>OY804547.1:18961610-19551492 GCA_963680865.1 Spergularia marina | reverse complement strand
AAAGTCAATAAAGATGCAAGCATCCACCATAAACAGTAACTCAACTATCCAACAGACTAGAATAGCGTTACCAGTCACAGGGAACTTAACAAGGAACGATATCAGGACGGAACATATCGTAAACAGAACTCACCCCTTTCCTGTCAGATGGTCTGGGAGCAAGTTCCTTCTTTGTGACAATGTGGCCCTTGTTCAGGCCAACAAAAAGACCAGTGTTCGGCTGCTTAGGAGCCATTACCTACATGCGAAGACAAAAGAAAAGCTCAAAAGTCAGCCTTCATACACATAATAGCTTTTTCCTGCAGCACCAAGCGATTAAAAGAGCACACACATGAATACATCCATGGAACAAATTGGGTGGAGGGGGTGAGTCGGGAAATCACTACAGCAAAGATTTATGGCACAAGGGCATCAAGGTTCAAAATGACACATTACATTCCTTCAGACAAATCAAAGCAATCGGTAACATTCAATTTGGTCTCTACACAAATAAGGCATACAACCCAAGGTGAGTCCATTAAAAAATAATCTTAAACTATATTTATGATCACAAATGTAAGATTCTGTGGTGTCAGGAAGCCCTTAAACTAAGGAAAAAACAATATCATCAGCTGACAGAAATACGAGATGAAAACCCTTTCCAAATCCTTATTACCTCAAACAAGACTACACACTACACAGTATGTCAAAATATCACTACAAAGACAAGACAATTCACGGCATTAAGTGCCAAGAGGAAATTGCTTTACAGGAGACAGGAGATATGTTACATAAAAAGGAGAGGGTTTATTTTGGGGAGGAGGGGGGGTTATCAAACGTCTAAACCAGGAAAAGCAACTACTACGAAACAACAAAATAAACTACACAATTTTACAGCAAAAAACTAAATTATTGCTCGTTCATTGTTAAACATATAAAGCCTTAAAAAGAATCCCTTAATAAAGTCAATGTGTTTGATACTAACCCACAACAAAATCAAAAACCTAGTCATCAAAGTATGCTATTTCTAGAACAACACATGCATAACCCAGTACATTCGATAATCACATCACACTACATTAAAAGCAAAGGACACCATTCATCAAAGTATGCAATTTCTAGAACATCACAAGCATAACATAATACATTCGATAATTAAATCACGCTAAATTTACTGAAATCAAAGGACACCCTTCAAAGCAACTTCAACCACAATCGCAACCCAAATTCAATCGCCCCAAATACACACACAAACATAACCCACCAACAAACGATAAAGAAATCAAAGGGCACATTAGCAAAAACCACATTTAAAGATGAAACGGCTTCAAACAACAGACACATTCATACGGCAGAAACCAAAAAATCCATGATTACAATCATAAGCCAGCAACAAGAGATTACGCAATTAAAGAGCACCCTAGCACAACCACATTTAAAGTTGAAACCGCCCCAAAAACAAACACAATCATACGGGCAGCAACGAAAAATCCATGATAACCCTAGACATTAAAACAGTTCCTAAGGTCACCTACTCACCTATGCATCTAAATCACCTATAATATGATTGCGTAATCCATACAATTAATCATCAAACAAATATCCCACAAACCCAACAACAATTAAACTGCCAACATTCAGAAAACAATGAAATAAATAAATTCATTAAACCCCAAAATATAAAAGAACAATAAACATGAATTTACAATCAAATGAGCCATAAATCACAGGCACAGTGAAATAAAAACCCAGCTATAATTTCATAAACAAAAACCCAAAAAAACCCAACACCCAGAAAAACAGAAGTTCATGATTTCACTAACATAAATAAACCACTAAAAGGGCAAAAAAGATGCATGGATTTAAACATCACATACATAAATTGGATCAATGAGGCGTAAGTAATAAGATTGAATAAAAAAATTCAAACTTTGAATGAAAATGGAGAGAGGGGAGAGAGAATGACCTGAGAATGATAATTGTGGAGAAATTACAGGCGGCCGAATGAAAAAATGAAGATGAAGAAGTAAAAAGTTAGGGTTTTAGGGAGCGATGAAGTGTTTTCTTGGGCTTCTGGTCTGGGCCTTTTGGTTCGAAAGGGTGTGTTTCTTCTTTTTGAGAAAAACTAACTTTCGATATTAAGGCTCGTTTGGTGTCGTTTTATTTATTCGTTCGTGTTCTCACGTTAAAGTTGCGTTAAAACTTAAAACCGAAATTTAATTTTGATCTTGGGTATTCATATGAGTAGTAAAGAATTTAAATGAATTCACGTTATATTAACCCACATTTTGATCTCGCAATCATGATTTGAAGTCTATTTAGTGTACCTTTGTAATTGACTGAGACTAGCGAGAGATGACTTCAAATCACACTTTTTTCCAACTACAAGTTACAGGTTACGACTTACAAGTTACAACCATTGCAATGACACCAAAATTTGATATGCCTTAAACATAAGACAACAATTTATTTTCTTTTCTTTGACATTGTGAAAATGACTAACAAGTTATTGTACGACATAATGACATGAAGTTTGATAGATTGGAAAATGAAATCGTTGTGAAATGCGTATAGGTAGCGTTTGGAAACGTAAATTTGGAAATTTGTAATTATTTCAAATTCATCATTTGAGAATGTAGAATTCAAATATAAATTCAATGTTTGGGGAGGGTAGGATTTCAAAATGACACCTCTTGGGGTGTCATTTGTTTTTGGCCTAATTAGATTTGATACAAATTCCAAAGGATTTGACACAAATCCAAATTCTCAAATTCTTGAGTTCCCAAACATGTGATTTGTGTCAAATTTGGATTCTCAAATCCTTGTTCCCAAACACTCTCATAGGGTAGTGACAAATCAATTACTATTTTGTACCAATCCACGCATGTCTGAATCAGGCAAGTAGTGTGGGTTATTAGTCACGAGTCTCAATAACATGACACCTTCTGGGCTTTGACTGCACTTTGGAGTGAAGTGGATAATTAGACTATGGTTTGGGCTTAGCAACCCCCTATTAAAAAGGTTACATTTAGCAATTATGAAACTGAAACCCAACAACACATAGGAAATAGCCCACAAACAGGCCCAATCATAAACCCCTTGATTACCAACATGATTGATCTAGACCACCAAAGCCGTTAGCACAAAAGATGCGAGTCGAGGATCGAATCTACACCAATCGGGTTTAAACCCAAGTCCAATATATGTCGTAAGACTCGTAACCCGACCTACATGGAGTAGTTGCGTTTCTATTAAAACATAAAGTTATGAGAATTACGTATGCATAATGGACGAATCATCTAATCACAGTCTACATCTAGTCCTACACCGATTCAAAATAAATTTTGTCTTTCAAATCAGAACCGATGCAGACTGACCATTGCAAGGGAGGAGTTCGTTCGTCAAAAACGAACTCGGTTCCGAAAGATGAACCTAGGTTCGTTGGGACAAAGAAAAAAGAAATGGAGGTTGTGCAACACACGCTAGAGTGGGCATAAGGGGGTGGATTTCACGTGCCAAAAAACTGAATGAAGAGAGGAGAAAGTGGACAGAAAAGTGAGATAATATAAGAGTTAATAAAGTGGAGTAGTGGATAGTGGGGCCATTAATAATCTGCACTTTGTGCTCCTCCATTGCAATATTGGGTGTCATATACATTGATATTACTAAAATATGACGTAGCATAAGATGATATCCATTTGAGGATCATCCATTGCTATTGCTCTTAGTCTTCATCCATCGAAAATAAGCAAAGGTAAAAGAATCATCAATCACATGTAGATAGGGGGGGGGAGATGTTGAAACGTGAAGGGGAATCACGTGTAGGGAGAGCTCGACCCCAAAAATTGAAGGCATCGAGGCTTTATGATTGAAGCTACGTGGATCATAAACTATCGTCCATTTTGTGGGGTACCAACTCAACAAATTGGCACAGAATATGCGCGCTCTTTTCTTTTACGAATCCAATTGGGAATTCTGCCAAAATCTTCCCATTTCGGGGTAACACTACTTGATTTCTGGGTCATCTTTGTACTAATGTACTTGTACAGTTGTACAATTGTACAGCTGCTAATCAACAAATTAAAGTTCAACTATTTGTTAGTTGAGCTAACTCGTAAAGATTAATTGAATTTTGATTAACTGTGGTTCCGGTACACATTGACGTTCTAAAAAATTAGAAATGAGTGGTCAAATTCGTATGTATAACGACAATTGAATGGAACATAGGAGTACTCTGTATACTCTTATTAATTTCTTCGATCCTAGTAGTGGGGGGATTTTCATTAACATTCTTTTGCATGAGTGAGGTTCAGACCTACAAATGATCATTTATGTGAGTCGACCGTAGCCCAAATCATAATAGGAATAAGACTTAGTTGATATCATTGTCAAAAGTTTCAGATCGGATAAGAGTGCACATGATTAACTTTGTTTATAAATTTATACTCCATTTTACGAGCCTTGAACTTGAGACAGTCTCGTCACTATGCAAGTCACCAACTTTAACCAAACGTTTACGAATGAATGAAGTTAGAGACAAAATGACACAAAGAAGTTTCGAATCAAAACTTGTCAAAGAGTATGAAGATCCAAGGACTTCAGCACTTCACAATCCTGACTTTGGGACGGCCGGCTCTTCATCGAGACATGTGTTAGATTAGAACATGTTTACCACACGCTATAAAGTACACATCCCATCTAATAATTGATTAGTCGTAATTAGTGAAAAGAAAGTTCAAATAGTTGAATGAATAAATTACCAACACATATAGTGGTATTCTCAAATGGTCATCTTGCTTCATCATGGTCTTGCGGCTCTAATTCTCTGATACTGATTACTCCCTCCACTTTTTTTTTTTTTTCCTTTACATTTGGTTTGAATATGCGAGAAAATTTTAAATTATACGTAAAGAATCAAAAGAAATTGAGAGAGTACTACAACTTCGTGATCTAAAGGAACCATGCACGTTCTTTTACTTTATAATTGAATCATTTTCCCCTTTGTGGTGCTATGCAATGCTTGAAAATTGTGGTATTTAGAACCTTGGTGTCAGGGGCGAAGCCAGGATTAAAAACTTGGGGTGGCGGATTATAACTGTATACGCGGTATCTCTAACGGATAATATAGGAATCGTTTATTGTTTCTAATAAAAACTGATACTATACGATCCTATTTAATAAGAAACATAATTGAGGTAGGGGCGAACCTAACCCCAAAAATTTGGGGTAACCATTTTAGTACAAGTTTTTTTTTTTTTTTTTTTTTTTTTTGATTTTTTTCCTAATTTTTTGGAATTTTTAAGGCAATAATTAGGTGTACCCCCTAAATTCGATCTTGAATAAAACGTACATGCTCAACAAATTATGGAATAAGAAAGAAAAAATATATTGTAAATGCGAACAAAACATAAGTGGAGAAAAGAACAATCTAAATGAGAATATATATCAAAGACATGCATTAGGTAGCATGAAACGTTTGTAGCCTACTGGTTTGTATGAACAATTGCTTAGACCTTAGTCAAGAGTTCAAATCCTCTCATCGTCGACTAACTAAAGTTATGCTTATTTTTAAAAAGTATAGGAATAATTTTAAAAAACAATGAGACTTGCTATTAAAAAAATTTGAACCCACAACCTCCAGGTAACAATGATAGCACTCTAACCACTGTACTAACAACATCTTATGCTAAATTGGTGCTCTAAAATATATATAAAGGGATTCTGACAAAAAAACTTCAAAAAAAATTTCCCCGGCCGGGGTGGCGGCCGCCACCCCAAGCCACCATCTGGCTTCGCCGCTGCTTGGTGTTATGGTGTGGTGTATAAAAAAGTCGTTATTGTTCCTGCGTAAACTTGAATTCCACTTCGAATAAACAAATAAATATTGAAGTATAGTATTTCAAGAACGAATGAATTCATTGAAAGACATGAGATGAACGAATTCATTTGAGAGGAAATATAGTTTTGTTACATGTAATTTACATTGTTCTTATTGCTAAATTTTCATAAAAACCCGAGATCATGCATCTTAGTGTTTTTTTTTTTTTTTACGGAAAAACAAACGAAATGTGAACCACTGTGCTAAACACTTGAAGAGGAAACCCCAATACAGAAAGGAAGATTGCAAATTTGTTTAAGATTCGATAATAGTGTAGAACTTGTGCTTGAATTATGGACACATCGACATAGAAATGATGCAAATGATAAGGTTTGACAACTTGCCATCGCAATCCTACAAGCAATTGTCACAGTAGGATATCATGTACCAAAAGTAAGAAATTGAGGTTGGAATTTCCATTTGGTTTTGTTCTGAAACCCAACAAATATACCACCAACAAAGACAACAAATATCTCCATTGAGCAAGAATCTTTAAATTTTACGCATACTCTCTCCGTTCGGCTTTAAACTTCGTAGGGCCAACGGACACGCTTTTTAAGGTGGGTGTACACGTTAATCGGCTAATCGAAGTTCTAAAAAAATTGCATGACGAGTTAGATAAAATATTGATTTAACCCGCTATGCAATTTTTTTGGAACTTAGATTAGCCAAAAAACGTGTACACCCACCTTAAAATGGGTGTCCGTTCGCCCTATGAAGTTTAAAGCCAAACGGAGGGAGTACATCTTATTAGGGGATTTTATTACACTTACACCAAGGTTCATACGTTATTAATGACTTCATTAGTTCCATGAGACTGACTTTTACATGAATGTTCACTAAGATCCCAAGAATAGATACGCGTTAATTTCGAAAGGTAAAAGATAAATTGTTAATATGCACGCGTAAAAAATCCATTTTCAATTCGAGAGAACCCGTAAAACAGCAATTTAAAGCACGAAGGAAGAACTAACACAAAAGAATACCCGTAGTACAAATTTTTCTACCACCAAATCACTAGTCATGGATCTGCAAAGTTGGAACCAAGTTTGTCTTCAGACTCTTCACTAAAGATCGTTGTTAATAATGAAAATACTTAGTAATACAATAAGTTTTAGGTTCGAATCTTTTTCCCCTTATAGTAGTTTATTAGTCATTGCACAAAAATAGTATTTAATTAGCAAACTCTTTCCAATTTTCATGATATTGTCATATATTACCTAAAAATCCATAATAATTTATAAGAAATTGGTGGGGAGCCGAGATATGATCTGAGCCCCCACATCCTTTGCTATGGAAAAACCAATCCTAGTAAAAATAAAAGCTGCAGCCTGCGCCCCGATATCCTGCGTCCTAGAGAACTGGTGGATCCGCTTTAGCAGAGCAACAACTGAAGGCTCCAACTCCCCCAAAGAGGAAAAAGAGAAGGGGGGAAGTCATAACCTAAAGCACCGCACCTAGCCTCATACTTAACACGCTTACGATTGACCGCTTTCCGTACCACCTTACCTGGTTCAAAATCCATCAATCCCGTCTGAGTCATGGGCGACGACCCAGTCAAATCGACGCAAACGTCGCGCCCTCGATCCCAAGAATAAAGCAGCATGTCTGCTGGGCGAAGAGGTCGGCCATCAGCACCAATCATACCAATGTCAACCTCCTTTCCACCTGAGATCCCTGAACGATAACAGATGTCAACCAGCGTGTCACAAACAACATTATGCCGATGTTTGACGTCAACCAACCCCGTACACGATACAACATGATCTCCGAATATATCACCCACGAAGACCCGCGAGCAAGTAGAGCACGGGCGATCAATGGTGAATAAAGGCACCCCAAGACGGTAACAAAGCACGCAACGATAAGTATGACCATTCATGGTCTGACCCAACCCCGAAATAGGGACCACCCTAAGCCAATCGGAACTGTGTGCACCCTGCTGAGACTTCCACAAAGCCAACTGACGTGGTGTCAAGGAATAAACAGAAGCGGCATCCCTAGCTACCCGAGCGAAATACATATCTTCCAATCGTTTCATAAGTCGGGGGGCAGTGATCTCGCCAGGATTACCCAAGATATCAACCTCTAAAGTCCGATTAAAAACAGCAACGACTTCAGCAAACGCAGACCTTAAAGAGACAACACCAGCATTACGAAGAAGTTTAAACTGCAGGTCAGCAGACTGAAGTCGCGACGCTAAAAAGCATAATGGACAGCATCCCAGCCGAATAGACACCAAGCCCTCCGAATGAAAAAGGCAAAGTAGCGAGCCTCCACTGCCAATCACCGAAATCCGGACCTGAAGCAACAACGATACGCTGCAAGGAAGAGCGTAGGGCCGCATCAAAAGCTAGTCGGGTGTGCGCGGCGCACAAGTACGCAGGGCGAAATATAACTTAGAGACCCCAGTGCAAGCCCAAAAAAGTAACAACTCACTCATGATATTATTCCAGAATATTTTCCAAGATAGTATTCATTGCATGTTGAATTGTTGCACATTAATCACATTTACACTAAAATATGACTCCTTCAAGCTTAGAAAAAACTTATTAATGGTCCTCTAAAAAAAAAAAACTAATTAATTAAATTAATTATTTACACTGTCTAATTAATCCCCTGACATCTCTGCAAAAAAAAGATATTTCTGCCTGCACCCCCACACTTTTCTTGTCTGTATCTCATATTTTATGTTTCTATTATTTTCAAAAATCATTTCATTTATTAACTTTTATTCTTTTAATAATAATACTCAATTATTTTCAAAACCCTCCCTTTTTTTTTTTCTGCCAAGGGTTTTGGTACATTCCAATTTCATTTCATTTTTAATATCCTATGTATCTGTTATTTTCATTTATTACCTTTTTATAATGAAATAATAATTAAATAATTTAAAAAAAAAAACCTTTTTTTTTTCTAAGGGTTTTGGTATCACCTTCCAAGTTCATTTCATATTTTCATAGTAGTACTATATAAGCTTCCCATATTTTCATTTCCACCAACCCATTAATATTTTTTCCTGGGGAAAGCAAGAGGCTTACTCAGCCACCTTATCACATAATCTCTTCTTTCCCCAAAATTTCCCCCATTTTTTTTTCTCAATTTTTTTTCTCTCAAAGTTTCAATCTTTCACATCTTATCTCACAAAAGATTCAATCTTTGTTACTGGATCAGTTCCATTTCATCAATTCCTCAAGTAATTCGTTGAATCTTCAAGAGGAAGCTAAGGAAGGAAGGAAGAGATGGAGGCTGTTCTCCAAACAAAGGGCCTTCTCTCTTTACCTTCAAACCCCAAATTAAGGGTGTTTAAATCTCATCAAAACACCCTTAAACAGAGATTAATCTCCACCACTGCCCTTAAACCCAAACCTTTACAAGGATTTTCTCTCTCCACCTCAAATGGGTTCCAAAAATTCCATGGAATTTCATTGAAAACCAATGAGAAAATCAATGGATTTGGGTTTGGTAGAAATTTGAGGAATTTCCCAATTTGTAAGGCTGAAGCTTCTGCTGCAGCTGATGGGGGGCAACCATTATATAATGAAAAAATTGCTACATCCCCAAAATTTTTGGGGATAGAGCTAGTAACCCTTAAGAAGATTATACCCTTAGGATTAATGTTCTTTTGTATCTTGTTTAATTACACAATTCTTAGGGATACAAAAGATGTTTTGGTTGTGACAGCAAAAGGGTCTAGTGCTGAAATTATACCATTCTTAAAAACTTGGGTTAATTTGCCTATGGCTGTTGGTTTTATGGTTTTGTACTCCAAGTTGTCTGATGTCTTGCCGAGGAAGACACTGTTTTATACTGTTATGATGCCCTTCATTGCGTTTTTCGGGGCGTTCGGGTTTTTGTTGTATCCAATGAGCCATTATTTCCACCCTACTGTGCTTGCTGATCAGCTTCTTGCTACTCTTGGGCCGAGGTTTTTGGGTCCTCTTGCGATTTTGAGGATTTGGAGTTTCTGTTTGTTTTATGTTATGGCTGAGCTTTGGGGTAGTGTGGTTGTTTCTGTGCTCTTTTGGGGGTTTGCCAATCAGGTGATTATTATTGTCTGTTTTTTTTGTAACTTCAATTTTACGATTAGTTTTTATTTTATTTTATTATTGTTTGTTTATGTGTAATAGTGTAAATGCTTGCTTTATATGAAGTGCTTCTGGTGATTTTTGAGCTGAATTATGATTGTATGTTTGTGTGGATGATTGTCGTATGAGTTGTGTGAACGTTTGGTATGAAAATGCGAGTGGAATTTAAACCAACATTAACAAATGAAAAGAATGGAGGGAATAAATTGTATGTTGTGTGAATGTTGGTCATAATGTTTCAGATGATTTTTGAGCTTAATTTTGATTGTATGTTTGTGTGGGTAATTGTTGTATGAGTAGTTTTAACGTTTGGTATGAATTTGTGAGTGGAATTCAAACCAAACGTTAACAAATGAAAAGAACGGAGGAGATACGTCGTATGTTGTGTGAATGTTGGTCCTGATGTTAATTGTTGATTCTGATGTTGGTATTCCTCTAAATCAATTTTTGTTTTATGGGGGCTTTTTGAGTTTGGTGATTGATGTGTGTAAGTTAAATTGTTTCATTTTTGTCTTGTCAGGCTATTATTGGGATAGTAAGACAGTTCCAAGGTGCTTTTGAGAGTAAATTGATGAGATACATGATGATCTCTAATTATATTGCTAGCTAATTTTGACTAGTTTTTTTATTGGCTTGGACTTGTGTAATGTGTGTGTGTTGGGAGATAAACTCTCTCATATGTTGTCTATGGAAGCTTGCTTTACATGTCTCGAATACGAGATCATCGGCATTGGTTTTGTTAGGATGTTTAGCTCTCGATTGAGTGTTGTCTGATCATGAAAGTTGTATGTTTCCTGCAACCTCATGCATAGTTAAGTGTGACTTGTACTGTTTCACCCGAATCTGATATGTCATGGTCTGGGCTGCTTTAGTATCAAGCTACCGTAAATCAGTGCCCTTTTTGTGTAGATAATATAGGTTCTTATACTTGTTTACCCCTTTGAAACTGTGATTCTGTTATATCATGCAAGGGAGTTAATTTCATCCCTTTCAGAATTCTTTGACATTTTGTGTGCTTTTCATTCTTAAATATCACTCATCGTCTTGTGCAAATGTGCAATATATAGTAATGAAAATGACTTTCTTAGGGGTTTGTTGTGCCTTTGGCTTCTTTGTATCCTTTATATTTTCAGCACAGATGGTGTTGTTCAGTACGTATGCTTCTCGTGCTGTTTTGTGACGGTGCTTCCTGAGAACAATGGTTGTTTGTCATCTATTATCAGTTTCAAACATAATCTGTGCAATGTTGTTTATGACTAGTTTCTTATATGGTTTGCTGCCATTGCAGATCACTACAATTGATGAAGCCAAAAGGTTCTATCCTCTGTTTGGGCTAGGAGCCAATGTTGCCCTCATTTTCTCTGGACGAACTGTGAAATACTTCTCGCAATTGAGGCAGAACTTGGGACCTGGTGTTGATGGTTGGGCTCTCTCTCTTAAGGGAATGATGAGCATTGTGGTCCTTATGGGCCTTACTATATGTTTCCTTTACTGGTGGGTGAACGCATATGTTCCACTTCCTACCCGCAGTGGCAGCAAGAAGAAGAAGGTAAAGAACTCCACCTGTAAACAGATTAGTTTCTCATTTGACTTGCTAAAAATAATTTACTTCTGTGATTTCTTCTCTATTTGTGGTAAATAAATTCACCCTCAGTATCGCTTTTAATGTGTCTACACTTTTCAATATCTTGTAGGAGAAGGTCAAGATGGGAACGATGGAGAGCTTAAAATTCTTGGTGTCCCAAAAGTACATTAGAGATCTTGCCACTGTGGTGGTTGCATATGGTATCAGTATCAACCTTGTGGAGGTTACATGGAAATCAAAACTCAAAGCTCAGGTAAGGCATCATTTACATTTTACAGTGGGTTTTGCACTTTTGGTAATCTGGTCAATGACTCCATCTTAACATGCTCAATGCAGTTCCCAAGCCCAAATGAGTACTCTTCTTTCATGGGTGATTTCTCCACGGCAACTGGGATAGCAACCTTCACAATGATGCTTCTCAGTCAGTTCATATTCGACAAGTTTGGTTGGGGAGTTGCAGCAGCCATTACGCCTACTGTTCTTCTCCTTTCAGGAGTTGGTTTCTTTTCATTGATATTGTTTGGTGGGCCTCTTGGACCCTCACTTGCAAGTTTTGGCATCACTCCTCTTCTAGCAGCAGTTTACGTGGGTGCCTTGCAAAATATCTTCAGCAAGAGTGCCAAGTACAGTTTGTTTGATCCTTGCAAAGAAATGGCTTACATTCCATTGGATGAGGAGACTAAGGTTTGTGTCCGTGCAATCTCTTATGATGTTTTTTTTTTTAAAAAAAAAATTTATTGTTGTTGTTGTTGAAGCGATTTAAAATGGGATAGTTTGTGGATCTAAAACCAGAAACAAAAGTAGGACAAGCTACATTCTCTTTTCTTGTTTGGATGAGATAGTGTCAACCGAAAAAGAGATGATGGTGGATTGGTGGGTTCATAGTGTGTTTCCCTTCCCTGTTTCCGGTAGAGACTTTGACGTCCTCATCTTCACCTTCTGTCTTTTCCGGTTTCCCTTCTTTTTTACCCTCTTCCTCACTCTGTTCGCCTCCAGACAAAGGGTTAGTCTTAGTATCCTTGTTAATTAATGTGGCATGTGTTAGAGCGTCTTGAGGTAAAAGTTCGACTAAGGCCTTCGTAATTGCTTGTCTGGTCATTTCTTTGGGTTGGAATTAAATTGTGTGACACTCAAAGATAAGACATACAGAACTGATGTCGCATAACTTCCTCATTCGACATCCATATTTTCCTGGTTACCACAATATCATGAAACAACTGAATTAATGCTGTTTTTCTTTGGCGGTCATGTATTATGAGCTTTCCCAACATTTGTTCTCAGTCTTCCAAGGATTTCTAATGAAGTTACCATTATGTCAAAACCTATGCAGGTCAAGGGGAAGGCCGCTATTGATGTGGTTTGCAACCCACTTGGAAAATCTGGAGGTGCTTTGATCCAGCAGTTCATGATCTTAACCTTTGGCTCACTTGCGAACTCTACCCCTTACCTTGGAGGAATTCTGTTGCTGATAGTAACTGCATGGCTAGCAGCCGCTAGATCATTGGACAAACAGTTCACTGCGTTGCGAAAGGAGGAGGAGCTTGAGCAAGAGATGGAGAGAGCGTCCGTTAAGATCCCTATTGTCTCCGAGAACAGCAGCGGGAACGGTCCCCTCAATGGTGGGTCTACCCTGAACCCAACTCTCGGTGACTCACCAAACAGTTCATCAGAGAGGCTCAAGTCCCAGTAAGGTCGAAGAACTTGCCTTTTCCACCCAGAAACGAACAAAACGAAGAAATTATTCGATTGTAGAAGTTGCATCTGGATTCTATAATAACTCCACTAGCCGGAATGCTGAGATCTGGCTATGGTGCTTCACAGGTGCTTGTTTGTTGAATTACTTGTTAGATAGATAAGATAGCTCAGGTAGATAGATAAAAGATTCCAAGATTTATGGATGCTGGCTTATGCAATTTGTTGTAGAAGATTTTGTATTTGAAACTTATAACCTGTTTTGCATCCTAAAGGATGGAAGGGTTTGCTCAAGCTTTGTTGAATAAACTGTGGCTGGTTTCTGTGTATGTCACATCTCAGTATCACTGATATAGTAATTTCGTTATATCCCTTCATTGATAATTTGATATGTCTTTGAGGAAATTACACTGCAGAAGTGTTGCAGGAACCCTAAACCTGGGTGCGTTTGGTGCATGCATGCGCGCACTGGTGGGGGGTCGGTCCTTATACATGCTGGATTACCCCAAGACTGCGTTCAAATTGGCATAATCGGTAGTGTTAGCCTGATAGGTTATCGGTTTCTAGGCTGAAACTACGTTTGAATTTCAGGTAACTCAAAATGCGAATATCATCTACTAAGAATCAAACCACTTAGTCGATAATGTATATTAAGTCCGCACATTGTAGATCACCTAAGTTTTTTCTAATTTCGTGAAACATGGTTGAATTATTTTGTAATGACGATTAAACCCCACCACTTATGCCGTGGTTCCTCAGATACTCCGTACTCTAGATGTGATATGTTGCTTATGTCCTATAATTAAACGTAAGCAAAAAGTTGTACTCAAGTCTCAAGAATTGACAAAGCAGGAAAACATATACTACTCCGTATGTGCACAGTGGCACAGTGCACTTGTGACTTGTGAGCAAAAGAAATACTGTATTACTGTGTACTAGGCAAAAAGAAGGGGGGGAGGGAGGTTGGGTCCTAGCTCGTAAGGGACATTGTTTCTTCACGGATCCCTACTACTGTCCTACAGGCTACAATCCCGCTTTAACTGGAGGGTTCAAATGTCGCAAACCTGGGTCCTCAGCCTAGATGATTGATGCTATACTCTGCGTGACCGGGGAGGCATTGAGTTTCTGATCAACCCGTTTTATAGCAACGTAAGGAGTAACTCTTTTAGAACGATTTTTTTTATATAATGCTCTAAAATAAATTAATTCAAGATTTGGGTGTGGAATCAAACTATTTACGCAAGATAGGTCCACGTAGGATCGGTATTCCCGAAGCTAGCTTCAGTTTTTTTTTTTTTTTTTTTTTTTGAAACAAACCAAAACCGTCACGGCGCATGACGTTTTTACCCATAACCGCTGAGAATTAGAGCGGTTATGGACCGAAACCGCTAAGAATTGGGCGGTTATGGACCAAAACCACTGAGAATTGGGGCGATTTTGGACCAAAATCGTTGAGAATTGGGGCAGTTTTGGTCAATCTTACAATTTTGCGCAAAAATACTCCGTTAAAACCGTCTGAAAACTGAGCGGTTATGGTCATAACCGTCACGCGGCATAGCGGTTTTGGTACAAATTTTGTTTGGGGATATCCGATCCTACGTGGACCCATTTTACATAAATATTTTCGTTCCACACCCAAAACTTGAATTATTTTAATTTAGACCATTATTTAAAAAACTCATTCACTCTTTTACCCAAACTTAGCTAAGATGACAAAAAATCGAAATGACATAATGCTACATTGCTACTAGGTTGTAATAACATCTGACCGACACAAACTCGCTTTTCCGCCCGAAACAAGCCGAAAGATGGTGGCGTACACCATACACGTACCCCAGTCTCCCGCGGGCTTGATCTATCTAATTCCGGAAAAGGGATAGGATGTTTAGAAGGGAAGTTCATAGTTCACGCAAAATTCATGTGTCTGGCGCACCAAGACCATGTCTTTGGCACCATCAGATATGTCTTTGGCCCAAAAGACACCATGTCATATGTCTATGGCACACCAAGACACGGTTAGCTATTTAACACCGGGTTTGATGAGCGTAACCGGTGTTTTAGCCTTTAGAGTGAGTGAGTTGTGAGTCTTGTGACCTTGAAACCGTGAAAATAAAGGGGTGATGAGATATTAACATGAACATTGTGAAATCTAGTTCTCTAGTTAAGGAAAGCGAAGTAATGTTGGTTTCTAGTGAAATTCACGTGAAATCAAAATTTGTCTCATAATATACAGCACACAAACTTTGGCGTTACGCCAGATTACCCCCACTCTGTTTCCTTATCAAAGGGTTTGAGAATCTAGGAAAACCATCACTTGTACAATATCTCTCTCCCCACCATACTTATGGTTATAAATGCCAGAGATATAAGAAATTAAGAATCTGAGGCATATATAGTCGATTTTTTTAAATAATGCTCTAAATTAAAATAATTCAAGTTTTGGGTGCGGAACGAAAATATTTACGTAGAATGGGTCCACGTAGGATCGGATACCCCCGAACCAAATTTGTACCAAAACCGCTATGGCGCGTGACGGTTATGACCATAACCGCTCAATTTTGCAGCGGTTTTGGTCCATAACCGCCCCAATTTGCAGCGGTTTTGGTCCATAACCGCCCCAATTCTCAGCGGTTATGGTAAAACCGTCACGCGCCGTGACCGTTTTGGTTTGTTTCGCCAAAAAAAAAAAACCGAAGCTAGTTTGGAGAATGCCAATCCTACGTGGACCCATACTACATAAATACTTTCATTCCACACCCAAAACTCGAATTATTTTAATTTAGAGCATTATTTAAAAAAAACGTTCTTTTTACACTATATCAAAGTACAGTAGTAGGCTGTCGGGATAAGTGACTTCCCCTCCAACCGCGCGGATTTAAGGGTAGTCGTATACTCGTATTAGGAATATAACCATCGATTGAGTCTCAATTATCAACCTAGAGTTCTGAACTTCTGATTGACATGATTCTGTCAAAGTTTGGTTCGACAGATTTTTACCAACAATAATAACAATATTATCCTAATGTCTTAAATGTTACCGATTATGTCGATATGGACTATGTATCATATCCAAGAAAATTTGAAAGCTTTGAGGTAGAGAGGACAGTTAGATTGAAAGAAATATTCTCCATTTCTTGTTCCATTCCTTAGCAATTAGCATAACATACATTTGCATGAAAACGACTCGTAGAGCCCCTTTGCCTCTTGTCCTGTATTTCTTATCCTTGGCGAGCTCTTGTTCATCACCCATATTTCTCTCATCTCACCTTACAATACTCCCAAATTGCCCATGTGACTCAAGTACAAGTTGGACTCTTTCATAGGGGCAATTTTGTCCTTTCACATGTGCTACACCAAGTCACCAAGAGTACTAAAATTGCCACATTGTGATATATACTCATCACATTCTTTTAACACATGACAATCCTCATTGTAGTAACATACTATGTTAAACAACTTACTCTCACAAAAATCGACTACGAATGAATAGGGTCACCTTGTCTGATACCGTTACCAGTACTAACCCACCCCAAATGGCGGCAGAGTACTGGCTCGAAGATGCATGCATACTCGACATGGACTACTTCGTCAAGACACTTTCAGGCATCAAGGCTAAGGGTGTCCGGCCTGACCTTATAGGCTCAATCATAGCACATTATGCATCAAAATGGGTGCCTGAATTATCAGAAAGCAGGGATGTCACAGACATTGATGACTCAATAACAGCTTCTCCTGAGAGTGCAACCACAACATGGAGGAAAAAAAAGTTCTTTGTTGAGACACTAGTAGGCATACTACCACCAGAAAATGATGCTGTCCCATGTAACTTCTTACTGAAGTTACTAAGGGTGGCTAGTAAAGTAGGTGTTGATGTTACCTACAGAGAAGAACTCGAGAAGCGCGCCGCGTGGCAATTAGACCAGGCCTCATTGCAGGAGATAATGATACCTTGTTTTAGTCATACTTGTGGTACATTGCTTGATGTTGAGCTTGTTTTGAGGTTAGTTAAGAGGTTTGTTGCACTGGATGAAAGTGTAAGGAGTAGTGCAGGTCTAATAAAGGTGGCTAAGCTTGTAGACTGTTACTTAGCTGAGGCAGCTCTTGACTCAAATTTGAGCTTAGATGATTTTGTTGAGCTTGCTGGTGTCCTTCCTCCTCACGCTAGGGCCATTGATGATGGACTCTACCGTGCTGTCGACACTTATCTTAAGGTAATATTTCATGTCAGTCATAACAATGTGTTACCCTTTTGTGCTTGGACAAATATTATCTGTTGCTATCTAGTACTAGTACTCGGGAATATTATGTCACATTTCTGTATTTTCGTGTCTACGAGATTACGAGTTTAACTCTCTTAAGCAATGTTGTCTAACTCGTCTTTATGTATCTAAAGATTAGACCTTTAACATTTCACCTTTCGCAATTTCTTCAAAGTTTTGTTGTTAATGGTTTACATATGCTTAACAAACTCATGGACGGCTGTTTGACAAAAAACACAAAAAAAAGGTCAGTAGCATGTCATCTTGTGTATGGAGCATTCTACCCAAATATTTAGGGAGCCCTACAAGTGAAAGTGCCAGGACAACCTTTTTTTTTTTTTTTGGTAAAGTGCCAGGATTATTGAGGGTGATAGGTGACAGAATTACTGTATCAGAATCTTGTCAGATTAATAGACCCTTCTGTACAGGTATCCATGGCTGTAGTTTACGTTGTATGTAATCCGGTAACACTGTCGGACATACGTAAAATTGCGTAAATCCGATCCTCTTTTTGGTCGCCTTTGGCGGGAGCCTTTAAGACACCGTGATTAAAGTTATTTGGAAAGTTTGACAAGAAATGTTTCCTGAAGAACGTTTTTCTATCCTGAATGCTGTGACAGGTACATCAAGGGGTGCCAAAACAAGAAAGAAAGCTGCTATGCAGATTAATAGACAGTCGTAAACTGTCACCAGAAGCATCAATACATGCCTCACAGAATGAGAGACTGCCTCTAAGAGCAGTAGTACAAGTCCTGTTCTCTGAGCAGAACAAGATCAATCAGAAGTTGGAGTGGAGTGGTCCATTAGGTAGTATTATCAGGAGTCCGAACCAAGGTGGTTTCGAGCTTCCAGGTCGTTGCCACTCTAAACGAGAAGTGACTGTCCAAAATATGGAGATCAGACGATTAAAGGAAGATGTTGTAAGGCTTCAGAACCAAATAGCAGGATTGCAGGCTCAGCTTGAGAAACTGATTGATAAGAAGAAAGGGTTTTTCAAGTGGAAGAAATTCCTGCTGATGTCTGGATCTACGGCTGTCAATGATGGCGTAAGGAGTGAAGGTATGGGTAAGAGAGAGTTTGAGGAGGTCGGGTTTGGAAGGCATACTCCACTTCCTGCAGATCATCCTAAAGCAAAGCCTGCCAAGGGCAAGACTTCGCGAAGATGGAGACAGTCTATGTCTTGATTGATTCTTGTTTCCGTTTTTTTCTCTAAAATGTTCTGTAATTAGGGTGACATAAATAACTGCAGCATGTAAACGATTCCGATATCTTCCTTGTGAACTCATCAGGTATACTAATATCTAGCCAAACCAGCAAAACACTGAATCTTTATGTTAGAGCTTAAATTTCAGAACAAATAGATGCAGATGTATTACCTTACATGAATCTGTCACCAACAACAAGCTGTTATATTATACAGTATCACTCGGAAACAAATCAATGGAATACTTTCACTTTCACACAGACCAGGGGCTAAAAAGAATATCGATCTCAGAAGTAAAAAAAACGAATGTAAAATGGAAATGAATTAACAATGTGGGAGATATATACATCTTATAGCTTGACAGCCTTCTTGATGGTTTTGATGGAGGATTTGAGGAAGTTGTGGTTGTGACCAACTGGCTGATTCTCGTCTCCATACTCATCATCGTCATCAATAACTAGAGGCTTCTTCCTTATGCAATCAACTCCCTTCCTCATATTGAGTATCATTGAAGGAGAGGATGGGAAAGGCCTCAAGGACCTAGCACTTTCACACCTTGCAACTCCCTTGTCCTTCACGTTCCTGTCCAATATTTCCTTTCCTCCTCCAAAGCTCTTCCTTGCTTCACCTCCTTTGCGAATGATATCTGCCTCAGATGAAATTGATCTCCTAGGAGTGCTCATTGACCTCGGTTTTTTGGCTTCACTCTCAAAGCTATCTTTCTTCTTTCCATGGTCTGGTTCACGACTACTAGATGCATTAGAAAGTGATTTCCTAGGAGTGCTTACCGACCTCTTCTTACTGGCATCCATCTCGACATTCTCCTCATTTTTGTTCTTATAATCACTTTCATGGTTTTTCTGCACCACTTCTGGAAGCCTCAGCATCTTAATCTCCTTTTGTGGATACTTTTCATTAAGCATCTTGATAATTTCATCAGTTTTGCTACTTCCAGGCTCGTCTGCTCGTCCAGGAGGGCTTAAATCCTCTCCTCCATCTGTATCTTCCAGCAGCATATGGAGCCATTTCTCTACATTGCCCTTTCCTCTCTTCTTTCTTGATTCCTCATCTTCCTCTACTGCCGTCTCTTCAGCAAATGGAAATCTGATGTTGAGACCCTTCGGTGTTCCACTTATTTCCTCCAGAGCACTGTCAGGCTCATCATGCTCCTCAATGATCTCTGGTTCTAATGTCAGTTTCAAGGGTTCCTCGAAATTTCCTTCCTCTTTCCCTTCTTCAATCAGTGAAAGTGCAGCTTCCGATAATTTCTGTTCCTCTTCCAAGAACACCCTTAGTTCCTTATGCAGATGTCTTTTGCTCTTAATTCTTGGCAAGTAGATAAGAGTTCTGTCTTCTTTTTCTTCTAAAAAAGCATCATCCTCCGTCCTTGATCTCTTCCTTGCTTGCTCGCCTTCTGGCCTTGCCTGTTTCTCGAGCTCATTCCTCTGCTTGAACTTTTTGTGGAGCTCTTTCTCAGCTGAATTGCATATTGCCATCTGTGCTTCAAGTCGTGCCATAAGAGTACTTGTCGCAGCTTGATTTATTCTCACTTGTTCTTTGTATAGAACACTCCTGAAATAACCATCCATAAAATGTCAAACACTCCTACAGACCTAGTTTATTTCTTCTCAATATACTCACATAGATACTTCTCTAGTTGTCGATTCTGAAATTAGGCCATGATCAGCTTTTCATGAAAGCTTAGCAAGTAAAAGAAAGAGAGATGAATACTGGTATCAAAGCATTTGACAGGAGGCCTTACTGGTGCATAGCATTTCTGATCATCTTCTCAAGCATAGCCCTGTGAGAAGATTGAGCCTCAGCAAGCTTACGAGATTTTTCAGCTCGTCTCCTACGTTTAATCAGTGTCCACTCCAGTTCCTGAATAGTGAGCTTTTCTTCCTCATTCTTCATCTTAAATTCATTTACTTCTTCATCAAGCCTTTGAATTTCCGCCTTCATCTTATTAGCTTCTTCTCTTTGCTTCAAGGAATCTCTAGCCATGACTATAGCCTGATATGGATTGGTGACCATGTCAGGCATTTCATTTTCCTTCAACCCACTGTTCTTAAATTTCCTTGCAGCAGCTATCAAGAATAATTTCAAGGAAAAATTAGTACACGCGCATAACCAAGTTTGTTTTCTAATAATGTTATGTAAATCTAAGTCTACCTATCATAGGTGTGGTAGGCCTTGACTGCCTATTGATATCCAGGGATCTCAAAGTCGAGGAACTGACATCAGGAGATTCCTTTCGAGTCCTAACAACTGCAGCAGGTGCTAGACCTAGTTGTTCTTTTGACTTCAGAAAAGGCTGAGGGAAATTGTGTGAGTCTACAGTCTGTACATCATTCAATTCTTCATTCTCTCCTGCAGGAAACAACAGCCTAAAGGCCCTTTGCCTGTCCAAAAAACGCACAATATGTCATGACCAGTAAGATAATCAACAAGTCTTGAGTAAAACGATCCTAATGCAAGTCAATCTTACTCCAAAACCAACTGCATTACATCATGTGCAGCTACCCCCGCCCCCCCCCCCCCACCCACCAAACCTCAAATACTGCCACAAAAATAGATAAAATCGCGCAGTCAGAATGAGTGACATTACCTGAAATCTGAATTAGCAGCAGCAAAGATAGACAAGAACTGGTTTATGGAGATCCCTAGCTGCAAATCCCACCATGGAACCAGATATTCTAATTGATTGCGTTTCCTTTTGCAAACTTGCCATTGTATTATCCGTAAATTACTTGGCACACTCAATCCTCCTCCTACATATATAACAGCCAAATCTGTCATAAACCACTTCCAAATACAGGAATTCAACCAAATGAGCAAGGGGGTGTGTTTTTACTTGAGCAAGGGAACCAGTGATCAATAGCCCATGCTAGAGGCGAGGCCGAATCAGCATGAAAGTAGAGGACATTCCCATATGGATCAACCCGAAACACAGCCGGGTCAAACCCGGCATTGCTACAACCATCAACGCAAAAACATTCAGCCTAAATTCAATTCCTATACATATACAAGACTATATGAGGCAGGGAATTACCCAAGGTGGTTAAGCTGCTTCCACAGTATACTAACAAAGATTCGGGTTTTTGCTGTTGGCTTCGCTTCCGGATCAATTACAGGGAACATTTCATCCAATTTTTTCACTCTTGAACCCTAAAATACAAGATACAGCAAACCCCCAAATTTCAGCCATCTTGCAAAGTTTTAAACTTTATACAAAATTACAGGCAGAAATTACATAATCACTGTTTTTTTAGGCCTAATCTAACATTCATAGTGAAATTTTTGATTTGGGCATTCAATTTTCATCAGCAACAGCATAATTAAGCTCAATTCCAATCCAATTTGACACAGATTATCTCATCAAAATTATTTCTCAGCTGATAAAAATCGAAACTTTTGACAGAATTATATCACAATTGACAGCAATCAAAGTATTAATCAGTTGAAAAATTCTAATTGAATTATACCCAATAATTAAATTATTATATAGAACAAGAAAATCAAACCGATTAAGCTCATAGAAGTAAATTTATCAAACTACCCACTAAATAAAAACCGAAAAAAAATCGTCGAGAAAAGGGAAGAAACTGACCTCATGAGGATGTAAAGTGTAAGGAGTGAAAGTGAGAGGAGGACCATGAGTGTAAGGAGTAAGGGTAGCGTCTTTGGAAAGCTTGGCATAAGCTCTAGGGTACCCAAGGCTAGGATCAATGACCATTTCTTCCTTAGAAAATGCGTAAGCGACCGCCATTTTTACGACGGTTTGATGCGGGTTTATGAGAGAGGAGAGTGAAAGAGAGAAGGGAATTTGCAGGTGCACTAAGGTTGGAGAAACTTGTAGTTTAAGCTGGAATTTTTTTTGAGGAAATGATAGTGATGGAGAAGGAAAGTAACGGTCTAATTTTTGGGTTGGGTTTCAAAAAGTTGTTTTAATTGTTTGTTGTGGGGGAATAACGTGAGCATAACGGCTAGATTTGGTGACCCATTCGCATTTATAACATTTGATTATTGTTATGATTAGGATTAGGAGTCTAGCATTATGGTTTAGTTTTTGGTGTTATATGCTTTTTGAGGTTTCGATTTTGATCCCGACATTTTTGTGTTTGGTCGAATTATACATTGTTGAAAAAAATAAAAATAAGGATTGTTATTTAGCAGTGGTCTCGTGAATCAAATTCGAGTTGTATGATAATTCGATTGGAGTGTTAAGTAAGACTAGTATTCACTTGATTGATGGGTTACTTATTTCACAAGATCATCCGAAAATTGGACTTGGTAGAACCCAAATTACATATACGTGAGCATTAACCATGGTTAAAAGCCTACGAACTTCTAAGCAATCTTATACTGATACATAATTAGTTATAACAATTTTAAAATATCCAAGATCATCCTAAAATTGGACTTGGTAGAACCCAAATTACATATACGTGAGCATTAACCGTGGTTAAAAGCCTACGAACTTCTAAGCAATCTTATACTAATACATGATTAGTTATAACAATTTTAAAACGGTTTTTCTAACGTGTGCCCATTGGGCACATGTTAAGAGTCTATTTGTTTCCCTAATTAAGTGATTTTCTCCTCAATCCAACAATGAGATTCCATATTTTGTTTTTTCAAGTGAGAATCTCACTTAATTAGGGAAACAAATAGACTCTTAACATGTGCCCAATGGGCACACGTTAGAAAAACCGATTTTAAAATATCTCCAATACAAGAGCAAATAACTTCTCTTGCCACCCTCACTCTAACAAGCTTCAAATATTAATCGGTAGCGTATTTTTTAACAATAAAATTCAATCTCGAGAAAATCCCGACACAATAATCATTTCAACCCCACTTCCGTCAACATTGAGAAGAGTCTAACTCTAACCTTTACTTTGCGAAATCTTCGGTCTCAATTTTCAAGTCAACCCCCAATTTTGTCCAAGTGATAAAACCAACTAGTCTTCCATTTGCTTCAACTTCACTCTTCTATTTATACTGATCCCTTCACTTCACTGCCCTCCTACCAACTCACTCATACTACATCATCATACATGGAGAAGGATTATCCAAACTTAATATTATGATCTTAATTTCAGATTTTCCCATAGATTACACAAGGTCAGTATTCAACGGTTGAACAAATTTCTTTTCCTGCTCTTTTTTTTTTTTTTTTTTTTACCTTATGATCATAATTTTTTTACCAAAATTTGATGGGTTATTGCTGTATTAGTCAATCTGATAGCTGATCTTTGTGGGTATCTTATAAAACCCTAGAAATTTGTGATTAATAGATTTGTTGCAAGTTTCGAGCTTTGATTGTGTGAGTTTTTAGAAGCTGGGGTTTGCTTGATTAGTGTTGAGTAGCTTTTACGCTACTGGTTTTTGTTGGTGTATAAAGTAGGTAAAATTTGATCATGAAAGTTCTGTTCTTTTGGTCTGTACATGTGTTATTACTGTTCTTGCTGTTTGAATTTGGATATTCTGATTTTGGGGAAGTTGTGGATTCATCTGTGGCTGAAGCCGCTGAACTTGTATATGAGGTTGCCACACCCAATTATGATCGGTTGGATGAGGTGAAAAAGTCGTGTTCTTCGGTCATAGGTTCGGGTTTGGAGCTAGGTTTGAACCTTGATGATGTTGGGATTAGTAAGTTGAAGAATGAGCTATCCTTCTATAATGGGGATTGGGAGCAGATAGGAGGTAGTGCCGCCATAATGCCATTTGTTGTTGGACGGCGAGTTAATTCATCTCGTGTTGGATACAAGTCATATAACACGTCTAGAGGGAGTTCTAGATCAAAATTCCCATATAAGCTTGTTTCTTTCAAGCTGACTGATGTTAGCACGACCCATGGGTCGAAGAAAACTTTGGCCGTCAATGGGTATCTTAGTATGGTAATCACATCTAGTTTTCCCTTGGCGAACATATTTAATGGACGGGGGTCTGATTTTTCCATGTGGGAGGGTCACTCCGAGCTTATTGTGAATTTTCAAGGGATTTATGCCGAGAGCAATGGAAAGGAGGGAGTGCTTTGCTTGTTGGGTAGTACGTTATTGCCTTTACGTGAGCGTGATTCCAGTGATCCTGGGAAATCGAGGAAGGAGTTAAGCTCGGGTAACATACCACCAACTCTTCTGCAAGATGATCAAATCCTCCTTACTGTTCGAATTCCACGGACAGCTAGCCTGAAGCATATGATCATCAAGGGTGAAATGAAAAGTCTGAACCCACAATCAAGTCAGAAGTACTTTGATAAAGTTCAAATTACGTCTCAGCTACAGGCTCGAACTCATCATTATGAGTTTAGCCCCAGTGAGGTGTTAGCCAAGGCATGTGATCCATACTCGTACTCTGATCCCTCTGTTAGTGGCGGTATTGAGCTCTATAAGGGTCCCAATTTTTGTGGATTGCTTAGGAAAGTTTCAACTGATGCTGCATTTTCTGTTGCTCCCCACTGGCGATGCAATGGCACAGATGAGTTTTGCAGCAAGTTTGGTCCTTTTGGGTCAGATAAAAAGATTAATGCTACAGATGGAAGTTTCAAGGATGTTAGAGTTATAATGCAGAATATTTTCTGCTTGACTGATAATAAAACACACGTACTGACAGCTAAGGTTTCTGCAGTGTTTAGAGCCTTTGATTCTCCTGAAAATCAGTTCATTGAAAACCAAAGAAGCGGATTGAGCAACATGACGCTGGTTGCAGAAGGGATATGGAATTCTTCCGATGGTCAGCTTTGCATGATTGGCTGCCTTGGAACATCAGATGGAGAAAGGAGTGGCTGCGATTCTCGAATTTGTTTGTATATACCTTTGTCATTCTCCATCACTCAAAGAAGCATCCTGATTGGTAGCATATCAAGTCTTGAGAGTAAAAATCCCCCTTTCTATCCTTTGTCACTTGAAATGCTGTATCAGAGTTTGGATTACATTTATGACGCTTACACATATATGCATCCCCACTATCAGTATTCCAAAATTGTCGCTGCAGGCATTGTGCTAGAAAAAGATGAGCCCTTCAGCTTTGGGACTGTCATCAAGAGATCAGTGCTGACATTTCCTAAACTTCAAGATTCAGAGGATTATGCTGATAGTCTCAGAGTTCTTGCAGAAGATCTCACACTTCATGTCTCCGCTGTTCCCGACCCCCTACCCAGTTCTTGGCCGTCTAGAACTGATGTCCAAATGGAGGTCCTCTCTCTTGGTCCAATGTTTGGGCGTGACTGGTTCTCCAACAACTCAATTGCTAATTTGGAAACCCCTTACTATACGAAGGCTTCCTATACAGAAAAGCAACTCCTTTTAAATGTTTCAACTCAGCTGAGGCTAAGGAGTGGACCTTATAGCAATTTCTCGGTTCTCTTTCTTGAGGGTCTGTATGATCAACATGTTGGAAAGATGTACCTTATTGGCTGCAGAGATGTCAGGGCTTCATGGAGGGTGTTATCTGAGACCATGGACCTTGCTAGTGGGTTAGATTGCTTAATTGAAGTAAGTATTTCGTATCCACCCACTACAGCGAGATGGCTAGTGACTCCAACAGCGAGCATTTCCATATCTAGTCAAAGACCAGAAGATGACCCTTTCTACTTTGAACCAGTCAAGCTCCTTACTCTTCCTATTTTGTATCGGCAACAGAGGGAAGACATACTTTCCCGGAGAAGTTTTGAAGGGATCCTTAAAATCTTGTCTCTTTCCATTGCAATTGGCTGCATATTGAGACAACTGTTCTATGCAAGAAATTTGGGAGATTCTCTTCCGTACATGTCCCTTACTATGCTGGTAAGTCAAGTCATCGGATTTGCTCTTCCTCTTGTTATTGGTGCCGAAGCTCTATCAAGGAGCGCCAATTCTGAAAGTACCAACACTCCATCTTATGATCTTGAGAGTAGTCAGTGGACCCAAGTGATAGATTACATTGTCAAGCTTCTTGTGCTGGTTTGCTTTATATCTACTCTCAGGCTCTGCCAAAAAGTTTGGAGAGCTCGCGTCAGATTACTGGCACAGAATCCTGATGAGTCACATCATGTTCCCACTGAAAAACGCGTTGTTCTCATTACTGTGATCATACACATTCTCGGATATATATTAGCCTTGATTTTTCATTCTGTGAAAACCGGCCAGTCACCCATTTGGAGCGAGCTATATGTAGATGAAATTGGAAATTCTCACTCACTGAAGACATGGGAAACCTTATTTCAAGAGTACATAGGTCTGCTTCAAGATCTCTTCCTTCTTCCTCAGGTTATCGGGAACATAATATGGCAGATCAACAGTCAGCCACTTCTGAAGTTATATTACATGGGAATCACAGTTGTCAGACTTCTTCCACACGTTTATGATTATGTTATAGGTCCGGCTGCTAATCCTTTCTTCTCAGAGGAATACGAGTTTGTGAATCGAAGATTTGACTTCTTCTCCGAGTTTGGGGACATTGCTATACCTGTTTTGGCAGTTGTCCTGGCGTTAATAGTTTATATACAACAAAGGTGGAACTACGAGAAACTTAGCAACACACTTACTGTCGGACACTTCAAGCTTCTTCCATTTCAATCGAGAATGTATGAGAAGATACCTTCTCATTTAGCAGAAGCTGAGCTTGTTCGAGTTCCTGTTAAAAGCGATACACACGTTCAGGAGGCTGAACAGTGATGTAGTCATGTCCCTGTGTCTGTATGCATCCTTGTACTCTCTACTATACATCTGAGTTTATACCAGTTGATGACACTTTCACAAGCTGATCTGCCATATCACTCATCACTCATGCATACAATTTTATCACTCTCAATCGAGAGAGACTCCGCATAGTTTTGGAGGCCGTTAACAGGCCATCGGTATCAAAGGAATAAGAAAGCTTCTTAAGCACATTTTTGCTAACATCTCCATTGTTTACTCAGCTTCTATATACGGAGTAGCTTTCTTCCAAAATCCGCAACTAATGCCCAAGCATGACAAAGTTCTAACTTAACGTGTAGCACACGGTTTAGTACAAATTCGACCAACATACGACCATATAGGGCGTCATAACTCTGGCATTGGCATTGCACCCAAGCTTGACACAGTAAATATTTCTCGTGTTCTTCAAGACAATTGCAAAAAAAGTAGTATTATATATATATTCTGGGCTATATTATACAAGCGGACCGCATAGCGCAGTGGATTAGCGCGTTTGACTTCGGATCAAAAGGTCGTGGGTTCGACTCCCACTGTGGTCGTTTTTTTCATTTTTCATTTTTCGTTGTTAATTAAACACATATCTATCAAAAACACGAACTAATTAACTTTGGCTGTTTTAAACTAATTTGGCGGTGGGTCGAGTCTGAGAAAGGCAGGAATAGAAATCGATAGATCAGATAAATCAAAGATAGGTATTAGGAAAGTTGTAATATAGTAAGATGTACTTGTATATCTTGTATACGGAGTACTATACTATATTGAACGAAGTGTTTTAAGCAACGATCACGTTCATAATTTTTGGTTAGGCCATCAAACACGAGTGCCTACATCTAGTTCTTCGCGTGGATCAAATTACAACACGGTACGCCAAACGATATCCAACATTGTTTATTTTTGTGCGATTGATTGTTTTGATCTTTTGAGTTTATTCTTTTTTTTTTTTGGGAAATTTGTGTGTTTTGTGTTGAATGCAACCAATAAAAATTCTCTATCACTTCTGAATAATGTTTATTGACGTAAAATTTTGTGTTTGATGCAGGGATCAACGTAGGTACGGAACACCTATTTATCATGGGTGATTGCTCTAAGCTACCGTTCGAACTTCTATGCGAGATTGCTATGAGCTTAGAAACAATCGAAGACTTGATTTATTTGTCCGTCGTTTGTCGTTTGTGGAATCACGTTGTCATTACGGTTAAATCATAAGTTTAAAGTGAAAACATCGTCATGGCTTTTACTAGCCGAAAGTACGGAAGATAATTCGTATGGTTTGAGGAAAGTTTTCAATCCTTCTAGCAATAAGTGTTATCAAATGAAACTTACCGGAGACTGTTAGATGTAGATGTCGGGGTTCCGCATATGGTTGACTCTTAATATTTAATCAAGAACTTGACCTATTTCTATTCAACCCACTAACTAAAGCTAGAATGTGGCTCCCACCCGTTTCATGTATGCCTTACCAATGGGAGTGCTTTTTGAATGAGCCGTCTAAATTTCTGGAAGAGATGAGACACCTTTTATATTAGAAAGACGTTTATATTGAAAGTAGGGGCAGATCAAGATGATGTTATTGTTTTTGTAAGCTACTATTTTGCGTGGAAGAGGTTGGCATTCGCAAGACCAGGTGATCGGTCATGGACTGCCATTGATCACCTAGGGCATACCGCGGGAGATCTACATGAATTGTCACATAAGTTGGGTAATTGTGTAGCCGAGGTCATCTGTCGTGGTTCGCAAATACTGATTTTGTATGAAGATGCTTCACTTGGGTATCTTGAGATCGCTAATTTGAGTGATCCAAAACAGCTTATCGTGAGAGATTATTTACCTAGACCTCCGATGGTTCTAAGTGATCCGCGGAATCTTGGCATTAAAGTTAAAGAATACCGACCCGCACCTCCGAGGATTTTGTGCGGCTTTAATAGACAACTGTTTGGATTATACCTGGTACACTTATGTGGCGATGTCTTCATAATTCTACGACACAAGGTTTTGTTGAGGAGGAGAGAATGAGATGGTGAAAAGCTTAGTCATTCTCATTAATAAGATGGGTATAAATACATGATACAAGAGTGTGAACGCTAATAACAACCTACCTAAGTTAGCTAGGATAAATCCCATAACCTAGGTAAAGATAATACAAAAGATAATCACAAATAAATATCATCCTAAATTATAGATACAATATTAACAATAATATTTACTAGGAATATTATTCCTTATACGCCCCCGCAAGATGGACGTTCGAAGAGTAAGACCAATCTTGGATAAGATAATGAATAAGGATGCTTCGTGGTCACTTGAAATGTGAGTTGTGAGAACTTGAATCGTGAGTTGTGACATGTGAAAAAGTGTTGCAGCGGAATTAGAGAATACACGTGAAAAATGGTGTGATAAGGGTTGTACGAAAAGGGAAGAAGAATGTAGAGTAAACGAGTTTTTGAGAATCAAAAAAAGAAATTTGTGAGGGTAGATGGAGTTTGGCCTTTTTTTTTTTTTTTTTTTTTTTTTTTTTTTTTTTTTTTTTTGGAAAAGAAATGTAAGGGAATAAAAAGATTTTAAAAGGAAAAAAAAAAAAAATATGGTGTGGCCTTTGGATTGAGTTTGGCCGAGAAGATGAAGTTTTGGGGTTTTGATTTATTTTTTTTTTTTTTATGTGATTTAAAAAAAAACGTGAGGGAGTGATTTTTGAGTAAAGAGAGTTTTGAGGGGATTTAGAGTAAAAGAGAAGAGGTGGGAATAATTAACGGGAAACAAAAATTTGTAAAGAATTGAAGAAATGAATTTTGGGGAGAAAGCCGTGGGTATACCAATACCCGGATTTGATGCGAGATGATGATCAAGTCGACGATCGGGTGGTCATCCTTGGTCCGATTCGTACGAAATTTGACGAGCATGTTCATGACATAAGGGTCTTCGATCTGAACGGTGGAGATCGTGATTAGAGCGTCAGATTTGGAGTTATGAGAGAATTTCGAGAAAGGTGATTTTGAGAGTTTTAGGAAAGTTGTGGCCATGGTTTTGGAGGAATTTGGCCATGGTTTTGGAGAGTGAGAGGGGGTGGCCGGAGAAGAGGGTGGCCGAGTTTGTGAGGGTGGCCGGGATGTAGAGTGGCCGAGGGTTTGAAGCTTTTCGGAGGGTTAGGCCGGAGCATAGGATCTATGCTCTGATACCATGTTGAGGAGGAGAGAATGAGATGGTGAAAAGCTTAGTCATTCTCATTAATAAGATGAGTATAAATACATGATACAAGAGTGTGAACGCTAATAACAACCTACCTAAGTTAGCTAGGATAAATCCCATAACCTAGGTAAAGATAATACAAAAGATAATGACAAATAAATATCATCCTAAATTATAGATACAATATTAACAATAATATTTACTAGGAATATTATTCCTTATAGGTTTATGTTGAAGGACACGACGGTGAAGATAATTATGCAACAAAAGGGTTTAAGGTGTATAATCTTGATTTTGACAACAAAAACTGGTCTCTCGTCCATAACCTTGGCGATGTAGTTTTATTTATCGGTAATTGTTCTTCATTGTCAATCCCCGGAGTTAAAGTCCTTAAAAGAAAAATTAATTAAGTGCATTTATTACACCGATGATGAAGATGAAATTGGGGAAGAAGAATTTACTGCTAAGGGGAACGACATGGGAGTTTTTAATTTGGAAAACGATGAGCTAATAAAAGACTTATACGATGGATGTGATATATATTCAACACTTCAAACTCCTTCATGGTTTATGCCTCAATCGTAGGTTATGGTATAGGTCATGGCTTAGCTTGTTAGTATAGCAACTACTTTTATAGGAACTTGTGGTTAGGCTTAATGCATTCAGCTATAATATTGGGTTCGCAAACCTTGTTAAATTCCTTGGAACTTTTTATAAGGGGGCTTGTACTCTAAGCTTTTGTAAGAGTGGTAATATTAACTAATGCATGCATTTTTTTTGCAAATATTTCATTAAAATGTTTTGATTAAAGGTAATTATGACCTTTGAATTCGCAAATTTCTGTTGCCTAACATGCCAAGGACGTCACCATTCATCAGTGGCATTACCTCAGTCTTGACTCTTGAGACTTGAGAGATTTTAAATTCTTGATGAAGTTGAAATAATGGCTTCTTAGCTTGGTTACTTCACGTATCACGATGTACCCTCTCCTTTCGAGGGATGTTACATGTTGTTAATGGTCACTCTCTTTAAGAGTTAAGACACCTTTCAATTTTGAATTCTCGTTGAGGTTGAAATAATGGCTTCTTGATTATTTCACGTATCACGATGTACCCTCTACTTTCGAGGGATGTTACATACCGTCAATGATCGCTCTCTTTGGGACACCTTTCAATTTTAAATTCTTATTGAAGTTGAAATAATGGCTTCTTGATTATTTCACGTATCACGATGTACGCTCTTCTTTCGAGGGATGTTACATACTGTCAATGATCACTTTTTTTGGGACACCTTTCAATGTTAAAATATTAGTCTTTTTTAAAACACGAGTACAAAAAACGGTGTATCAACAAATTAACTTAGCGAAATCCAAAACAATTGTGTGACGGCTTAACTTAACACTTTTTTGTTCCACACTTCATAAGCATTCTTATAATTAATACATACACAAAATTAAGTCATCAGAGGCAGACTAATTAGACCTACACATACATGGTTTTAACGTCCATGCGACTACAATACCAGTAAATAAAACACATTACCTAATAAATTTCAGGTCAGAAAATCCTAACACATCATTAGCATTACTCCAAGAGATTATTATCGACACAACAACGTAACCCACAAGGTAGTAACTCCACACCGTACCACCCGCTACTCCTCCCCCTGCATCATGCAAACACACTAGAAGAAATTGCAAAAAAACATCAATTTTTTTTTTTTTTTTTTTTTAATATAGATATGATGAAATCGAATCGTACAAATCAATAATGGTTCCGACAACCAATAATAATTACTTCAGGGCAATCATGGACATTTCTAGGGCTGTACCAAGCTTGGCATACTTGACATTGAACCTTTAGTTATACAATTATTGTGGACGATTGTCAATAGGATGGACAGAAATAACAAAATATTATTACATACTCCTAAATATAATACTCCCTCCATTTCATTCATTTGTTTACGTCGTGTCGGGTTTTGTGAGGGGAACTCCAGCCCAACGTAAACAAATGAATGAAATAGAGGGAGTAAAAAGCTTGCAACAAAACAGAAAGAACTAACCTCAGGGCAAACATGGTTTGCATCATTGAGAAATGAGAATCATAAAACCATTGCAATAAACACAATTAATGGTGGGGTAATTGTGATGCAGAATCTCAATGGAATGAAGGCTTAGGCAGAATCTCAATTGTGCTTCATCTTCATCCAGTGTTGAGTGTTCCATAATCTTCCTTCTCGAGTACATCTTACCATCGCACAGCTCACACGGAGCGATCTTTCTCATCCTCTCCATCCTATCTTCGTCCATCTTAAACGACAAATCGAAAACACGCAACAAGCAAATCGTAAAACGATTTAGAAATTAAAAGACGATGTATGCATGGCATCCTTGAACTAACACAAATAAAACACAATTATAAAACACGTAACATATACTAATAATGGATCTTACTGATGATAGAGTTTTGAAATGTTAACAAATCTGCTCTACTTAACAAATCACAAACAACATGAAACTAACATACAAATTTGAACTATACCTATTACCTAATTTTATATATGAATATGATCATAGGGTTAAGCAATACAAACCATGAAAAATAAATAAATTACACACGTACTAGCTACAGCTAGTAGTAAAATGAATGAATAATGAAATCGAACCAGACGAAAGAGAAAGAAGGGTGAGAGAGAAGTTACCTTAACACAAGCTGTGGTGAAATGGGAAATGAAACCCGAAGGGCCAAGGGAATGAATTTATAGATCGAGAGTGCGTGTCACTCTCAAATTTCAATCCAACGGCTCCTATAGGATTATTGGACTTAAGAAACTCACTTTAATGTACCAACTGTTCACCTGCATGCTAACACAGTAACCCACATGCATTATTGGTGGAGTATTTACTTGTGTTATTAAAAAAAAAAAAAAAATTATGTAAAAAAGATAAGTATGGTGTGTTGGTCGTGTAATGTTATACAATGGAGTATTTCATTAATTGAGCTTATAAATAGTATTAGAATAATTAGCTCAACTTTATTTTCGGCTTCGTAATATTATTGAGGATTTGTCTGATAAGTGTGATAACTTGATAAGAGAACAATTCAGATCATTCGATCATTTGATTAATTATTACTCGTATTTGATAACACGTTTTCACCCTTAATAGATGTATGAGTTTTTCTAAAAAGTGCATATGGGCAATTTATAAGGATTATTAATATCATCACTTCCCAATGAAGGTTAATGACTTCATAACAAAATAATTAATTTACAATTTATTGGTTTCACTAATAGCAATCCAATCCAAAATCATGTATCACCGGAAAATATAGTTATGTATTCAGCGGCGAAGCCAGCTGGTGGCTTGGGGTGGCGGCCGCCACCCCGGCCGGGGAAATTTTTTTTTAAGTTTTTTGAGCAGAATCCCTTTATATATATTTTAGAGCACCAATTTAGCATAAGATGTTGTTAATACAGTGGTTAGAGTGCTATCATTGTAACCTGGAGGTTGTGGGTTCAAATCTTCTTAATAGCAAGTCTCATTGTTTTTTTAAATTATTCCTATACTTTTTAAAAATAAGCATAACTTTAGTTAGTCGACTATGAGAGAATTTGAACTCTTGACTAAGGCCTGAGCAATTGTTCATACAAACCAATAGGCTACAAACATTTCATGCTACCTAATGCATGTCTTTGATATATATTCTCATTTAGATTGTTCATTTCTCCACTTATGTTTTGTTCGCATTTACAATATATTTTTTCTTTCTTATTCCATAATTTGTTGAGCATGTACGTTTTATTCAAGATCGAATTTAGGGGGTAGCCTGAGGTGCACCGGCTACCACAAATTCCCCAAAAACACCTAATTATTGCCTTAAAAATTCCAAAAAATTAGGGGGGAAAAAAAAACTTGTACTAAGATGGTTACCCCAAATTTTTGGGGTTAGGTTCGCCCCTGCCTCCGTTATGTTTCTTATTAAATAGGATCGTATAGTATCAGTTTTTATTAAAAACAATAAACGATTCCTATATTATCCGTTAGGGATACCGCGTATACAGTTATAATCCGCCACCCCAAGTTTTTAATCCTGGCTTCGCCCCTGGTTATTATGATTTTTATTATTTGATTCCGTGTATATTTTATTTGGAGTGGTTCTTACCTTTTTATGGAATGAGCTTATAGAAATATACATGAAATAACGGTTAGCACACTGGTAATGTGATAAATATGTAAGTGAGAGGTCAAAGGTTCAAATCCTGATATGAGAGGTCAATATTAAGTATTCACACTTGAAAAAATAACGCTGGAAAGTACGTTGTGCGACAACCTCTTGGTAAGATGAAACCACACGAGCTAACTATGCGATCTCATGCATTGATTAATGAGAGAAATTACCACCTAAATGAGGAAGGAAATAGAAAAATAGAAAAATCATATGATAAATAGCTCCATTATTACAAATTCACAATCTTAATCAAAGAAATAAATCAACGTGTATGAAGCGTGCGTGACAATATAAAGATTCTTGCATAAGATCTTTCAATTCTCTTAATTGATCGAATCCAAGATCCTTGCATATAGAAGATCGATCAACTTCTTTTTCCCTAAGCAACCAGCATTTGCGTTTGCTTAATTATTTTACGTTATCCACTTTATGGATTTTTGATTCACGATCAAAGACCAAAGAGGTGTGATGAGTGACTAGTCTCTGATAGGATTGTATATTTCTGAACTTATCTAATATGATTTGAATGAGTCTAAATTAGTTGAAAAGTTGATTGAATTTCAATGAATTAGTATCAATAATGGAGTAATGGACAAAATTCATTAATCGTTATTTGAGCAATTCTGATCTGATCTAATTCGAATAACTGTAAACAGATCTAAGAACTACTATATTAAGTCCTATCAAACAGAGCCTGAGTGTGACTAGCTAGTGATCAATCTGAATAACTTATAATTTTAACATTTTGGTCTTTTGGACATTAGGGAAACTACTTATTAAGATAATGTTGAATGGTCGAGCTTTAACTTATGCCAAGATTACACCCATATCGATGATCGATCGATGATTTTAACTTATGCCAAGAGTATCACCCATGATTTTCAATGATTATGTCGTGATTAGTACACACGAGTCTGGATGATTTTTAACTTACGCCAAGATTATCACCCATGATTTTTAATGATTATATCGTGATTAGTACACACGAGTCTGGAAAAGTCTCATGCATCCTATATATGAAGCTACAATATTGCATGTGTCATACAGTATACCACTCCGTCTCGAATTAAACTTCCCATAAAATAGTATTATGTGAGAAGATTTCAAATTTCGTGGGAAGTTTAAATTAGGACGGAGTGGTATATAACTTTGAATCGAAGGAAGACACAAACCATACATGCATATGCTTCAATAACGTTATTTTATCATTCACTTTTATCGTTTGATTTTCAACTCTTTAATTATCTATATAAATTCACATAAGCTTATGATAAATTACATCTTGTTATCTTCAACTTGTTTTTTGATAGTTTTAGTTGAGTTGAAACTTAGACGATAAATTATAGGAGCACAAGGAGCATGGTGGTTCTTCCCAAGATAGAGGGGTTTTGTTAATGTAATATGAAATAGTAGAGATCATATTATGATAATATGCATACAGTATATGATAATATCATTTTGGTTCAACAATTTTCAGACAAAGAAAAATACTTCATTTAAGGTAATTTTCACGTGAAAGCTTTAAGCTGGTTAAAATTGAAATAATATGGTGTACGGAGTATATTGTTTTAGCTCAAACTGATTAATATTTAGCTCAAAAATATTCAACGCAGCTAAGTTGAAGAAACCATGTTTTTATCGTAAACCTATTTTTAAAATTCAACATTTCGGAGCAAAACACTTAACTTATTTCAGCCAGGTCACCATGTGACATACTCCTTGTATAGTTGTATTTGACTGCCAATATCAAAACCTGTGACATGAGAGATGACCTCATACCATATGAAATTATGATTTATTAGACTTTTATTTGGAGTTCAAGATTAAATATTGGATAATATGGGTCATGTATGTCAAAAACATAGTACGGACCAATACTTGCATTGTACTACTACAACAATTTACTACGAGTACCAAATTCTCAAATATGTGATTGAGTCAGTCATGAAGTGGCAATTATGGTACCTTATTTTTCTGCTTATGGGTGAGTGATACAATTTATCAAAATTTCGCTCCAATTATATTTAGGTTCGACCTTATTAGTTGCGAACTGATGAATGGTGAGTCCACATGGAGCGGATTTTAAACAGTTGGATACGATAGTGGAGTTCAATTCGAAACGATCTCATTAAAATTAAACTAATTAATCAGTTTATGGTATTATTATTGATACATTAATTAGAAATAATAAATTACAAGAAGTTGATTAGGAGCCGCGAAACAATCTGAGCCCCTGCACCCTTGGCTATAGAAAAACCAATACGAGTGAAAATATGTGTCGCAGTCTGCGCACAATAAATGTTGACGTGTGTGATCTATATAAATTCGGGAGTCAATGTGAATCAATTTGAAGGAAAAAATGGTCCTCAAGTGTTTAGGACAGTTGCCCCTATCAACAAGCATCAATCTTAGCTTGTTCGGAAATGTGCATGGGTTGTTCTAGAAGTCAAAGACGCACCACCTTTTGCCCTTACTCGTCAACAAAGAGTGACATATATCATTAATTGGGAGGGGCTCATGTAGACATGGAGTAGTAGTGTATTAACCTATGTTTTATTGCGCGATATGTGCATATACATATCATTCAATCATTGTCACCTAAAAAAGGATGTTTGGCTTGTTTCATAAAGTTACATTCTTTTGAATTTTGATTACGCGGATGCTCGTTCAATTCTATGTGTTGATAAGTTTATTCGAATGGATAGATTGATAGTTAACGGTATCTATGAGAAATTGAGAACAACTTCAAAGAGTCAAAGATTCTACATTAGTTCCCTTTGTTAAAAAAGTTCCTCGGAGTAGATATAAAAATTAATTGTTGCAAATCGGAGGTCAATTTCAAAATTGAGTTGAGAAAGTCAGAAAACCAGGTTCAACACTTAGTTATTGTCAGGTTCGGGTTGGATCAATATCCGATCTTCTATTCATTTCGTTATTATAATAGCTTAAACTCAAATTTTAACAGTTGTTTTGAGTGACTCGTATTGTAATATAATAAGTTTGGGTAAGGGGGGCATTTACGAATCACATTGTTTTGGACTATTTCAATTAGTTAGTGTCAGGTCAATCTAAGTTTAAGTCATGGCCGAATGATAATTTCTTATTCCGGTCAATTTTCCATTTAATTTAGATGTTCAAGTCGGGTCAATAGATCGATTATCGGGTGTACATTAGTTTTACCGTTACAAGAAGTCGCGACAAAAACCATGACAAGTACGAGGACATGGAACGGTGTACTGGTGTTGCGCGTCTGGAGGGAAGAAGTACATGAAATTCGATTTGTGTGTGATAGTTTCGGCTTTCTAGAAGCCCGAACTTTGGCCAGCTAGCTAGTTTGGCGTTGCACGTTGTTCACGCTAACACTTCATTTATGAGAGCGTCAGATTTATACGAAGTTTACGCAAATGATTCAAAGCAGGTTGCACTGTGATCTCTTATTTAAACAAAATATTTAGTGGTCATTCAGTTGTCGATAAAAATAAATAAACAAATGTTAAATTTTTACGAACTACAGAATATTAAATTGTATTTGGTCCGTATCTTAAAAAATATTGTACTTAGCTTGATCAATACGTATTGGATTAGCATATGAGAAATCAACTTCTACAAAGTGGGTAAATAGTTTATATGATACTCTAGGCTATTGAAAATCTCTTGAATTTCAATACATGTGTTGAATAACCAAATATAATGTTTTCAATTGTCATAAACCAGCCTATTACAGGACAGCCGAATATCTAGACACTCTAAATTCCTTCTGTTGGGGTTCATTTTACTAATGAGGCCACAACCCTATGGGATGAAGGTCCAAAGGCTTGATTAAAGCCCATGTGACACCCATAAAGTCCAATTCATCTCATCTAATGGATCTCGAGGAAATGAAGGGTCAGGATGAAGGGGGGTCCTTTAGGCACATGCCTTGGACTCTTCACATTCACTATAAATATCTCCCTCATTTGCTTAAATTCGGTATCATCTAATCTCTGGTTATTACTTTCTACGACCAATTTATTGCTATTACTTGCGATAGTTGGCCGCGACTACCCCTACCCTCGAACTCGGACTGACTTGAGCGTCGGAAGGGCGTCACCTGGTGAAAACCGGACCCTCTTGACACTTTGTTGACTACGCAGGTTGAGAGCACATGCTGTCGATCTATCCTAAATCGAACTCACCCCAACACCTTCGATCAACCAAACCATTTGACACCATATTAGATTTATTTTTTTTTTTTTTTTTTTTTTTTTTTTTTTGTCACGATTGTTCTCATCATCAATTACTATAACACTGACCTTGTAAAACTCATAATAAATACAATTAGTCTCTCTTACACAATTAATTATTAGACCTGGCCACTCTATTAAGAAAAAAAGAGACTTTCATCCTTTCGTTTCTTTTAATAAGGGTTGCTAAATACGACAAGTTAAGCCATCAAAAATTAATGAAACGGTGGCAATTTTCCACTCTCCTACATCCTAATTTCTACCATTATTCAAATAATTCAAATTGTTTACATAAAACTAAAATTAATGTGCAAATAATTTCTTCAAAATCTCCCTCAAAATTAATTAGACGATAAAATATTTTTAATTATGTACGGCAGTCCAACTAACACCCTTTTTTCTTAAGTATGAAACTTCGTTAAACTACCATGTGAATCCAAATTAAATAAACATTATATAAGAAACCTCACCTCATATGTCATCATCATCAAAATTCATACTCGTACATTTCAAGTTTTAACATAATCGAATAAAAACAGAAATTATTTCATACGAGTAATCTTTTTCTTCTTTATACTCTTTTTAGGAACCATACTGGCAAACACAGTTGGTCCACGTAACGAAAAAGTTGGTACGTTATATATACACACTCAACACCTAGCGGAAAACCATAGCACAAGATTATTACCGACTTTATAGATATACTAAGCTACCATACTTAATTAATCCGAATTAAATCTTCTCTGTATCGTTCCAATTCATCACATTTTATTAAACACACGATACGTTCATATCTTTTGCGATTTTGTTTCTAATAAAATCAACATTGTACGTAGTTTAAAAGGTTGGAGGGTCTTTTAGTTTTTGGGTGTATATGAGCAAAAATGGATGGTGCTGATATATCCAAGTTTGGAGGAAGCTTGAGGAGGAATAGTTCATCAGTATGGAGAAGCCAAGGCGGAGATGTGTTTTCGAGATCGACTCGAGACGAAGACGACGAAGAAGCTCTAAGATGGGCTGCTCTAGAGAAACTTCCGACGTATGATCGTCTAAGGAAAGGTATATTGACGACGACTAATGGTGTAGCAAGTGAAATCGATATTCATAATCTTGGGTTTCATGATAAGAAAAACCTCTTACAAAGGTTGGTTAATGTCACTGAGGAGGATAATGAGTTGTTCTTGTTAAAGCTCAAGGATCGTATTGAGAGGTAATTCATTAAACTCTTATAAGTTCGATAAATTCTTGAGTCAGACAATCCTATTATGACAAAAAATAGGACACTTAATCGAGAATTTGTTAAACCTTGTCTAGTTCTGTTGCTGTTAGATCGTCTTATCTAGACATTCGGTGTTAACCTGATATTTAATGTCTATTTTTTGCGTAATTTAAATTATCGGTGTTTAGGGTTGGTATCGAGATTCCTACAATTGAAGTGAGGTTTGAGAAGTTGAATGTGGAAGCTGAAGTGTTTGTGGGAGGAAGAGCTTTGCCAACATTTATCAACTTCATCACAAACATGATTGAGGGAGTATTAAACACATTGCATGTACTCCCTAATAGAAAAAAGGATCTCACCATCCTCTGTGATGTTAGTGGTGTCATCAAACCCAAAAGGTGAGATATTCAATCACAAGAATAAAAATTTGTGTTTCAATTCCATTTCGTTTTTTTAAATTGTTAACGTTGACATGAATTATATGTGTATACGCACTCAAATGTTACGATTCGAAAGAACGAGAGTATAGAAGAAGACAATATATTGATTTTTTTTTTTCCTGGTTCTTTTTGGTTTTTGGCAGGATGACTTTGTTATTAGGTCCTCCAAGTTCTGGGAAAACTACCCTTCTTTTAGCTTTGGCAGGAAAGCTAGACAAAGATTTAAAGGTAATTGAAGCTTTTCCCAAATTAAAGTTGATAAGACATTTTATCTAAAGTTTAGGATGTCATCATAAGGATACAAATTTTGGTCATATTATTTTGTGGAGTTTAAGTAGTAGCGTTTCTGCACTTTCAACTTAAGGTTCGAGGTATAAACCGTTATCTTATTGGTAAAGAGGTGTACGCAATGTCGGCAAGTATGAACACAAATACACAATCGACCTTGGGAATTGGGATGTATGAATACATTTTGACCATTAATTGAATTTGTGAAAGGTGTTTTGTTGAGTAACTTTGGCTAAAATTTAAAAATGAACAGGTTTCTGGTGACGTGACTTACAATGGGCATACCATGAACGAATTTGTACCACAAAGAACCGCAGCTTACATAAGCCAACATGATGTACATATTGGTGAACTAACTGTGAGAGAAACCCTAGCATTTTCTGCCAGATTCCAAGGTGTCGGATACGGATACGGTTCGTCTTGTTCCCTCCTTTGATCTTACTTCATACTCCCTCCGTTGGTCTAAAACGTTAACCATCCAAAGGAGCAGATGGAATATCACATTTTACGTTGATAGCGTTTGATAGAGTATAAGGGTAAAATTGTAATAACGTAAACTTTGTTTTTTCATGAAATTTTCAGAAATGTTAGCTGAGTTGTGTAGGAGAGAAAAAGTGGCCAATATTAAGCCTGATGCTGATATTGACCTTTTTATGAAGGTAATTTGTCAACTTCAAAAACAAGGGAAAAAACAGAGGACTCTGTTATTATTTTATGCAACACTTTTTTCTTCATCTAATTAAAATATGAGCTAGACTAATATTTTTTCACCCTACAATATTTTAGGCATCTGCCTCACAGGGTCCGGATGAGAGTGTTCTTACAGATTACATCCTAAAGGTATTATTACATCGAAAATTCTTTGCTATAATTTCGACTTTGTAAGTTTAGTGTGAAATCATTTCACGTCAAAATTTGTATAAAATGTGTTACGTCTAAACTTTCCCAAACGTGACAGTATTTCTTTCTATTCCATGACCAACGTTACATTTGACTTCTTTTTTTTTTTTTTTTTTTTTTTGTATGAAACGGTTTCATGCAAAACTTTCTATGACGACTAATGTCATCCACAATTTCGAGTAATCTTCTAATGAAATGCTGCAAAAAAATTCAGATTTTGGGGCTAGAAATATGTGCTGATACCATGGTCGGAGATGAGGTGAGACGAGGCGTTTCAGGAGGTCAACGAAAACGAGTCACGACTGGTAAACACACTTACACACATACATAACATACGTAATGACATTAAATTAGACAAACAAGTTCATAATTTCTTCAAATCAACATGAATTATCCTTGATTGATGTCTTTGTACATGTAAACTCTATGCACATTACAGGTGAGATGTTGGTTGGACCAGCAAAAGCTCTCTTCATGGACGAGATATCGACTGGGCTAGATAGTTCTACAACACACCAAATTGTGAACTCGATTCGACAATCAGTCCATATTCTTAGTGGAACTGCTGTCATTTCTCTACTACAACCTGCGCCTGAGACATATAACCTTTTTGACGACATTATCCTTCTCTCAGACGGCCTTATTGTGTACCAAGGTCCTCGAGAACACGTCCTAGAATTTTTCGAGTCTATGGGTTTTCGGTGTCCTGAGAGAAAAGGTGTAGCTGATTTCCTGCAGGAAGTAAGTCCTTACAGTTTGAGATTTTTAGGCTTTCGAATTGTATACAAACTTTTGGATGAACCTGTCTTAAGAAACTTTTATGTCATAACCTAACTGATATTGTTTAAACGTAAAGGTGACGTCTAAGAAAGACCAGGAGCAGTATTGGGTTAACAGACAACAGCCTTACCGTTTCATTGAATCAAAGGAATTCGCGGATGCATTCCGGTCTTTCCATGCTGGAAGGAGGCTAACACAGGAGCTAGCAATGCCATTTGACAGGTGCAGGAATCACCCGGCTGCGCTAACAACGGAAAAATATGGTGTTGGAACTATGGACTATTTGAGAGCTACCTTTGCTAGAGAATACTTGTTAATGAAGAGAAATTCCTTTGTTTACATCTTCAAGATAGTTCAAGTATGTAAAAAAAATCAGCATTTTTTCGACTTTTGTTACAGTATTTAGTATGATTTTGCTAACATTTTGTTCATGTTATTGATGATCAGCTCACTATCATGTCCCTTTTAGCAATGACTGTGTTCTTTCGTTCCAAGATGCCTAAGGACAATGTAGCAGACGGTACAATATTCTCTGGTGCATTATTTTTCGGGGTTGTGACCAGTATGTTTAATGGAATGGCAGAGACATCTCTGACTATAGGCAAGCTTCCAGTGTTCTATAAGCACCGCGATTTCCTCTTCTTTCCCTCGTGGGCATATGCTCTACCTTCTTGGATCCTTAAGATCCCTATAACTTTCATTGAAGTCGCGGTTTGGGTTGCCTTATCATACTATGGCACAGGATTTGATCCTAATGTCGGAAGGTAAATTGGATTAATTTTTCTCATGTCAAATTGGATCACTGTAATGTATGTGTGTGTATTTTTTTCTCTTCGACAGATAAGGCAGTCTGATCAACTGATGAAATGTGTGTGTATTTTTTTTTTTTTTTTTTTTTTTTGCAGGATGTTGAAATATTACCTCATACTAGTACTTATCAGTCAGATGGCTTCTAGCTTGTTCAGAACGATTGCAGCACTAGGACGGACTATGGTCGTCTCAAACACATTTGGTTCCTTTGCCTTGCTTGCACTTTTCGCCTTGGGTGGTTTCGTTCTGTCAAAAGGTACAACTTTTGTAAAACAAACAAGTTTTTCATTTAGCGCGAAATTAAGTAAAGTCAGTGCTTGGATATGCTAATGATTTCTTTTGCAACAGATAACATAAAGCCATGGTGGATATGGGGTTACTGGACATCACCATTGATGTATGCTCAGAATGCTGTTGTTGTCAACGAATTCCTTGGTCATAGTTGGGACAAAGTAGGTTATCGGGTTTAATCTTCTAGGCAAAATTTGTTGAAAGATCTGAATCTTTGGGACTAATCATAAGGCTTTGTTGTTGTTGTTGTTGTTGTTGTTGTTGTTGTTGTTGTTGTTGTTCTTGTTGTTGTTGTTGTTGTTGTTGTTGTCGTTGTTGTTATTCTGAAACTTTTTTCCGAGATTGAGTTTGGCCTAACACTTGTAGTTTGATCTCACAGATTGTTCCAGGCAAAAATGAAACACTAGGTGTGATGATCTTGAAGAACCGCGGCTTTTACCCTCAAGCATATTGGTATTGGATTGGTGCAGGGGCATTAGTTGGATTTACAATCGTGCTCAACTTACTCTACATTGCTGCTCTTGCCTTGCTTAATCGTAAGTTGTGCTGTCGAATTACCATCAACCTTGTCACATTATCACAATCATATATTCTTAGTATCATTAAATTTTTTAGCTTCATGATTTTGAGCTAATGTATTGTATGTCACTACTTATACCCCATATGCAGCATATAAGAAAGCTCAAGCAATTCCAGATGATGATGACGACAAAAAGAACGACAGCAATGGTTCCGTAGAGTTGAGACAACAAGGACATTATCAAGGTGAGCTTCATATATTTCAAAATTTCATGCACATAGGACATGTATGAATAAATCATGAGCAAAGTTTTGATTGGAATGAAATATAACAATGGACCTTAAATATAACTTGTAGGAAATGGAGGTGAAACTATTGTGGAAGCAACACATCAAAAGAAAAAGGGAATGGTTCTTCCTTTCGAGCAACATTCAATAACCTTTGATGAAATACGGTATTCAGTCGACATGCCACAGGTAAATATACGACTAAGCTGATGATTGAGGTCCAAACAATGGTTTTACAGTACCCTTAAGCTGTTATCAGTAATAAACGACATCTGACAAGTGAAATACTTTTAATCTTCAGGAAATGAAATCACAAGGTGTGACTGATGATAAGTTGGAGCTACTTAAAGGGGTTAGTGGTGCATTTCGGCCTGGAATTCTTACTGCTCTCATGGGAGTAAGTGGTGCTGGGAAAACAACCCTCATGGATGTTCTTGCTGGTAGGAAAACCGGAGGATACATTGAAGGAGACATTAAGATTTCTGGTTATCTGAAAAAGCAGGAAACTTTTGCTCGAATTTCAGGTTACTGTGAGCAGAATGATATCCATTCTCCCCATGTCACTGTCTATGAATCTTTGCTGTACTCTGCCTGGCTGCGTTTATCCTCTGATGTTGATACGAAAACTAGAGCGGTTAGTATTACTCATTACTTTCTTCTCTTTTTGTTTAAGTTCTACCTAGTCTTTTTCTGTCTCTTGTAATATAAGCTTCCTTGTATCCCCTTGTATTGTCTTCTGAAATGCCCTTCTTGCGCTCTTTTATGTCCGTGTTTAGATGTTTGTGGAGGAGGTAATGGAGCTAGTTGAGCTAGTGCCACTGAGAGGGGCGCTAGTAGGGTTGCCTGGTGTGAGTGGTTTGTCAACAGAACAAAGGAAAAGGCTTACAATAGCAGTGGAGCTAGTAGCAAACCCGTCAATCATTTTCATGGATGAACCGACTTCAGGGCTTGATGCAAGAGCTGCAGCTATAGTTATGAGGACAGTTAGAAACACAGTCGATACAGGAAGAACAGTTGTGTGTACCATTCACCAACCTAGCATTGACATATTTGAGGCTTTCGATGAGGTAAAAATTGTCTCTATTTAAGCAAGAAAAGGGTTTCTCACCTTCTTGATGGAGAATTCATTGAATGGCTAACTAATGTAATTTACCTGATGCCTGCAGTTGTTTCTGATGAAGAGGGGAGGTCAAGAAATCTACGTTGGACCGTTAGGACATCATTCTTATGATCTCATCAATTACTTTGAGGTTAATATATGCTCTTCTAATAATTTAACAAGTAGAGTTTCCACTTGAACATTTCATTTTGTGTATTTATGTGATTTATACGGTTGATACAGAGTATTCAAGGAGTACAGAAAATCACAGATGGTTATAATCCTGCAACATGGATGTTGGAGGTCTCCACTCCAGGCCAAGAACTAGCACTTGGTGCCGATTTTGCTGATTTGTACAAGAACTCAGACCTGTACAGGTTTGTTTCAAAAGTCACGCTTTTAGTACTCATCTTGTTAAGCATGAAACTCCTAACTGATGTCTGGTAATTTTCGATATCAGGAGAAACAAAGCACTGATCCAAGAGCTAGGGGTACCTAGTCCTGGTTCAAAAGACCTTTATTTCCCCACTCAATTCTCTCAGTCTTTCCTAGTACAAACTATGGCTTGTTTGTGGAAACAACACTGGTCATACTGGCGCAATCCTCTTTACACTGCTGTCAGATTTCTTTTCACCACATTCATTGCTCTTATGTTCGGGTCTATCTTCTGGCAACTTGGAGGCAAGACGTAAGTTGGAAGTTTAAACATGACTGATTGAAGAACAATGCTAGTAATTAAATTGGTCTTGCAGCTTTAAAAACATGCTGAACTTTGCTTATCTATCTTTATTCAGTGATAGAACACAAGATCTGTTCAATGCAATGGGTTCTATGTACGCTGCTGTGCTATTTATCGGTGTGCAGAATGCATCTTCAGTACAACCTGTTGTATCTGTGGAGAGAACAGTCTTCTACAGAGAAAAAGCTGCAGGAATGTACTCAGCTTTGCCTTACGCTTTTGCTCAGGTAACTTAGCGTAACCTTATTCCTTTTGAAAAAAGAGCCAATTGAGAGTGCTAAGAAATTTCATCTTAACCTGTCAGGCCTTGATCGAGATACCATACATCTTTGCACAAGCATTAGTATATGGAGTTATAGTTTACGCTATGATTGGGTTCGAATGGTCAGCTGCCAAATTCTTGTGGTACTTGTTCTTCATGTTTTTCACCCTTTGCTATTTCACTTACTATGGCATGATGACTGTGGCCATCACACCGAACCACCATGTTGCTGCCATCATTGCTGCTGCTTTCTACGGCATATGGAACCTCTTCTCCGGATTCCTCATACCGAGACCAGTAAGTTTTTCTTCTCGTACAGTCCTATATCCTGGACTATGTAAAATTTATCTGATGACACAGTTTATGAAAAACCTGTACAAATTTCTTAAACCTAGTGTCTGTGTTGGTAACGTAACAGAAAATCCCTATATGGTGGAGATGGTACTACTACATATGTCCCGTAGCTTGGACCTTGTACGGGTTAGTGACCTCTCAGTTCGGAGACATAAAGAAGACACTCACAGATGGTACAGATCAGACAGTAGAAGAGTTTATCAGAAGCTACTTTGGCTTCCATTATGACTTCCTAGGAGAAGTTGCTGCTATAGTTGCTGCATTTGCTGTAGTTTTCGCCTTCATCTTTGCCTTCTCTGTCAAGACCTTCAACTTCCAAAAGCGATGAGGTCGTTTTTTTCCTCGTTGGGACCTTAGCAAACTCGATTTTAGACCCAACACTTGTAAAGGTTTTGCTGTAATCATATACTAGTATAGTGTATACTGTAAGAATTCTTTTGGTCAAATGATCATAGTAGAATCATAAGTTTATGTGTATATATATTTGAGCAGTATTAAAGTTGCAAATTTGAGCGAATAATTCGAGAATTGAACTCATAGCATGCGAATAAGAAAAAAATAGGCCAAAAATTCGCCGTTGCCGGGGATCGAACCCGGGTCACCCGCGTGACAGGCGGGAATACTTACCACTATACTACAACGACTTAGTTGATACTAGTATGTAATTTGACCCTTGATTATTTGCCAAACAATTTCGTAAGAACAAACACACATTTGAAGATTTTGCCTACACCTCTCTAAAGTGAGTATTGCAGTAATGAAGAAGCTATAAATTTCTACAAGATGTTATCTTTTTAGATGATAAGGATTGATCTTGAAATACTGTTATAGATTCAGGGAACATGTTTAACTTTATTGGTAACTGTTGTAAATGTCGCACGGAATTTCATCCCTTATTTTACGCCTGGTCAATATTTCTACGTCTTACAGTTACCACTTTTTCCGGCCATCTTTTGTAACATTCGTTGAAATAACCCTAATAAATGGTATTAAAAAAATCTTATCTCACACATCATACGTTTTAATTACTTTATTAATGTACCTAGCAAATGTTGTAAGGTGTGTGATTCAAATTCACGTGACACCGTTTCACACATAGTATTAGTATGTTATCTCGAGTTTATACACTAAGAGTTGTGAAAGCCAAAGTAGCAAACAATGGTCTCAATTGGACATCATCCATTGCTTATATTCTTACATTTTATGCATAATTTCGATACAAGTTAAACTAAGTAAGTAGAATTTCTATTGGTAAAACAAGTAAATATCATTTAAGCGGTCCAATTTCGCCTATATATGTAATACTCCGTAGATCTCGGTTCGAGATAAATTTACGGTAAGTCCCGTAATACTTATCCATCACATAAAGTGTTCGATTTAGTTTGAGTCGGATATAGCCATCGTGACTAGAAGTCTAGAAGTACATAAAGGTCGAGACATTTTTCCCGGGGCTTTAGCAAGGCTCAAAACTTCTGATACAAGATCACATTTTTATTACCTACCTTTCTCACAAAAATTGAAATTTTTTAATCGAAATTATATCTCTATGATTTGTCTTTCTGTGCCCCTTTCTCATCACTCCCCTCTATAAAAACGAATCTTTGTTCTCTCGATTTCCCCCAATCTCATGTTCTGGTTCTTCCAATTTCTTATATAAAAAAAAAAAAAAAAGATATATTTTTATTTTTTATAATTTTATCACCCAAAAATCCAAAAACTTTAATATAAAAACCCATATAATAAGATCATAGCTGAAATGGGTTTTCAATTATTTTGTTAAATTGAAAATGAACTTTTCAAAGAAAGTGATTATCTGGTGGTATTATGTTTCTTATTAAGAAAGAACAAATAATTTGTCTTTTCTGGGTATAAAGTGAATGAGCTTTTTTCAAAGTGGTATGATTTGAGTAATCTACAAGTAACTTATGAGATGGGTTGTTTTTCATTTAATTAATTGGTGGTTGCCTAACTTATTTTTTTTCTTCCCATTTTTAGCAAACAAAAAAAGTAAAACAAGAACAAATTTTGTCAATAAAGTAAACAAATTTCTATTTTAAAATCTTGTAAGTGTTATCAACTTATCATCATGGTAAAAAATGGGTCAAAATTGTAGTATACTGGTCTATTTTGGCAATTTGGGTCTTTAAGGATTTGTTGTGGTAGGTAAGTGTTCCAAATTTTCAGGGTATATTGACTTTTGAGTTTATAGTCATAAACATATTTTGAGGGAGAGAGAGGAGAGAGAGAGAGAGAGAGAGAGAGAGAGAGAGAGAGAGAGAGAGGAAAAATGGGTTCTTATGGAAAATTAGCAAGGAGAGCTCTGGAGACAGAATCACCAGTCATGGTTCAGGTAATTAAGCAGTAAAAAAAAGTTTTGATCTTTGTAATGTTTTTTTTTTTACCATACCAATCAAATTTTACAGTGGGTTGGTTTATTTTTGTTCAATGGCCCTGAATTTTATGTTGATTTGAGTTTGTATCTTGTACTAGGTGTTTCATCAGTAAAAAAAAGTTTTGATCTTTGTAATGTTTTTCAGCATGCCAATCAAAATTTACAATGGGTTGCCCTGAATTTTATGTTGATTTGAGTTTATATCTTGTACAAGGTGTTTCTTACGAGTAAGACTTTGTTGTTGTACTGGAGTTTGCATCTTCTAAATGCATATAGAAGGATTGTTGGTTGTTATTTAAGTATTGGTGTGGTCAGTGAGATATTGTTTGTCTTTAAATTTGTGCAGATACAGGAATTGTTCAGGTCTACCAAAGATGCTGTGTCCCTGGCACAGGTTTGTGTGTCTGCTCTTCATTTCTTGTATTAATTTTGGGTGGTTGTGTGTTCCCCTGTGACTTAAAGTATTGAGTTTTCCATTCATGATTCATGGCCTATGATCATTCGATTGACAGCTACTTTGCGTTTTATTTCGTTTCTTCGCTGGAATCGAGGGAGCTGGCTCCCCCATGGGATAAGAATTAGTTATGGTATGTCCTATGGAGCTGGTTTGTGTTGTATCGATGATAGGAATTAGTCATGGCATGTCCTATGGAGTTTACTCCCCCATGGGATAAGGATTAGTCATGGCATGTCCTATGGGGCTGGCAGCTGTCTCCCTTATGGAGTTGGAATCGGTGGAGCTGGTTTGTGTTGTTTCGATGATGGGAATTAGTCATGGCATGTCCTATGGAGCTGGCTCCCCCATGGGATAAGAATTAGTCATGGTATGTCCTATGGAGCTGGTTTGTGTTGTTTCAGAGACAGGAATTAGTCGTGGCGTGTCTTTTAAATCGGATGGATACATAGCTGCAGGAGATATGGAAAATGACATTATATAAGTTAACTTAATATTGAGTTCAGCAGCAAGATTTGATAAGGTTTTGTTGCGCCAAGACTAGTAAAATCATATAACCCCTTTCATATAGCAATGAAAAAATGAAGTTTTAAAAAAATTGCCTAGAGGATGTTGTTGTGTCTTTGCATTAACCTAGTCTTTCTTTATGTTGGATGTAAAAGTAAGTATGTAACAAGGAGTTTCGATTACTAATTGCATTTGCTTAACGAGTTTCTCTACCACATAGTATAGCGAAAATATGAAATATAAGGGATCACTGTTTTTCTCCTTTGAGAGTTTGGCCTCTCAGTTTACACTTTGAAGATTTGAACTCTTTGTCTACTGTTTTGGGGTTTGCACATGTGCTTGGGTCTGCAATTCGTCAGCCGGTTGCTTCTGTGAACCAAAGCTCAATCCTTTTTTTCACTTGCTATGCTTGTAAAAAGTTTTTTTTTTTTTTTTCAACTTTGGAGGAGTCATATCTTTCATTTCCGTCGGAGTAAAAGATTCACTGTTCTTTGGCTTTGGAGTGATGGAATAAACCAAAGGGACTATCTAAACCGTTAGTTCTTCTTATATTGTGTGACTATTTTTACGGTCATTCAAAAACAACCTCTCTATGTTTCAACATAGGGGTAAGGCAGTGTAGATCAGATCCCCCTTATCTCGCAGCAACATTTTATTGACAGTTTACATTCTCATTCTTTATGTAGGGTGTAGTTTATTGGCAGCCACCAAAGCGAGCATTGGAAAAAGTGAAAGAGCTTGTATTTGAGCCTCAAATCAGTCGGTATGGTGCTGATGAAGGTATGCCTGAACTAAGAGATGCCTTGACACAAAAGGTACATATCTCATTTTCGAAATTTTCAGACTTGAGGTCACTGGTTAATCTCTGCATAAGTCCAGATGTTCCTGCACATGGGAAGTATTGCCTATGACGTTAGACATGTAAAAGTTATTTAGGATAATAGTTCAACATGAGGTGTTAAACTGGGGAATTTGCCAAAATCTCTGCTATGTCCTCACAAAATAACATCTATGTAGTACATTGCGGAGAGGCATAATTCAGCATCTTCTGTGATGTCTCAAAATTCGTGTTGTGCTATGCTATCATTTATTTATGGGACTTCCATTCCCTTCACTATTTTTTTTTTTTTTTTTTTTTTGTGTGTGTGAATGGGTGTATGTTGAAGTTACATCTCTTCAAAGTCATTTTGTTGGCCAAATGACCATATTGGTATAAAAAAATACAAGTATTTACCACATTGGTATTAAAAAAACATTAGAGGACATATTGGTATAAAAAAATGAAACGAGAGTCAAATAAGCCTAATTTTTCACCGAGTTGGAAAATCGACAAAAAAAATTATTTGTTCTTTTTAAAAAATTGCAAAATAATGCTTTCCTATTTTTTTTAAAATATTTATATTACTCTCAAAACTTATTTTAAAAAATTAATAAATAGATTATTTTGCATATTTCTTAAAAATAAAATACAATTTTTGTCGATTTTTCCAACTCCAACATAAAATTAGGTCTATTTGACTCTTGTTGCATACTTGCATTTTTTAATACCAATTTGTCCTCTTAATTTATTTTTATACCAATGTGCCAATGTGGTAAAGGCATGTATTTTTGTATACCAATTTTGGCTATTTGGACTCATTTTGTTTGACGAGCTATCCAAGCCTTGCAATTATATGCTACCTTTTTGTGTGATTGTCCCTGACCTTGTATTCTGTTAATTCTTGCCTTGGAGTCACTAGTTTGTTATTATATGTTGTCTGTCTTCTCGCTCTTCAAGTCTTCCATCCTTTGATTCCAGTACTGAGATGAAGTTTAGGTACTCTAGATTCTAGAACTATGGTCGATAATAAAAATTCGATCACGGACCCAGTAGTAGAGCATCTTTTCAACACATTCTGCTATAAGCTCCAAGCTACACTTAGAATTTGAAATTATCTGTTTGCAGTTGCAAAAAGAGAACAAGCTGAACAAATCCAAGGTTATGGTAACAGCTGGCGCAAATCAGGTGAAGAAAACTTGTTGTCCATTTTCTATAGCTATTCATCCATTTGACCTGTCCCTTCATTTTCTTTTGAGCTTGGTGGGTGTTTGTATATATTCACATCTGCAGTGAGAATTATTCCTCTGCCTGCTATAATGGTTGTGCCCCTATTATCTCCAGGAAGTTGTGTTTTATCTGAATAAAGTATGCTATATTTGTTTTAGGTCCAGTTTATGGTGTATGAATTGAACCTTTATTTGATCTAAAATCTCTTGGACTAGGAAGATAACGCAAGTTACTAAGAATCTAAAATCTTATATATAGCAACTTAATCTTATGTGTTTTTTTTTTTTTATTGCACTAGATTTTTATAGACTTTCTTCCAAGGAAGTTTGTACTGAGGCTGTCATTTAAGGTCAAATGATTTTATTGTCCCGGAACCTTATTAATTTCTGTCGTAATGTCAGGCGTTTGTGAATCTTGTTCTTGCCTTGTGTGATGCTGGGGATTCTGTAGTTATGTTCGCACCATATTACTTCAATGCATACATGTCCTTTCAAATGACTGGTGTTACCAACATATTGGTTGGGCCTGGCAATCCAGAGACCCTGTACCCAGATGCAGGTAAGAAATCTTACATTCATCTCATACTGCTGGGATCTGTCAATTATAGCATGGCAGCTGTTAGAGTCCTTATCTGTGTGCCTTTTTTAAGTCGTATTGATCTGCAAAGAGTATCCTGCTTGATATGCGAAATTCCGAAATCACACATGCTGAACTAGAGAAGCAGGTGGCTCGAGTTGGTCATTGGATAGTTTGGCATCCTGTTTAAGATTATAGGTTCGATGTTATACGATTAATCCAGAATCCAGCTTTGCCTTTTCAATGAACACTTTGAACTTCTTTCAGGGAAGCTTCTTACAGCCAATAATTTGAGCTCAAATATTTTACTAGTTTACTACTGTCTTTCAACTCTTGACAATTTTTTTATATCCTAATTTATGGGTGGGTGGACCTCATTGTGGCCGTAGACTTCCTTGTATCTGTCATTTTCTTCCTTGCCTTGTAGTTGTACATTATTGAATTTGAAGAGTTTCCTTAAAATTGTAGTTTCTGGTACTGTTACAAACTATCCCCTTCCTTTTTCTCTACTTTCCTATCACCTTTTGCTCCACGTGCGCAGCACACATCTTCTTTGGACTTGGAAATATAGTTGTTTGTCCGCATATCCTCCCATCACCTTTTACCTCGTTCATACCACATCATTTCAGACTCATTTTGGAGGATTGGCAGGAATGAGCAGTGTTTGTTCGTAGACTCGAAATGCATTTAATTGCTGTTTTGTATCCATTTATAAGCATGTAGATTGAAAATCACTTTTAAGGTTATTGCTGGTTGGATGAATTGCGCATATACATTTCCAGTGTCTCTTTTTAGTTCACTTATGTTACCTATTCATAATTAAACTGCTGTGGTTTAAGCAAATCATTTAAAGTGGTTCAACCATGTCTACGCTCATAATAAGGAATCATAAGATGACTTGTTTGCATAATGATGACCATCTTGCTGCTGAAGCAAAATGCAATTCTTCTATAACTAAACTTCACTACATCGAGATGTTTCTGCATTCCTTTTGGATTATTTCTGGACTATTTACAAATAATGTGTTTCTTGTTAGACTGGCTAGAGCGAACACTGAAGAAAATGGACCCACCGCCGAAGGTGGTCTCAGTTGTTAATCCTGGCAATCCATCAGGGACCTACATACCAGAACCTCTACTCAAGGTCTTCTTCTTCTCTGTGCTCCCTAATATCTTCCTCCCGCATTCTTTTCCCTGTTAGATTCTCCGCTTCTGGCTGCAGTTTGGGCTTCTTGATGTGGAACTTCTATTTAGTAGATTTAATTTCCTTGAAATTAACTGTAACTCCTCTAACTTGGCTCTTCTTTTTCCTTTAGAGAATTTCTGAGCTATGTAGAGAGGCAGGATCTTGGCTCATTGTAGACAATACCTACGAGTAAGTCAGATCTGTCTTTACCTTGCCACTGTTAACTGACTTATTTCTTTACACTGTCGGAAAATGTAACAATGATTCAAGATTGAGTATCAAATATATGTTACTATGCAGCATATTTATTTTGGATGTATTATTTAACATACGGCCAGTGATTCAATAATCGTGTGTAACCTACACGTTTTGTCATGCATAGTTAAGAGCTAAACCCTATCCCCCATCACTCTGAAATTATGAATGGTTTAACATGTTTAGTCTAGCCATAGCCATTTTGAGACTTACGGGCGTGTAAATTTCGTCATATATACCAACTTCTGGTGAATTGCTATAAGATGATGTAAATCGGTCATTTGGATGGAGGTTAGCGGGGGAATGAATTGGTGAATGCTGTCGTAAGGGTTTTAGTATCGGTCCTACCATGCCCCCGTAGCCGTGAGTGTGAACTATACTTTCCCGTACTTGAAAAGACTTGAATTAAGAATCCCTACCTTGGTTGACAAAATCTGACTTGAGGAAATAAGCTTCTCCTGCTGTTGAGGAGTATCTGTGCTCAATGACAGGAAAGCCTACAGATGGCAGTGATGAAATTCACAGAACATCTCTATCTTTTTTCTTTTATGTGTTTTTTTTTTTTTTTTTTTTTTTTTGACAGTGGTGAAAAAGAACATCTCTTAGTTGCCTTCACTGTACATTTTACCTTTTCCTTCTGGCAATCTCCCTTGTTTACTTTCCCTTCTGTCAATGCTTATAACATAAATCTCCTCCATTGTCCCACTTTTTCATCTCTCAGTGATCTATTCCTAAACCCTTTTGAGGAAGGGTCATGTCATTTGGAGCTTTCTGTTTCAGATGCTGATTCTGAAGTAGCTATATCTCAGCAAATTTTTCCGCCTCTCCGATGGCAAATTAATCACTGTTTGGTTGGACACCATCTCGTTAACTTGTCAAGATTAGCTCACAAGTAAAAAAGAGATTACCTTCTTTGTATTCTTCTGCTTTTCCCCTCTGTGAAAGCCCTGATAATGTTCATTACTTTTTACATTTGTTCGCTCCTTATTTTAACTGTTGACTCTATACATGTGACGATCTCAGAGGACGATTCATGTTAGCCAACCCCGAATCATTTTGGGATTAAGGCTTGGTTATTGTTGTGCATCCCTCTTTTTTCATCGAAGTTGGTACTAGTATCATGATGACTTCCATTGCAGATACTTTATGTATGATGAACGGAAGCACTCGTGTATAGAAGGAGATCACATAATCAATATATTTTCGTTCTCAAAGGCCTATGGAATGATGGGATGGCGTGTTGGATATGTAAGTTACCTACTTACCTGTCTAAGCTTTCAGTACTGTAAAAATCATTCTAACTTCTTCTAGCTGTCAAATATCTGATTTTTTCTAAAATGCACGATAGCCTCCTGTTTCAATTCTCTTTGTAAAATGTAACAGTTATTAGTCAGTTGGAAAGGCAATCACAATTTCGAGTCTATTGATGTTCTTGAACCTGCAGATAGCGTACCCAGCTGGAGTAGATGGTTTCTTAGCTCAACTCCTCAAAGTACAGGATAACATCCCGATTTGCGCTTCCATTATTTCTCAGTACTTGGCTCTTCATTCCCTAGAGGTTGGATTAGATTGGGTGAAGGACCAAGTGAAGGACCTAGTCAAGAACCGAGAAATAATAAAAGAAGCCCTGTCCATTCTCGGAGAGAACTCAGTGAAAGGAGGAGAAGGGGCCATCTATTTGTGGGTGAGGCTCCCTGATGCCTTCCAGGACGACTTTGAGGTTGTGCGCTGGCTTGCTCGCAGGCACAGCTTGATCCTAATCCCAGGAAGTGCATGTGGTTGCCCGGGACACCTGAGGATATCTTTTGGTGGTATGCCGGAGGCTGACACTGCTGTGGCGGCTGCGAGACTCAGAAAAGGCATCGAGGAGTTGCTGAGAGATGGCATGGTGGAAAAGTGATGAAAAAAAACATACTGAAATAATAGCATTTTTCATTTAAATCCATTTGAAAAAAAAAAAAAAGAGTTAGTATTTTCTGTTGTAAAGAATTGTCCTTGAGGTAAAGTAATTTGTAGATGAATGTAATTCCTGCCATTTAAGAAGAAATTAATGAAATCATTTGGAAAACACAAATTCTCATAAAAGGCAGTCTCTCAATAATTTATTGAGAGACCACATTATACTATATTAAAAAAGTGACTCTTTATACATTGTTTGTGCATTGATTGGTCCCTTCAAATATTGATTATGCAACAAAATCCTGCCGTCACCAGTATGGTCCTTCATTCTCATTGCTCGTCCCGGGTTTTTTTAATCAAGGTGCAGATTGGAATGCCAAACTCATTTGTAATGTAAACTAATTTCTTTGCGAAGCTCATTCTTAATTATGTCATTGCTCGTCCCGGGTTTTTTTAATCAAGGTGCAGATTGGAATGCCAAACTCATTTGTAATGTAAACTAATTTCTTTGCGAAGCTCATTCTTAATTATGTCTCGAAATCCAAATCATGACTTACAATGCTACAAAACCCTGTAAACGAAATAAGATCATGCCTCCTCGACTTCTCGTACTTAGGGCTGAGCATCGGTCCAGTACCGAGGTTGAGAAAAATGCGGACCGATTCGGTCCGGTCCCTTGGACCAAGTAGACCGAACCGAAATTTCCCAAAAAAACGTCCGGACCGAGTTTTATTCGTACCCAAATTGCTTAACGCTAAATTCAAATCTCGGTTAAGATTTCAAGGTTTAACTTATTTCACCTGATTTCAAGTTCGACTAATCTTATCTACTCCACTTAGCTTAAATCATCTTTTTATTACCTTCATATATAAATCATACAACGAACGTTTGATTTAAAGTAAAGACTTGAAATTTTTTGGCACCAAAACAATTTGGATGAGCAAAGATCAGTTATGACCGTTGGATTCCCACTACTCGACAAAATAAATACACCCAAAAAAAAACAATTTAATTTCTCACTCATCAGCTCAGTTCGACGACCGCACACGCATTATTATTTAAAAGGTCAAAAATCAAATAAAAATAAAATTCCGCCCACCGTTACTCCGGTAAACATCCCAGGGGCAAAACAGTCATTTCACACTCCACCCCCGCCGGTCGTCTCCGCCGCCGATCCCCCCCCCATTCCTCCTCAACAGAAACCCTAATTTCCGCATTTCGAAAAACCCTAATTCTACTCAAAATCGAAATCTCATCTTCTTCTTCTTCTTCGGAGGTGGAGGAGAGAGAAAATGGTGGAAACGTCGTTGACGGGATTACAAGACCATCTGAAACTAGCGAGGGAGTATGCTGTTGAAGGACTTTACGACACCTCCGTCATCTTCTTTGACGGCGCTCTTGCTCAGATCAACAAGTATAAAAGAATTTCTCCCAATTTTTTCTTCATTAGATTTGACTTTTTTTTTTTTTACTCTTGTTGTCGATTAATTGTTGTGCGTATTTAGTTGAAGAGTGATAATGTAGTATGATTTTAGGATATTGTTGCGTAATTGTGACGTTTTATGATTTTAGGATATTGTTGCGTAATTGTGACGTTTTAGTATGATTTTAGGATAATGTAGTATGATTTTAGGAATCGTAAGCTGGTTGTAAGGAACTACTGTGTGGAGTTGGTGAGTGTATATGTTGCTCACATCACATAGTGGATTGCGCATTTGTGGAGTGTGGCGTAATGTGTAGAACGGATGTCATTTCTAGCTGGTAATTCGTAAAATGGATGTTGGAACTCGGGAGTGTCATCTCATCTCTATCGGGTTATTGACGAATGTTTTATGGTAAAGTGAGAAGTTAGGTATCGATAATCTCTCAGATGGGTTTCTCGATTTCTACATTTTGATTATAGTCATTTCTGTACATCTACTTTGGTAAGTATTCTCACTATGATTTGCAATGAAAAATGCTGTTTAGGGATCCGTAATCCTTCAGATGGGGACTTGTTCTCAGTTCCAGTAGTTGGGATTTGATTTGTTTTCTTTAGATTGTCTAATGAGTTGTTAAACTTTTGCCCGTATGCACCTTGCTAGGTTTGTGTGTTGTTCATGACATATTATAGGAAGGGCAGAAGGCTTATCAACCACTTTTCGCTAATAAATATTAAAGCTCAAAGGTTGATGGAATTTGTTAGATAACACTGATGTTAATGATGGGAGTTAGTGAAGGGATAAGGTTATCAGATGTGAGAGTTTTAAAAACTGGAAGCGGCTTGACTGAACAAGACCAAGCTTTTAGAAAGTTAAGGATGGAAAAGGAAATTTGAATATGCATTGTCTTGAGAAAATAATTAGACCAGGTTTCTTGAAGTATGCATTTTTGTTACAATTTTACTCATAATTAATCCCCTGTCCCCAGGTCGTCTAGTTCTTAACTTATTTACCTTAACGTTCTTAATCACGCTTTGAATAGATTTTCTGAATAAGAAATGGTTGAGTTCATGAGATGCTTTTTTCATTTTTTTTTTCCATTGGAACTTTTCCAGGCACTTAAATACTCTTGATGATCCTTTAATTCGTTCGAAGTGGATGAACGTGAAGAAAGCGATCACTGAGGAAACTGAAGTTGTAAAGCAGTTGGATGCAGAGAGAAGGTCTTTCAAGGATACTCCTGTGGGTCGACGCCCTCCTTCACCACCCATCTCAACTAAGTCGTCATTTGTCTTCCAGCCTTTAGATGAGTACCCAACCTCTTCTGCTAATCACATGGATGATCCTGATGTCTGGAGGCCACCAAGCCGCGATACAAATAGAAGGTCAACAAGGTCTGGTCAAGTTGGCATGAGAAAGTCACCTCAAGATGGGGCTTGGGCTCGGGGTCCCGCAACTGCAAAACCTGGTACAACAGGCCGTGGAACAAAAGCAAGCAGTTCTTCAAAGTCTGGGCCTGGAGCCCGTACATCTGCTAGTGGAAGGAAAGGTGCTGGATCTGGAAAATCAAGCAAAGGGGATGCTGCAGTAAGTATCTAGCGGTGTTATCTCCAGTTCAAATTACCTGTTTTTGTGCATCAATTCTTTAATGTTGCCGACTAACCGACTTCCCCTCTGATTGGCAACTGTTTTGTGTGTGGTGTGTGTGTGTGTGTGTGTGGCATATTGCCATAGTAACTACTAACTAGCATATGCTTGGAAATGGAATTAAATATATGATTTAGTATCTTAGGGCGAGCCTTACCTAAAAAAGATGCTTGGTGCCACACTAACCAATCCCCCCACCCCCAGTTTTCAACTTCTTGTTATTTTTTGTTTTTTTATCCCTCTCATCCCCTTCGAACCCCACTACAAATTAAAATTCAATCCCCCTTCCAAAGGTAGCATATTCTGCTTTTTGTCCTTTGGTACTGTCCTCATGGCATGTAGCCCTTTCCTATTTTGGTATGATTGGGTCCAAACTATAAGAGTAAAAGATGTGTTGCTAGTGGAGAGAGGATTGAAACATATCTTCATCCAGTCTCATGTTCTGCTCCTTTTTGTATCAATTGATTACTGATTTGAGAATTTTTCAGAGTGTTGATTCTGAAGATGGAAAGTCGAAAAGGGGGCAATATGAGGGCCCTGATGCAGACTTGGCTGCTATGCTTGAGAGGGATGTCTTGGACTCTACTCCTGGAGTAAGATGGGAAGATGTTGCAGGGCTGACAGAGGCAAAGAGACTACTTGAGGAAGCTGTTGTTCTACCATTATGGATGCCAGAGTATTTCCAGGTAAATAATCTTGTTTTTGTTGTTGCTTGTACAACAAGAATAGCATACCCCTCCCCCCCTCAGCCTCCGCCAGGCTGGTTAAATGGTGTATTCTTCACGATGATAACTGGCTGAACCATTTAAAAGCTCATCTGTAACTCTAGTGAATGTGTGCAAATGTAAGATTTCCCCGACCAGATTCTTAAAGCATTAAACAAGCCTTACACCTTGAAGCCACGGATTGAGTTCTTTCCATTTTTGGCTTTCTTTTTGTAAATGGCTGACACCCTCTTGGTGTTCTTAGTATGAATTTTTAGGTTAAAGGAACTTTTAATTATGATCTGTAGGACCGTAGCTGACAAGCTGTGTAATATTAACACTTTTGGCTGTGTCAAATGGTGTATTCTTCACGATGATACCCCTTAAATTTTCTTGTTTCAAACTTCTAAAAATTGATCTTAAACTTATGTTACCAACTCCTGCACAATAGTGTTAGTGATTTTATCCTGCAACTTGCAAGTGTCGTCATTGGCGGGGGTGGTATTTGAAACTTTCTTGGACTGGTCAATCTATACAATATTAACTTATTTCATCCCACATCACGAAATTCTCTACGTTCTCACTGTCTCTTCTCTGTAGTGTAAATAAGTCTCTAGAATCGTAGAAAATTAGTATTTTTAGGCATTCACTGCAGTTAGAGGATTTAATTTCTGGCTTGAAAAGCTCTGTTCAGTGTTGGGAGTCAATATAAAGACCAGTAGATGTAGCCATGTATCTTAGCTTTCCCCATCTATTTTTTTCGTCATTTGATATATTTTTTCTTTCCAGTCTGAAAAAGAATGTAGCCATGTATAATTCAGTCTCGCAATGTTGGGTGAGGGAATAAGAAGAGAAATAGAGAATAGAAGTACTCCTATAAAACAAAAGTTCCTTGACAAGCTCTATGCACATTTAATATCATGTCTTTGATTTCTTTTTGGTATTGTAGTCTTAGATGTGTTGTAAAGGAAGTAAGGAACCTTTGCTAAAATTTGAAATTTCTTTTATTATACAGGGAATTAGGAGACCTTGGAAAGGGGTTCTTATGTTTGGGCCTCCTGGTACTGGAAAGACACTTTTGGCTAAAGCTGTTGCCACTGAGTGTGGGACAACATTCTTCAATGTGTCTTCTGCGACTTTGGCTTCAAAATGGCGTGGAGAGAGTGAGCGAATGGTTCGTGTGCTGTTTGATCTTGCTAGAGCTTATGCTCCTAGTACAATCTTCATTGATGAGATTGATTCACTTTGCAATTCTCGAGGGTAAGTCTATCTTCGCTTGTCAGAGTTTGCATGCATTAAATTGCCTTTGAAACTAAGTTCAGGTTTTTTTATTTTTTTTCCTGGAGTGGAACTTGGTTTTTTTTTTCATGGGTGAGGCTCGTCTGGATGCATAATGATAGCCCCCAAGGCCCCAAACATTTTGAAATATAAGGTCTGGGGAGTCGTTAGGTTCAGCATTTGACTGCTTTTGGTCCTCTTCTCAGGGCTTCCGGAGAGCATGAATCATCTAGGAGAGTCAAATCTGAGCTGCTTGTTCAAGTTGATGGTGTAAATGTCAGTTCTTCTGGTGAAGATCGTAAGATTGTCATGGTCTTGGCAGCTACAAATTTCCCTTGGGATATTGATGAGGCACTCAGGTATTACTTATGTTAGTCATATTTCAGTAACTCTGATTCCGGCAGTTTAGCTTATGTCTATGTTTACTTCTCCTATCCTGATGTGCCTTTTAAATGGTTGTTGATGCAATACAGGAGAAGATTGGAAAAACGTATATACATTCCTCTCCCAAGTTTTGAGAGTCGCAAGGAGCTTATAAAGATTAATTTGAAAACTGTTGAGGTGAGTTTAGGTCCTCAGAAATTTAAAGGTCTGCCACATGTTTATTTTGATTGCAGATACTGTCATTTATGCCATGTAAAGAAGTAAGACTATCTAATCATAGCATTACCTAACGGACTAATCCTGCTACAAAACGTATGATGCTGATGCACTTGTCTATCTCACACATTAGTGATTAGTGTATTGTGATTATTGCTGAATTCAAGTGATGAGACATTTACATGTTAAATTTGGCAGTTACCTTAATGTGAAATCCAAATGTGTTATAGGTGGCCACTGATGTCAATATTGAAGACGTGGCTCGACGAACAGAAGGTTACAGTGGAGACGATCTGACAAATGTCTGCAGGGACGCTTCCCTGAATGGTATGAGGCGTAAAATTGCAGGCAAGACCAGAGATGAAATCAAAAGCATGTCCAAGGACGAAATCTCAAATGATCCAGTTGCTATGTGTGACTTCGAAGAAGCCTTGAGGAAAGTTCAGCCTAGTGTCTCAGCTACCGATATTGAGCGCCATGAAAAGTGGCTTTCTGAGTTCGGATCAGCTTAGAAATGGCTCATAAATTTCAGCAACGACTAAGTTTTACTGTTAATTTTTATCCCTAAATCGATTTCCTAGGTTAATTTTGCACTCGTCTCGTGTATGAACATGTTGAGAAGTTGAGAAAGCGTGTTTTTTTACTTTTTTTCATATCCCCCCCCCCCCCTGTAATCATCCAGCCATGTATCGCACTCTGTATGCTTCGTAATGTATTATTATCAGCGTTCCATACCCTGTAAAAATCTGATAATTTGGCCAATTGAGAGGCAAAAGCTTGCGTTGACAGTCCAAGAGTTTTGGCTGCTGCTTCTATTTGTGATCTTATCTCCTGATTGGTGGCCGGTTTCATTCTCGATACTTGCCTTCCACGATGTCTTAATCAGAGACGACATGTCTTATGTAATATGTGAAAGGGTGATACCGAAACATAACATGTAAGCCCAAGCTTGTTTTCTTCAATCATTAACCGGGTGTTTATTCTCGCTATGAGTACCATTTCGATTCAATGAAGTGTTGCTTTATAAAAATTTGTTCCGATCGGAATGATTGCTGATCTCATTTTCCCCATTCATACAAAATATCAATCTTGAGTCAGAAGTTAAATTTCTGACTTGCAACACTCCACATGTTCTTCACAGTGGAATAAAAGAGTTGTGGTGTTGTAGAACTTGTTTACCTTCAACAATACATTTGCCCTTTTTTCTTTTCCTCCCACGTAACGCCTTCCTTTGATAATAACAACGATCTTTCAATAATACACTTCATCAATCTTAGTTTATGGTGAGGCTATCCGGTGATTTATTTAGAGTAATGATACCGCCACGCTAGAATCAACTGATTCGCGCTCTCTTGTGCCTAGAAAGTCATAAATAGAGCATGGCGTTATGGGCTCCTTTTATCTAAATGTACCTCTTACGTAAACGGCTGGTATTTATCACGTCTACCTATGATTGGCTATATTCCTGTTAGATAACCAACTGAGACAAAAGTCTAGACTTTTGGCTCAGTTGGTTATCTAACATGGTATCAGAGGCTCAGCGATCCTGGGGTATCGAGTTCGAATTTTGGTAGTCCCCTCCTTTGGTGTGTTGGAGCCTTAATAAAAAGATCTCAGTTTAAGTGTGTTGTATTTGTGGGCCAGTGAATTACCCACGCTTCAAGCCCAAGTGGGCCTTTGCGTGAGGGGGGGTGTTGAAATATAATACCATTGTGGGTGCTCTAACCATCAGTCTAGACTTTTGGCTCATTTGGTTATCTAACAATTCCACAACATAACGTAGGGGCCTAGCCGCTAGGGGCTATCGTAAACTGAATTCGAGATCATTAGATAAAACGTATGGGGATCTTTTACTACTCTCGGATAATAGCAATCTGTATTCGCGGGATCACAATTTTGCATGAGGTGTGTATAATGACGTTTAGTCGCTTTTCGTCGAACTATGGGGCATTCCTAATAATACAAGGATCGGCTTTTTTGATTTTTTGCAGAGGGTTGATGATAATCATAACTTATGATCATAGCTCAACTGGGTTTCCAAGAGCCAAGTTTGCTTCCCGAAGAAATCAGCTAAAGACACCAATTTCACGAATTACAATCATCTGGGAAATCCACGAAAAAAAAGGTTTATTTGTCATCTTGTTGTAGAAGGTTTTATGGCCAAGTTCACGATAGAAACGAACTTAAAGCAATATGATATGAAGCTAATAATTCATTGAATTCGTCTACTCATCGTTGTGTTATGGAATAATATAGATGGATGTACATATACTACAATATTTTAGAGTGTATTTCCTATATTGTATAGACCTATATATATGTACCCTTTCTCATTATTGATAAAGTAGAGTTTTCTCCTCTCTCAATTCTCTCTATTCTTTAACACGTTATCAGCACGAGTTCTAACCATATGTCTAACCCCCACCACCATCGTTGCGATAGATCAAGAGAGCGACAATATACACACATGGATCGGTTCATGATTATTCTCTCGAAGAAAGAACGCTTACACATGGAATGGTATTCCATTTATTTTCCATAATTAAAGTATGGTAATGGTTGGTGTAGTACAGTTAATGACTTCTAAGCCTAAATATCACCTTATCACGTCTTACATATATTTGATCAAGTCGGACATCATGTGATTATTCTTGCTTTACTCATATGATATATAGTTATGTCTATTGTTCTATCTTTTGGTTGAATCATTTGACCAAGCTAAGATTTATATTTGGCCATTGAGTTTCATCTTTATTTATGGAAATTCATATCTTCCTTCACCGTGTATGATATGATAAGACCGCATGACATGTTGTTTTGGATCAAGTTTCTTTATCTTTAGTGATCACAAGAGTTCTTCTAATTTGTGTGTTGTGTTTGGGCTATTACGTAAGATCAGGCTTTGATTTTGCATTTAGCATGATTATCTTAACGTAAGACATACGAGTGCTTGTAAATTGTAATGTTATTTTGTCTCGCTGTTTGAAGATGCACGCTATATTAATTAGATATTTAGATTATATGATTCGTGAAACGAAATTAAGTACTTGCGAATATGGTAGATAATAGCACTCAATGATTGTTTCACACATTTCGTAGAGTTATTTATGGTTATATATCGCGATTCGATCAAGCATGTTTAATTGCGTGCGGTGCGGTATGTCTATTCGGTCGTTATATTTTATCTATTAAGTATCAATCCGGGTGCCTTATGTGTTTGATTAGTTAAAGCAAAGTCTCAAATAAACGGGCATGAATGTGTTTGGTTTTGTGTTACTATATTATTTGATCAGGTGTGATGCTTGAAAATTCTATTGATCTTTTGAACGGTAAATCAAGTAGTTTTGGTGCAAGCGGTGGGTCTTGTATGTGTTCTCTTGTTTATAGAAATAGTTTCCGCGTTGATCATAATAATCTATATACGTGCGGCATGTGATTTATTTGGTACAAGAAGGGATTACTTCTATTGTCTTTCGCATAAACAAGTTTATATTTGGCGCATGATTTATTGTTTGTCATAAAGTTCTCTTGATTGAGATGTGACATAACTGATCTCATACGTATTCCATGATTAAGATTGTCGATCGTTAACCAATGCACGTACGGTAAGTTTGTTCGATTAAAAGTTATGCTATGTCTGCTTCGTTTATGATTAGACCATCACGAATATGTGATCAAGTTATAAGTGGTGATGTTTGTCTGCCTTTAATAAGACTTTGACGTTACTTGTTTTATTGCTTTGTTAGCTTATATAATTTTTGTGTGATACGGCCTTGAATTCTCAAGCTATAACTGCAAATACAACTCGACGTACGAGTTGTAGTATTGTTATGCATGACTGCCTGATTATCGTCATACGAAATTAAGTGTCGTTTGCCTACCAAGAGATTATTTGCTCACCAACACTATCATATAGTAGTATATATATACATAATTAGAATCATAGAGTAATCTGTGCTATCTCGATTTTCACACTTGTTTTGATTTATTGTCCCTTAATTGTCTTGGTACGTACGTCTATTCATAATTATGATAGTCAATTCTTGTCAAAGTTAACAAATAGCTGACTTTTCATGACTAACTTGTTTCGGAATGTGTATAAAACATAGTTTGTCTTTGATATAATATTGGATTGCTTTGGTTTAATAAATTGAATTGGCCCTCCCCCAAATGATTAACTTTTGTTGGTTAATTAATCATGTTTTTGGTCGAGGTAAGGCTTATGTTTTGTCGTGTATTTTTTTTTTTTTTATAAGCTAAGATTCTGTCAGTAATGGTATCGGATCAACTCCATTCCCTGAAGTGAATGGGATCTCGTATGAAAATAAGAAGGGCCATGGAATAGCCCTTGACGATATGGATATGACCATGCCACCATGGAGAAGACAACTACATATATTGATCATAGTGGAAACACCTGAAAATCCTATGATAATGTTTTATAATTAGAGTACAGTATATTGTGGTCTCGTGCCAAATGTGAACCTCAAAATTTCACAAGGATGTGTGTGTTAATATTAATTTGAACTTGAAGTTTCGAATAAGAAGCAAATAATTCGGATGACATATAGACCACAGTCAATAGCAACACTTTGGTTTGAAGTTTAAAGTTCAAGGTTGGAAGTGTAACTTTACGATACCATGTGATTGACCGTAAAGGCTGCGATTATATAAATGATAACATACTGTATGGTCATTTAGTATTGCAAACTAAATATTTTTGGTTTTCTAAGTATGACGAGCAAGTAAGTTTTTGAGCAAATCTTTTATTATCTTATTTATGAGTTTAACAATTGCTAAGAAGTTATAATTATTCATCGATATTATTAGTGAAGTAACAAAGATGGATAATAGACATACCATGAATCACCGTACCCATGAATTAATAGGCACATATGATAAGATTGTCATTGCCACCTGCCCGGAAGAGTAGAGGTGAAGTGAAACAAATACTCTAAAAGAGTTCAAACTATACAAAAGATATCAACAAGTTTTTTTTATGTGAATTTAAATTGAATATTTTATGATATCTACCCTTAAGACAAGTGTGCTCTAGAAGAGTAAAAATCATTACTGCTCCCGGAAGGAGGTAATAAAATCATAGTCTTGCCAATTTGAAATAAGACACTAGAATGTGTCCCAAAAATCGCATCATTTGTTTAGCCGAATTTATAATGTAATTTTATTGTGCACAAAATGGTAAAATTTTGTCAACCAGAAGTTTGACTTATGAGTAACGATCAATACGCATTTCGTCGGTTATGTTGTGACATATGACTATATGAGTAACTATCACATTGAAAAATAGTCAACTCGAAGTTTGGCATTTACATTCGATGTGAGTTTATTTAACGTGATTAAGGCCATCTAAATATTAAGTTAATGTTTATTTTGCATGAAACATAATAATAATGTGCTGAATGCTCTCTCGTTGTAATTTAATTTTTCATGGCAAGACACAACAGAGATAGAGCTCATTTTGGAAGATCTTAATAATGAGTGAGGTTACTAATCAAAGTTGATGATAGTAATTAGTGGCCAGAAGTCCACATGGAAGTTTGACGTGGATGGTTACGAACTACGACTAAATTGGTATAAATTAAGTGATCTCCGGTTAGGGGCAAAATTTGCAGCACACGAGAATCCAACTGCTATTGCATATACTCCCCATATATATGATATATTAAGCCTATGAGTATGTATATTTATTTAAGGTGGATTTGTTGATGATTACTCGCCCCATAAATCTATCAATTAGAGATAGTTTTTACCATCTTAGGGGGAGAATGATCGGATTAAGCTGGTAAAAATCTATTTGATCCCCATATCGAAACAAAAGTTCAATTGAAATGAATTGTGAATAAGATATTTGAATTAGAGGTTCATAAAATTATTTCCAACTTTATTTTCTATGCAATCAAGATATATTCAAGTATAAAGAGTATTGAAAGATCTTGCCAATTATGATAGTCATTATTACTAAAGTGTGGTAGAAAAGTTATATTATTCGGTTCCAATTTTATTGATGAAATGATATGGCAAGATAATGCAGTTGGGTTGATACTCCTGAAGAGTTACTTCGTATAAGGTACTCATAAGTATGAAAGTAAGAATTCAACGCATAATTATCCGAATAATAGTAGATGGCCTATATGAAAGCAAAAAGGTACCTCAAGAATAAATATTCAATTCAGATATCGTAGATGGATCTTGACTACAAAAGATTATATAAAGAGTTTTGGTGAATAGTTATACCGGTATATATATGGAACCGATAAAAGTGTAAATTTATTAAAACGTAGATGGACATGTAAACTTGGACATGTAATTGGGGATCTTACATGTCAAGTCCATTCATTGTCGACAAATTATTATTGAGATGAGCTCATGGACCTGTAGTCCCATGGATTTATAAATATTAAATCTGTACGTACAGTTGCATTATCGAGTCTAATAGCATGTGCATGTATATTTACTCTTAGTAATGTATTAGGCATAATATATATAGTTTTATATCATTTGCACCATTAGTTTATTAAGTACCTTTTAGCTTTCATAGTGCATGTCCATATATCAATCATTGCGTTAAATGCTACCATAGAGTTATAAGTGTGAACTGTATTTGAAAACATATGAATAGTCACTGAAATGACTAGTTTGATTTGTGATTCGAGAACCTCTTTAAATGTGATTATCTTCGAATGAGACAATTACTCATAGGCAACAAGTGGTTCCAGAAGAACAAAAGTTCACTTAACTACTTAACTATGTGATTTAATGAAAAGTTCCCGAAGAACAAATTGTCCCTAGTTTTTCTAATAAAGTGAACTAAATGAAAACGAAATTAATTTTATGTGTCATAAGAATGCTATTATTACTATCATTAAGGTTTATGGTCTAGAAGCACCATAATCAGTTATTGTAGTATAAAAGATTGTTACCAATTTATAAAGGTTGGATATTAAACAAATTCCTATTGAATTTGACATTTGTTGTTTAAACGCTTTACCTCCTGAAGAGGATTAGTAGACATATGATGTTGAGTGGATGATAGTAATATTATTTAGATAATGCGCATGGCACGATTCAATTGTTGTACTCTTTTTCCCTTCGGTAAGGTTTTTATCCCACTGGGTTTTTCCTACCAAGGTTTTTAACGAGGCAGCATTATACGCTCACATATTACAACTCCCGTAATATAAGATGATGATGATGCTGCTGGTTTATTTATCTCTCAAGTTGGAACGAGATTTTGAAGCGAAATCCTAATTTGGCGAGATCTCCAAGTTGAAGTAATACTGCCACGAGAATTTGAACAAAGTACAAGTTTCAAGATCTCAATAAGGCGTATCCAAAAATGTCTAATTTACCAATCAAGAAGTAAAATGCCATGACAATGAGATCAATGAAGTTTTTCAAGTAATGCATTCATCAGGGGGAGTAGATACGCGTTGCACTCTTTTTCCCTTAGCCATGGTTTTGTCCCACTGGGTTTTCCAGGCAAGGTTTTTAATGAGGCAACCTCAAAAGCGTATTTTGAAGAATGTATGTATTCTTTTCTTCACTAGTTCCAATGAGACATGTTTTTAAATCATGTACATCCAAGGGGGAGTGTTATGGAATAATATAGATGGATGTACATATACTAGAATATTCTAGAGTGTATTTCCTATATTGTATAGACCTATATATATGTACCCTCTCTCATTATTGATAAAGTAGGGTTTTCTCCTCTCTCAATTCTCTCTATTCTTTAACAGTATATATATTATTGAAAATCGAGATATCAAAATATCATCATCTAATGGCGCTCTAAAATCTTTTATTGTACCACTCGTCTCTAAGTGTATGTGTAAACCATTTTTGTTATCCAAACCAACTCTAAACGATATGTATGCATGTTACATACAACACCATTAAAATATTAATACGAAATTAAGATATTAATTTAGACGTAAAGAATATCTACTCGATTTCATCATGCTTTATCAACTACGAAACCTCTGGGAAATTGATCAATTAGAAGGCGTATACAACCATCGATTGTCCATGATGGCCTAAAGATAATTAATTATTTAATGTATGGAGATATGTATTTACCCCCGAAATTTCGATATCAACAAGCTGGGGTCAGCCTGATAATCCATCGGAGGAGGATTGCTGCGGCATACTCCAATCTGGAGTACATCTTTTCAAAACATGCCAATTACAGTTTAGTATTTAAATCCACAATTTCACACTTTGATCTCTTAGACGTAAAAGAAACAAACCAAAGCAATTGGTTTCTAGTTGGTAATGACCCAATACATTATTAGATGATCGAACTAGAGATTTCGAATTTTGGTGTATCAATACAACAATACAATATATCTAATCAATGAACATAAAAAAAGGGGTTCAACATATTATTCTTCATTGGAACAATGCTAGTGGTCTAAAATGTTGACGATTCATTTGTCTACTGTACACATATAGTACAATTGAGTTCACAAAGTCTCATGAAAAACGATGTCTCGATAATTTATTGAGAGACCATTATAGTTTGCTACAAAGTGACTCTTTTTACATTATTGCTTGTAACCATGATAATATTTTTAGTGATCGTATTAATTTACTATTATAAATCACATTATATATGATTTTGGAGGATCCCATCATATTAAATTAGCTAAATTTTATAAAGTAACATATTTGCAAATCTTAGATTAAGTATCAAGATCCATAACTAAAACGATTACCAAAATTAATATAATGGTCACTAATTATATAATCGGGTCATGATGTAAATAACATGGTTATTGGTCTCTCATTAAATTATTGAGAGACAGTCTCCCACAAGACCTACTGGAGTGAGTTAGTATTAGTAGCAGTTGTGTAATTAACACAATGAAAAATATTAGTAGTATGAGGTAATGAAAAATATTATTGACGTTTGCGTCGATTTAACTGGGTCGCTGCCCTTGACTCAGGCGCGATTGATTGATTTTGAATTAGGTAAGGTGGTGCGGGAAGCGGCCGATGGTAAGCGTGCTAAGTATGAGGCTAGATGCGTTGCTTTGGGTTATGGCTTCCTTCCCTTCTCTTTCTCCTCTTTGGGGGGATTGGAGCCCACAGTTGGTTCTCTGCTTATGCGGATCCATGAGTTCTCCATGACGCAGAATCTCGGTGCGCAGGCAGCAGCTCATATTTTTACTAGGATTGGTTTTTCCATAGCAAAGAGTATGAGGGCTCAGATCGTATCTCGGCTCCCCACCAACTTCTTGTAACTTATTATTGATTTTTAGTAATACACTACTTATAAGTGAACAATTAGTAGTAAATTAAATTACTATCATAGTAGAATTAATTATGTTGATGGTAAAATTATGCTAGAGGCCAGGTCTACGGTGACGACACGTAAAATTAATTAGTATGTTGATAGTAAAATAATTGTACTCCATATGCCAGTAATAACTAATTACGCCAGCAAAATTTTACTTCAACACAATTAATATTAATGCTGCAATCCCTGTTAACTCACTTTTACCACCGCATGTATATTGGACAAATTGTTGATATGTCTACTCTGTAAATCTCTACAAATAGGCATTTAATTTTACTACCAATATTTTTTAATGCAACTTAATTTACTATCATGGCTGGCTTAGCTTTCTGACAGCAAATTATCTGTGTCGTCCAAACATTGAATTTGTAGGAACGTCCTGAATGAATATAAACTGCATGCATGTCGTCTTGATTGGATACTATCACATTTCAATCACTAACCAATTGTAGCTATTTATATGCCTATATATTACTTGAACATTTCACCCGTAACCTGTGTTCTAGAGATAATCTATCTAGTTCTACTAAAACAAAAGCCACTATGACACGTGGCATTCAATGGCTAAACATTTTCCCGCTCAAAACTTCAAGCATCTTTTCAGTTTGCTTCATATTTAATCTCATGCCTATATTCTAGGAATGATAGATTAAAAAAGAAAAAAAAAAAAAAAACACGCAGCAAACTTCTAGGATAGAATATGGCTATTTTTAAGTTCAACAAATTAAAATCAAAGTCAAATTAACATAATTAAATAAATAAAATATCAACATAATCTAGGTGTCAAACTAAATTCCTAACTCTACTCCTTCAATTTTAACTACCTTGCAACGTAACAACATGCTGTGAAAATCTCTACTTGAGCTACTATAAATTATGTTGGCAAATTCTCAAACATACTAAAATCATCTCCATCCCAATGAATTATGCAGGTTAATTTTGGAATTAAAAAAAAAAAAAAATTCAATAACAGTATGTAGCTTCAAGTTCTACTCGACTTTGAATTTTGTTTTATGATCAAAAGCTTATTTGTATGTGTAGTCATCCAAGCGTGTACTAACTTTTATGTTGCTTTTATAATATAAAGGATACCAGGCCAGTAGTTAGTGGGACGATGATCAAGTGAAGATTAAAGAAGTGATGATATATTATAAACATGAAGATTGAGTTTATGAAATGTTATAGCATGTACGGAATATGCAATATTGTATAACTACAAAGATTAACGTTTGGGTTTGAGCAAGTTTTTGTGTTTGGTTATGATTAAACAAGAAAGAGATTAATTTGGTGGACAATTTAGTTTAATTATGTTTGGTACAAGTGACATATAATTACCTTATACTCGGTTAAAAAAAATAATTACCTTATATATTACATGACTTTTTATGTTAGCCAAAGCTATACAATCTGATAATAAGCTTTATTGTTGTTCATGATGAAATAAGGAGTACTAATATAGTGACATTTTGCGTGTCATAGCTTCGTTACAACTATTTTTGAAAGAGTTAAAGTAGAGAGTTGGCATTGACTATACCCGTATAGCTAAACAGGTACCCGGAACCGTTGTTGGAACCGGCAGTTCCGATTTCGGTACGAAATTTTAGGAACCGTTGCCTAGCTAGCGATTCCGGTTCCTAAGTTTTGGAGGAAGTACCCGCTCATGCTCATCAGTCATCCCTAGATATAACTAACGCTTTGATGAGCAATCAACATGATAAATTATTATATAACTAAACTTGAACTATATATTTCCGTGCATGGCACGGGTATTACGCTAGTAGACATATATAGGGAAAAGCTCGAGGCTTGGGTATATATGTCAAATTATTATAATTCATTTGTCCATTATTATGCTCACTAAGGCGACAATGCATGTGTCTCATGCATGTTCTAATAGTTTTCGCGATGCTTTTAATTGGGTTATGTACCAAAATGGCTATTTTGATAAAAACTATTTACCAAAACAGCGGCTAAAACCTAGAAATATTGCTCAAAATGACAATTTCTTTTTTTTTTCAGTATGTAATATCATAATTTATTCATTCCAGCTTTATTAAAATAATATAAAAAACACATAATGATAAATAGAAAATTAGAAATCCCAACCCCCAATGGACAACCCCAACCCCTGCGTCGGAAGGCCCTGCCTAACTGCCACCCAAACCCCACTAAAGTGACCCCTGCCTCACCACCGCGACCTGACCCGGCCCCACAACAACCACATCGCATACCCATCGTCGGTTGGGGATGAAGGGAGCTGAGCATAGAAGAGAGAAAATTAGTAAATGAGATTTTTTTTTTAGTTTTTCAATTTGTTTTTAATTTTTATGATTAATTAATTATAATAGACCCTTAAAAAAAATTAAACAATAATAATAATAGTCGTTTTGGTAGATAGTTTTAAGATATAACCGTTTTGGTAAATAGTTTTATCGAACTGGTCATTTTGGTAAATAACCCCTTTTAATTTATCTTTTATTGGATTATCTGAAAACCGTATGTAACAACACGAGTGATTATAACATCATTTATACAAAGTTTTTGAGACACTGGTTGATATATCAAACGTATGGACGTTCAGACTCAAATAATTAGCTCTTACTAGCAAGTTAAGTGTGTATGCAGCAGCCAGAAGCGGCACATGTGCAACTAACACCCTGCAAAAATCCCTATAGTTGCAGGGTAATACATTTTGCATAGTTTACATCTTGTATTATTACTGTATTAGATAGATGTACTGTTCGGGAATCATGTACTCCATATTGTTTAGTGTAATTTTATAGATCGATCAGAGGCACCAAAAAATTCATGATGAAATTAGAATATCAAACTGTTATGTTCACCAAAAACATTGGAGTATATATCCCGGAATAAGAGAGGAGAGACTTGCAACGAATCACTGAAAATGACATAAACCAATCAAGCATTCAAGCTAGTAGTATGTAGGTTTTACATACTCAGCTACCCCGCCGATCGTTTTTGCGTGATATATACTCCATTCATATCCACCTTTCCCGTGTCATGTACTACTCTGTACTTTTTTAGATACACAAACAAAGCGCTAACTTAACGACGAGAGAGTGTAATTTAGTGAAAAACAATAGTTTCCTCGTTCGTATTACTTCTCTTCAGCCCCATTATATATAGTAGTATATTACAGGTAATTAATCGATCATTTCGTTATATATATGTATGGTGTATACATGTGGACAAACATCAGATGGTAAGACTTACTCGTAGTATGTAATTCTTGCTCTTAACAACAAGCATCATGCATGTAAGAACGTAAACTTATAGAAGGACGATAATATTTATTAATGTAACATATACAGTAACAGTTCAAGAGAACGGATAGATCCATACTCTCGAAGAATGACCAAAATATTTCTAGATGATCGATTATTATTTCCTAGCTAGGTCCAATAGGGTAACTAAGCTTTCAACACAAATGATAAATGCCCTTTCATTTCTGAGACAATCCAAATGTAGGAATGCAATATAACATGAAGAAAATGGCAGGATGATTGTTGTCTGCCAGATTTCTGCAATATTAGTGGTAGATGACAGAAGAAATGAGAATAATGTTTTTGAGTTTTATTTACAAAACCAAAAATGATAAGCCCACCCCCATGTTGATTTTGTCTACATGGATACCTCTAATTCTAAGGATGCTCATTGGTTTGCTCATAGCATGTGATTGTACAATTATGATGTGACACTCGAGGTCTCCATTGTCCAATCATCTTGGATTTTCAGTTTTTAATATGGATTTCGATACTTATTATGCTCACATATTTGTAGTAATATAAGCTTAAAGAAAGGGTGAAATTAAAGAATTAGTGTCAATTTGATCTTGAATGATTGGTCCAAAGAGTAGATCTTTACCTTTCAGTAATATATGTGATATCCTGCATTAAATCTCTTCTTGTCATTCCGATTATCCTCCTAAAACGGGGTTTTCGTACTATGATACTAATAAAATTTACACAAAAAAAAAAAATGAGTATACCAGGTTAAAAAAGCAAATTTTGTCACAAAACGGTGCCTCAACTATGTTTGTCTTCATATTACAGTGCAGATAAAACTTACACAAATATTGTCACACAACGATAATGCCTCAACTATTCTTATCAGAATCGCCGGGAAGTCACATGCTATTTTTCAAAAAACAATTTCATGACACTCCTGGCTTAGCTTTGATGCTCCTTTAACATAGTGCTTCATTGTGGTACCATACAATAAATTGTTGTTCTATTACGAGCACTAACCAACCAATTAAATTATGACACGTAAGAAGCTAATAGAGGCCATCATATTACTTTTTTTTTAAGGGTGACATAGTAGGACGCTGGTTGAGGTCTAATGTGTGCAAAAATCTAATACTATATATTAAAACCTGAAACCAACTCTTTTCTAGAAGGACACTTGATATTCGTGAATTGGACAGCACTAAGTAATTACATAATATGAAAATTATTACCTAATTTATGGAAAATAATATAATTTATGGTGATTATGGTGGTAAGCTAATTTATGGAAAATAACAGTGTTGCTAATAATATTATAACAAAGATAAACTGACAATTTCATAAAATGAATATAACAATACAGATATACAGCCTGGACGCGGGTCGGGCATGCAAACTAGTAGCTACCTAAAACTATATGTTAGTTAATTCAGGCAAATATACTAGTAATATACTAATTATTTGAGTGACCACCAATAGAAAAAATGCATATTGAAAAACACTTGTAAATTTGAGTTCTAATTGTAAAATTAATGTCAACGGTTACAAATTTAAATGTTTATTATATCTCCGCAATTGGAGACCATGCACATTGATTTATTATGCATCCATCCTATTTTGATTAATTTCTCACCTTTAAAGAATAGTAATTTCATATTCAGAAAATGCACGAAAAGTGATTTTTAAATCTTAATTATATTTCATAAAGAAAACAAAATATTTGATTACCTTTATTTTTATAATATATCTCATTAATAGTAAAAAAAAAATGAAAATAAATGTTACAGTAATGTAATAGTGTAACCAAAGTGTCGCCCACAAACAACCAAAATTGTTTATTACCAATGTTGCTTATCTCGTGTTATTACCAATCAACATATATTCTTATGTTTACCCAATTCATTGGGAAACAAAGCAAGTTATAAGTGTAGCTGTCTTATAGCAAATGTGGAGCCAGGTAGGGTACTAAAATTATGTAGGAAAAATTGGCCGTATTTGGAAACCCATTATATTAAGGGGTGGATAGTACTAATTATAGTAAGGCTAGCAATTCAAACTCTAGATTCTACACTTAATTTTCCAAATATAACTATTTTAAATATAGTGGATTCCTAGCAAGAATTCAACTTTCACTAGTCGTGTGCATGTGAAAGACAAGGCATCCTTGTTGCAAAATTTGCCGTATACGAATTAATCCCAATCTAACAAAGTAGTAGATCGATATTTTACCAATTTCACAATCATATTAAAATATAACTTTCTTACAAAAAGTCTTTTAATTAGTTAATTCACGAGTCGATAATATAATATCAAATTGGTGATGTAACAGAAAATGAGATAAATGATTCTCTCTTGTAAGGATGAAGAAGCCAATGACTTAGCTTAATTGGTGTATAGTTAATTAGATGAGGTAGCCTTGTGAGCTTAGCAAACCATTTAAGTTGCTCCCATGGAATTATGGAAATATCAGGCTTAGTATAATCTTTGAGATTAAATGTACAATTCTTTTAAAAATGGGATAATCATTTATTCAAAATAATATCGATAAACTATTTATTGTGAGAAGCTTTTTACGCCTTCTCCAAAACTATTTGAATGGAGTGGATAGTAAAGCATTAATCCAAAGAAGCAAAGCTATTAAATAATTTTGTTTAGTGCCGGATATTTGTTGAAATCTTTTCAAAATAACGATCAATAAAAAAATAACAATCTTATGATCCACTCATTATACTGAATGTTGAAAATGACAATAAAGATGACAAGTTGACGTACAACAAGTAACACCGAATTTTAATATGACAATTAGTCTCCTTTTCATAAGTATGTAACGTTGTTTACTCTTTACTAAGTTAGCTAGAGATCGGATATAAAACATGATTTTAATTAAACATGCAAATTCCACTTGACAATGCAACTTTTTAATTTATACAAGTGGCCAAGCTAGAGTGACTCCCACTATTAAGTAGGTTGTCAAGATGTGGAAAAAAAAAAATTTGAATTAATGATAAGATCACCACGGGGGTTTAGTTTTTTTGTGTACAATACAATGTATAAAAGCTTTTAGGCTGCACATTTCATTGTCTTGGCTAGAATAAAATATTACTATTACTATAGAAAATAGCTGCGATGTATGTTACGCCAAAAAAAGCAGCGGTTCTAAGCGCACGCCACATCCTATGTTTCTTCAGAATGAGTTATTAGGTCATAAAATTTTGCGACGACTGTTCTCAGTACTCGTGGTTCACTTAACATTGATAGATATTAGATGCCCAATGTTTGTCTAGTGGTTTGAAAATTACAGAAACTAATTTGGGTTTGAATTCTCATATATCCCACTCTATCATTAGCTGCCTTATGTACCAAAAAACACACTTTTATGTATGGGTTTTTCTCTAGAGTGCCCATGTGATGGACACTCTATAAGAATGATTAATTATACCATTTTTGAATAAAATCTTTAATGCTACTTCTTAATAAAAGCACTACACAATTTTAATTTTCACCTATTATACTACTATTAAAACGTCCACGACAACTTACGGTCTCTTCCAACAACAATTCCTTTGACGGAAAAATAATGCACAACCCACTTTTCTGGCGGCGAAATCTATAGACACCCTATAACCCAAACTATAAACCCTTTTGGGACATGATTAAATGAGAGAAACGATTTAAGGTTCCCGAAAAAACATTTAGGGTTGGGTTTTCAGGCATCGCCGCGGTGCCGGGAAACCCAACCCTAAACCTTTTTCCGGTGAAGGCGTTGTTTTTTTTGTGCATGAGAATCACATAAAAAAAATTGACATTAATATTGTATAAAAAATAGAAAAAATACTAAATTTTGTTGTCATTTTGTTGAAAATAGTAGAATTAAGAGAGTGTTTAGGTACATGGTTTTGATTATCAAATTTAATTTTGACTCAAATCTCATATTTGCGAGATCAACAATTTGAAAACTTGGTTTTGAATCAAATTCTTAGGAAAATTCATAGTTGAAATCATTTTAGTTGTAATCCGAATGACACCCAAAACCCCGTCATTTGCAAATCCAAGCTTCATTTTCAACTAAAACTTCCCATTTTCTCTCTCCTCCCCTCCCCCACCCAAATATGCCGCCACCCCCGACCACCTCGCCGGCGCTACCATCAAAGGCGTCGGCGCCGGCTATCCCACCGCCCCAACCCACTAACTCACCGTCATATCACCGCCGCTTTTTCGCGCGATATCTTCACTTTCCCCCCCTTCCCATCCTCCTATCTGTCCTCTCTCTCACCCACTCTCACTCATCTCCTCCCACCACAAAAAACGCACCTCCTGCCTCCGCTGACGATTGCCCGACGATGGTGGCGGTGAGAGTGGATGTTTGTCTGGGTGGAGATCGAGCTCCGGTGAGTGTGGCGGCGAGGATGGAGGCTGACGCGGCAGAGGTGGTTGAGGGTGGTGCACGGTGGAGAGAAAATAAAAAGGAGGGGTTGTTCAGTTTTTTTATTTTTTATTTATTTTCAATTAAATTTGACCATCAAATTCAATTTGATTAAAAAATACAAATTAAGAATCCAAAATTATTTGTGTTTTCTAACAAAGAATTTGGATTTCAAATTCGTGGAATTGAAGTGATTATATTTTCTCAAATTTTAGTTTCCAAACACTATCTTATAGAGTGACTATCTATAAACACTTTTAAGAAAAACTCTTTATGTATATTGTTACATATTTACCTTAGAATTCAAGCCTTGTATAGTAACGATTACGGAAGTTTCTTGTGTATACTTGGGAGTATGTACTCTGACTTGTTGTCTTTTTTATCGACATTAAATGTACCTTTTTGGCTGTATATATGTGGTATACTTTTTCTAGAATTTAATTTGATGTGTTCTGCTAAAATTGCGTGAAATTCAATCAAATTATGCCTCAAGAAAACTTTAGGTTTGATATCGTATACCTATGCCTAGAAAAACGTATGAAGTACAATAAGTTTAGATAAAATGTATGTACAACTTATTATTCTAATTAAATTACAAAGTACTCCGTATCACAATGTTACATTGAAAATTCCAAAGAGAGTACCCACTCTCGAGGGTATGGTCCACTTTCGGAGTTATTTAATTTCTCTGGAAATTCTTACGTTGGCTCCATGTTAGAACATGTATCTAATCAACACTGTCGGTTGAAAATAGCTACATGTTGCTTATATCATTTATGACTAGCCCCAAATAGAATGTGAAGATTTATAGAATTGACTCTGACTCAAAAAATAAATTGGAGGGAGAAAGTATATATGGTGCACCATCGTGTAACCACGAATTTTGTTTGCCCTGTTACATAGAAAAAAAAAAAAAAAACAGTATGTCTTAGGGACCTTTGTCCTGACGAAAAATCTAAGAATGATTTTTTTCAATAGTATATTAGTAGGACAGTACAAAGATGGCCTTCACATTCTTTCGTAATTGCCATTTGGTGTCCTTAACCAATATGAAGGGTTGTATGCATACATAATATATACATCCGTCTCTACTGCCATCTACTCGTATTTCATACGAAATTAACATGAACAAATTAAAACCATCGGATTTGTATAAAAAAATTATGAATTTAACACGGCCGTGTATTTTTATTATTATACAAAAATATGCTCAGTTAATTTATAGAGCGTTCTTTTAATTAAGAACACTTAATTATACATACTAGTCATTCTGAAAATTGTACTATATCATTTGATATATGATAAAACAAAATTACTCTGAAATATCTTTCACTACATGTCGAATTTAAAATTATATTATCTATGATGCTGATGCATTTTGATCCATATATAACTTGCTAATCACGAGTCAAATACTTCAACATTGTTTCTCACTTATATCTGCATGAAATTCGCACTGGCTCCTTAAGGTTTACAAACATCGTACTCTCCTCGACAAAGTTTATGAAGTATGCTGAGATTATCCTCAAAATCCAGCAAATCCTAGGGATGCTCAAATCCGTGCTAAGATGAATTTCATTGGTGTAATATCCATCGTACTGTAATACTTTTCTTGCACCCAATTTTTGTCACCCAAGTCAAATTTATCACCGATCTTTTAGGTTATTGACGACAAAAAATGTCGTGATGGGTTTTTGAGCTCTATTAGCGCTAATATAAGTCATGATGGGTACTTATTTAACAGAACCATACGTAATTCTCTAAGGGCCTGTTTGGTATCGTTTTCTGTTTTCAGAAAAGTCCCGTTTTTAAAAACCAGAAAAAGTGGTTTTCAGTTGTCAGTTTTCATTTTCTATATGACTATTATAGAACCAAACAATTTAAAGTTAATTTTATAACTTATTTAACTAAATTTTTTACGCAAAAAAAAAAAAAAATCAAAAACTGAAAACGGTAGTGATACCGAACAGGCCCTAAGTTAAATCATTAGTTGAGACTTAAGACTTGAGTCATGAACACGTTTGTGGGTTGTAGACGATGAACACAATGATCCCATGCCTTTCACTTTATAACGCGGTCTTTTTTCCATCAATAAGTTTATCTTAGCTTTAATTTTAACACTCCTTTCGCGAAAAAAGCATATACATATATGCATGGGTTGATTTCATCTAATTTGTACATACATTACATTATTTACTTTGAGATATAATGTACAAAATTAATTAATAATTGGTTTATTAAGTTCAACCCGTATGATATGTAAATTGAAAAAAGATATTAGAACCCCAGCACATCACCTGTTCCACTTTCATATCCCACACCATGTACCCCTCCAATTACGTGCTACCATTTCATAAATCTTTCCAAACATTATAATCTTTAAAGGACAAAATAATGAAATGATAACACGTGATTAGAGGGGTACACGAAGTGGGACATGAAAGTGGAACATGTGATCCGCACTGCATCAATAATATGAAAAAGAAGTGAAGTGACTCCCAACAATTCCAAAGAGGTAAAGGGTACTTGAAGTTGGCCATCATTGTTGTTTTGAAGCTAACCCTCAAATGTTTGTCCGTGGGCATTTTGGACCTTGTTTTTGGGTAATATACTGGTATTGATTTTATTTTACTTGTGGACAAGACAAGCGCACATGAAATAAAAATAAAAATTGTCTTAGACAATTACTTCTAATTATATACGTATCAATGGACTATTATGGACTATGGACTACGGAGAATCAATTGTCGCTATAATTCAGGATAAATTACCGTAATGTCGGGACTATTATTTAGACTTTTCAAAAATATGTATATATACAAAGTAAGCTTAAAAATAGTGTTTTGATATTTAAAAGTAGCCAGTACTCCCCCCCCCCCTTCTCTCCAACTCTCCACCATTAATTAATTGCAAATAAAAGGAAAAGAGAAAAAAAAAAAAAAAAAAGATGAAGATTATATCAAGACAATGGTGGAAACATCATGCAATAATGCTTTCACAAGGATGCAACTCTAGAGATATATATATATATTAATATTAAATAGGTACACATTTACTAGTGAATATTATAAAGAAATAACCACAAAGTTATTTCACAAAATATTCACTATTAACATTGTTCTTACACAACACCAAAACCAGGTATCCATCACACATGCTTCTAATAAGAAAGGTAAAATGTATTTAATAGAATTATCAACTATCTTGCTTAGCTGATCAATCTTTATAATCATATTTACCATTTAAGTTAACTAATTTGTATTGCCTAACGAAACCACAATGCATCAGTAACTAATACGTATAACATTAATTAGTTGACGCGATTTTTTGTAATCTTATTCAATTCGAATCATTATACTATAGCTTGTCGGATTATTCAAGGAGTCCAAAACAAAGTATCGTTTGTAACTAATTGAGAGGTAGACCCCTCTTTTTTTGTTAAGCATTCATGTTGATTTTCTATTAGAAAGTTTATTGTCTTTGAGACACTTTGTTTTTTTTTTTTTTTTGGTATTGTCATATATTATTCCAAATAACCCTCTCACTTTCACTTTTTTTGTCCTTTTCCCTTAGACATCTTACCGCCAAAATAAAACGGTACCTCGCAACTTAAACACTAGTTCCTATATATACACATAGTACTCCACTCATTTTCCATCATCATTTCTCCCTAAGTTTTGTATATTTCCTCTTCTCAAAGTACACTCATTTTGTACCATTTTTCTCAACCAAATATTTCCCCATCTCCTTACACTTTTTTTTTTTTCCCTTTGAGTCTTTCTTAAATCTTACCATATTCCGAAAAACGCCAATTTCCAAATAAAATTTACACTAAATATGCCTTCTAGAGTCTTAGATTCAACTAATATTATTATTAACAACAACAATACTAATAAGAATAAGAGTGTCTTAAACTTGTCTACCATGAAGGAATTACCCGACTCATACGCATGGACCCCATTACAGGACCCGAACCCGGTTGAGCCCGCCGGGGATGGCTCCATACCCGTAATCGATCTCGAAGACCCGAATGCCCAAGAACTAGTCGGGCTTGCATGCAAGTCATGGGGGGTGTTTCAAGTGACAAACCATGGAATAGACAAGAAGTTGTTGCACAACATTGAGACAGCTAGTAAGAGCCTTTTCGAGCTACCAGCCCAACAGAAGCTCAAGGCAGCCCGCTCACCTGACGGTGTTACCGGGTACGGCTCGGCCCCGATCTCGTCGTTCTTCCAAAAGAAGATGTGGTCCGAGGGGTTCACCATCTTTGGGTCTCCCCTTGACCATGCTCGCCAACTTTGGCCTAATGATTATGGGAATTTCTGGTAGGTAACTTTTTTTTTCTCTTTTATTAGTTTTCCATGCATGCAAACACATGCAACAAAACTAAACATGTCACGCTAGTGATTTTAAAAAAACTTGTCCGCATTAATATTATCTTTTACGTAGCTGTCTTTACTTTAAAAAAAAAAAAACAAAGAAATAGAAAACGTCATGTCATGTTATATATGGTCTACAATTTCACAAACATGATAAGAAGATCACGAAGAAGAAGATTATTATTATTATTATTGTCACCTTTTTGTAAGATTTGATGGTGTGTATGTTAATTTAAATAAGATTATTAATGTGATATGATTAAACATTTACACTAATGTTTTTTTTTTTTTTTTTTTTTTTTTTTTTTTTTTTTTTTTTTTTTTTTTTTTTTAATTTCAGTGACATAATTGAGGAGTATCAAAGGGAGATGAAGGAGTTATCTAGGAAGCTCACCCACATAATCCTTGGTTCACTTGGAATATCACATGAAGACATAAGATTGTCTACTACAACAACAACAAAAGGTGCCGTTAATAATATATTCGAAGGTGCGAGTGGAGCTATCCAACTAAACTCATACCCGACTTGTCCGGATCCAAACCGGGCCATGGGCTTGGCGGCTCATACGGATTCCACCCTATTTACTATCCTCTACCAAAACAACACAAGTGGGCTCCAAGTATACCGGGAAGAATCCGGGTGGGTCACGGTCCGACCACTCGAAAATGGACTAGTGATCAACATTGGTGATCTCATGCAAATTTTGTCTAACGGGTTGTACCCGAGTGTGTACCACCGGGCCATGGTTAACAAGGTCCGGCACCGGTACTCGGTTGCGTACCTATATGGGCCGCCATCCGGGGCTCCGATCCAGCCCATCTCAACACTCATTGATGCTAACCACCCACCTTTGTATAGGCCAGTTACTTGGAGTGAGTACTTGGGCTTGAAGGGTAAGCATTTTCACAAAGCCCTCCAATTAGTCCAACTAAACAACATCAATGGACTACTAAAGTCAGTCGATGAACCTGAAAATATTAAGATTGATTCCGAGTCTAAGGTCCTTCTCGCAACTGCTTAAAGCATAAGCAGTTGCGCATATTAAAACTAAGTTCGATATGAGTTTAAGTTTTCTATAAAAACCATAATTTTTCTTAGTGTACGTAATCTTTGAACTTTTTTTTTTTGTTTAGTTTTTCGAGGTCACGTAATTTTTGGTTGTTAATCTGAGTGGTTATGTAGAGGTTGTTATCAATGTGAATTTTCTCTGTTTTTGATCATGAGGTTTAATTTTTTTGGAGGCAATGACTAGCTCAATGCCTTGATTAGTGTCAGCCTCATTGATTTTGTTGAGTTTGTAACTTTGTAAATGATTATGAAAATTGTCACTCATATGAAGTTGTGAAGCTTTACTATTCTTATTAATATTATATTTTTAAGCTAAATTTGTCTATTAATATTATTATTATTACTGTTTGTGTTATTCATGAAATTTTATGATTACTTTTAAAAATAAGTGTGTAAGAAACTATTGGATGAAAACTAATGACTGGAAGTAAAAACCACCCTAACCTATTTTTAAAAATGGGGCTACTTTGGATTTCAAAAAAACTAAAACCCAGCTCTAAAAACAAAAACTGATACCAAATGAGCCGTAAAGAATTACAATACAAATATTGTTAGTTTGTTATCGCGAAATACATTTTAGTAGTTTGTATGATTATGAGAGAGTATAATGCATTGATAATTCTACTCTGTACTCATATCTCTAACTTCTCATTTTTACGAAAGATTATCATTGCACCGACCATTACTTTATCATCTTAAAATAACAAATCAATAAAAAAAATAGATCGATAAATGCCATGGCAAATAAAGTAATATTGACCTCAAAAGAAAGTCATAGATGAGGCCAAATTCAAAAGAACAAATTGTACTTTTTGGAAGGTCTCAGATGGTGAAAATAGACAGTGTAGTAAATCAATAGATTAGGGTCTTTGGACTCTTTCTAATGAATACACCGTTTAGCCAAACGGTCAAGATTATCCGTGGGCAATTAGAGAGACTTATACGGTGATGATATATTATTATACATTTCTACATTTTAAATTTAAAGGCTCGGATCAACTGCTAATTTGGTATGCATTTGGTGGTTTGATTTCACTTAAGCATATATGTGTCGATTTTGAGACTTATAATACGCAACGATTTCAATTAAGAAATACATAAATTCACCACTCTTAGACACACGGTGTAAATCTAATTTAGATGGAATTAGAGTATTATTACTGTAGTGAATTGAGCTAGATGAACTACCAACAATATTATATAGATGGTGTATATAAAATGGAGTGTGAAAGTAATCCATCAGAATCATTCATGTGACCACGGTGGACGGCTCTGAACCACTTAGGTTAGATTAGACAACATTTCAGGCATTGGTCATTATTGCAGCACAAACAAAAGTTTTGCTTAGTGTACCAGCATACTTTGAAGACAATCGGACAGGTACCGCCATTCACATTTCACAACACGAACATATATGGCGTTTTACTCATTCCTATAAGCCTAATTATAGTTTATGTTCACAAAAAATATTGAGTTTTGTTATAATTATTATACTGCCACCATTACCGTTTAGTTTAAATATGTGCGTGTGAGAACTAAAATCTCTAAAAGCTATTTCGAGCTATATAACTTCTATCAACGTTTATCCGAGTGTAAGTTGTTACCTTGCTTACACCTCCTTCTGAAATATAACAAGGGTTGAATAACTAAGTAGTTCAAATTGTTCTTACTATAAGGAGTATATACTCGAGAGACGAGAGAAACAACTATTCGTCTATTCGCTTGTGAAAACGTCGGCCTTACTAAAGACGAGTGTAAGTCCGGTTTATCACAAATCCTAAAAAGTCGATGATAGATACCTTGTGCTATCAAAGATTTCGCGGAGTAATGTCGCCTAAAAGAACCACACCTTAGAAAATCGGCATATGTACAATAACTTTGATGGAAAAAAACCAAATACTCCACTACATAAAACATGTTTAGAGAATAAAGGAGACCAAGTGAGTGTGAGTGTGTGACATTGATACATTTGACCAGGAATAATTGCAACAATTTTTAGATATTGAAAACTATATTGTACTATATATAGATTAGACACTAAGATCAAATCAATTTCAGACAATGATATGAAAACCCATCATTTTTGGTAGTTGAGATACTAAACCATGGAACAACAATGGCTTGATTCAAAATTCACTAAGCTCCAAATAAAGACAAGATTACAATTTAATCATGAATTGAGATAGCTAGATTTTGATTATATAGGACACTCCCTTATGATGGATAACTATACGAGTGCATGTGCTAGATATATCATACCTCGCTTTCATTAATTTAGACAAGAAGACAACTATAACGATTTCAAGTCAAGGGCCCTCAAAGTCTAATCTCTATGAGTATATTGTAGAGTTTTGTATGAGAGGGATCAAAATCAAGATCTTACACTTTTAGGGGAGACAACTTCTTGGTTTTCATGTTTTCTGCACCACCTAGATTGTACGGAGTAGACATTATTGTTTCAAAGACAATTTTTGTTAGTGGTTGCATCCCTGGAGAATCACGGATTGCTTTCTGAGTCTTTTTCAGTAAACCAGCCATTCAGCTCCAAGCACTACTCATCGACGAAAAAAGGTCGTCAAGAAAGAGTTCTTTTTAGAAGAATTTGGGGTTGACTAACATGAACTATTCTGAAACGGAAGTATTTTGGTACAAGATTGTCGCATTAATTCAAATGTACTATACAAGTATCGATATGAGCTTAATGATCTAGGCACATTTTGTCGTAATTCTGAATCTTGTTTACTTGACTAACCTAGATAGGGAAAGTACCTCTCCAAATCAAAGGACAGATCTTCATGTTTTCGTTTCGAAATTTGCTAGTTTGATTGCCTACACTTTGAACCACACATAATTGGCAAAAATCTGGAATTTTGCAGCACAAACTTGGCTATAATTCAGGTACTAAAATCAAGATGCAATGATGCAATTAACAGAAATGCAGAGAATACCTCCAAACTGACACTCATTCTAAGGACCACCTAGCACTAAGATCTTGTTTGTTACGCTTCATTTTGTTCGTGTACAGCCATTGGAATAGTTGATCACAACAGTCCACAATTCACAAGGGCGGTAATGCAAAATCGCGTTCCCTAACAATAATAAAACCCGAATCAGATCAGAGTCGGATGTTCAACTATGCACAGGGCCATCAACTGAAATATTTTTACAAACTGATATCTACACAGCAACCTGCTGCACAATAGTCCTGCCAATCTAGGATGACATTAAAGTAAACTACTATTTTCTAAATGTGAAACTGTTTCAACAACAACAACAACCAAGTCTTATTCCCAAAATGATTTGGGGTCGGCTAACATGAATCGTCATCCGGTAACCGTCTTGCTGCTAAAATGTGAAACTGTTTGTGACATAAAAAAAAAAAAATTATTGTTACTAGATTAACATATACTCAGCTAATGAAACAATCAGATCACCACGAAACTAGGGTAGGCCTATATATATACACAACACCAATCAAGTACTCCAATACACGTTTTAATTGAACTCAAGTTCCGGTAAACGAGTTAATTTGTAGCGTGAATTCAACACCACCTAATAATAAAGGTCGTTACTCAAAATATTCGGAGAATTAGTGAAGGACATATATCTATCAGTACATACTACGTGTCGACAATAATCATCGTTAATGTAGTTCATATCCAAGTCATAGTAAGCTCCAAATTTACTACCAGTATGCAAGTCACTCAGAACAAGCATGTAACTTTATGTTGCAGATTCAAAGTACATGAGAAATCTAGTCAAATTAATCTATATGATTTCGGAGGATACATCTTGGTACTTGTCACATATATGATATGTCTATTTGGCATACTCATGGAAATGCTACATACTGTCATGCATGCAAAGTTATTCATCGAACGTAGTCATTTAATTAGCATGCAATAACATCCTAAAACCTGTACAGATATATCCTATTAAAAAAATCGCTAAGGAGTGAAGGGATCCCATCTCTCGGTCCAATATGGTGCGCGAAGACCAATACAATCAAGATCGAAGGGGGATTATTTTTTCGGAAAGACACAAGCTAAAAAAATTCGATGAAAGAAACAAAAAAAAAAAAAAAACTGATTCGTAAAATGATATTGTCAGATGAGCATCCATTTATACAAGAACATAGTGATTACATATAACAAGCAAGAAATGAAGCAAACATAACGCTCACATTGAGCATACAAAAACAAATCTGCCACACACATACAGAGTCAATTGCTAATTAGATGCATGATTACTGAGATGTAATTAAATCACCTTCAAACTTCATTAATAATTTTACAAAAATTTACTGGTTCACACGAAACGTCATAGAGATAAAGTGGCTGACCACCTCGCCAAACAAGCTAGAGGTAAACTTATACTAGAGCCTATGAAGATTTCGGAACTGATCGAGTTCGAGAACCATGAAGATGCTGGTGTTGTAGCGTATTTTGATGGAGATTTGGTTCTCCTGCCTCTTTTTGAAGATGTAATAGATTCTTCTTAGTTTTTCTTTTCTCGTCTTTGTACAAAAAAAAAAAAACCAACATTGTCATCATCAACATTTTGAATAGTAACGTGACATTTTATAATGGGTGAATCAGAAAATAAAGGATGATCCAAAAGTCTTGTTCTTTGAATTTTCGATATTAGGTACGACTACGACAACTAGGCATATGCATGTAATTCCTGAATATATATACTTATGTCTATAATAATCCATTCATAAACTACTCCGCCTAAGTCATAATATAATTGCATGGATTTAAGTTTAGTCTTTATCGTTTACTAATGTCAAATAGCTTAATTAGTACTATACAAACATGACTAATTAAAATTAACGAAATGTAAACAAACAAAAAATCAACCATGATTAAAAAGGTAAATAAAAATTACCTAGTATGCGAAGGCCATGATTGAAAAATGAGGAAAGGCAGTGATCGCACAGAAGCCCTAATTTCTTTGGTTTTAGAACTGCCATGGTGTGAGGTACTAATTACATTTTTACCTACCCAAAAATTACAGCGTCCGTTTAATTACCGCAAGTTTTTCTAATGCCAAAGTTTCACTCTCTTTTCTTTCTGACGAAAACACACAGATTCGGTTTTGTATGTTTGAGTTTATATAAAATCTGTAACTTCAGCTTTCAACAAATGTCGTTGTAGTATAGTGGTAAGTATTCCCGCCTGTCACGCGGGTGACCCGGGTTCGATCCCCGGCAACGGCGTTTTTTTTTTTTTTTTTTTAATCTAGACTATGTTCTTTCTTTTGGTTAGATTTTGACAAGCGGCAAATCGTACGAAATCCCAGCCCGGCCCAAAGCACGATGTGCCGCGACTTCCTACTGGTGGAAATTGTCGTGCCTTGGCACGGCCCAATCAAGGCACGAGGGATCTAGCCCGCCGAAGGCTAAATTGATCATGCTTTTATCCCAATTTTATAAAAAGAAATATGAAATGTCACTATGTTTTTAAAGCCGAACCGAATCCAAAGACTAAGCCTGAGCATAATGTGCCGGCGGGCCTCGTGCCATGCTTGGGCCAAGATTCAAATTTCCAGCCCGCCACGCCCCGCTGCCAACTCTAATCCTCACTTTACCACTCTTAACTTGCTTGTGTTTTCATACCTCCGACAAAATCTATTATTTACCAATGTACACAAGACACATCCGCACAAAATTTGGAAAACTAAATCCTACTCCCCAACAATCACACACTACAATATAATCTCTACTACTACGATCTCGTTACACAAAACCCAACGGAGTACTCGTTTTCATTAACCGAGGCCGACCTAACCCAAACTCAAAATTAACCTCCAGACCTGGGCTTGAGTCGGTCAAAGTTTTATCTAGGTTTTTTGGCCCCTCTTTTACGCCTCTCTTTCTCTCTCTTTGCGCGGCGTCCGGCGTTCTCTCTCTCTCTCCTCCACCCCCCATCCCGCCCGATTTATCCGCTTCTCGAGGTTCGTCTCTACTTCCCCTTTCCTTTTCTGGCATTCGCCGACGTTGTTAATTCCGTTTAATTTCTTAGTATGCCAATTTTTTCGATGATTCGGCAGTTAGCAAATCTGAAATTAGGGTTTAATTGGGGATAAATTAGATCGATTTTGCCGACTAGGGTTTGCACTTTAATTGAATTTAGGGTTTATTATTTGACCAATTATTATCCGTGGTGTTGCCTGGGTTCGTTTCGAATTAAATTATTATTATTAATTTTTTTTTTTTTTTTTTGAAGTTTTTGTATGTTTTAGTTTATAATTTGATAAGTGGATTGGTGTTAAACATGTGGTAGTAGCATTAAAAATTGAAAATATGTTTGTTGGGATCAGGAATTCGTAGATTCTAGGGTTTTGAATGATTCTGATCAGAGTGGATACAATTGAAACTAGAGTAAAGAAGAAACTTGTCGATTTTAAGCCTTTATTCGGCTCTGCTGTGACCCGAGTTCGCTTTAGATGAAAGGGTTTGGGATGCATCTGTTGTTTGTTAGCAGATACTGATATTGTTATGTGTGTAATTGTTGGTTGATATCGTTATTTACAGGCGGTTTGCGAAGTTTTATTGTGAGATTTGGCTGCTGATGCACATCAGCTTCTGTATCTTTTTTTAATTAGTGAGTTTGTTACTGGGTGTTGAGAAGGTGTCCGTGTAGTATGTTGGGCGTGACGCCAATATTGCCACTTCCTGCTCCACCAACTGATGGGGATCTTGGGCCGCTTCCCGCTTCCCAGTTGCCTCCAGAGGAAGACAAGAAAGAAACTGAGGAGCAAAATGCTACCAAATCAAGTTCGGTAGCAACACATACACGGACGATTGGGATTATACACCCCCCTCCAGATATTAGAAACATTATTGATAAGACATCACAGTTTGTTGCAAAAAATGGGCCTGATTTTGAGAAGCGAATTGTTCATAGTAATGCAGGCAATGTGAAATTTAACTTTCTCATTGCGTCAGATCCTTACCATGCTTATTATCAGCACAAATTGACAGAGTTTCGGGCTCAGAATCAAAGCTCTGGGGAACAACCTTCTTCTCAGCCTGCTGATTCAGCAGCTGCAGAGTCTGCACCTGTTGATGGTGCTGCTGTTACCTCAGAAAAACCTGACCCTGCTGCACAATTTAGACCTGTACGTAAGGTGCTTGAGCCTCCGGAAGCCGAACAATACACTGTTTCTCTGCCGGAGGGGATTACAGGGGAGGAGTTGGACATAATTAAGCTTACAGCGCAATTTGTTGCAAGGAACGGAAAATCATTTTTGACGGGGCTCACTAGTCGGGAGATGAACAACCCTCAGTTTCATTTTTTGAAGCCAACCCATAGCATGTTTGTTGTCTTTACTGCACTTGCTGACGCGTATTCGAAAGTTTTGATGCCTCCTAAAGGATTGGCAGATAAGTTATTGAAGAGTACTGCTGACCGAACAACTGTGCTCGAGCGGTGCTTACACAGACTTGAGTGGGAGAAGTCGCAAGAGCAGGCTAGGCAGAAAGCTGAGGATGAGATTGAGCATGAAAGAAATCAAATGGCTATGATCGATTGGCATGATTTTGCGGTGGTTGAAGCCATAGTGTTTAAAGATGATGAGGATGAGTTATTGCCTATGCCAATGACTCTCGAAGAAGTCATAAGGAGGAGCAAGATATCAACGACTACAGGCGAAGAAGAAGCTGTCGAGGCTTCCAAGGATGAGGCTATGGAGATGGATGAGGACGAATTGGAGCTTGTTGAGGAAGGTATGAAGGCAGCTAGCCTTGCGGAGAATGGTGACAACCAGAAGAATGAAGTGGCCTCTATGGATGAAGATGATCGTCCAATCAGAATTGTGAAAAACTGGAAGCGACCCGAGGAGAGAATTCAAGCGGATAGGGATGCATCTAAGTATGTGGTGTCTCCTATCACAGGCGAGTTGATTCCAACAAGTGAGATGTCTGAACACATTAGGATTTCTCTTATTGATCCTAAATATAAGGAGCAGAAGGAGCGAATGTTTGCTAAGATTCGGGAGACTACACTTGCTCATGATGACGAGATCTCCAGAAATATTGTGGGGCTTGCACGTACTCGCCCAGATATTTTTGGTACCACAGAGGAAGAAGTGTCAAATGCTGTCAAAGCTGAGCTTGAGAAAAAGAAGGATGAGCAGCCTAAGCAAGTCATATGGGATGGTCATACAGGGAGCATTGGTCGCACTGCCAACCAGGCCATGTCTCAGAGTATTGGTGGAGAGGATCAATATGATGTTAATACCAGTGATGGAAGGCCTCTTCCTGGCCCCGCTGCTCCTCCTCCCCCGAGACCGGGTGTTCCCTTGGTTCGTCCTCTCCCTCCGCCACCTAATCTAGCCCTTAACATGCCTCGCTTACCCACCAACAATAATCCATATTCAGCTCCAAACAGTAGTGCAAATATGGTGCAGTTTCAACATCGTCCTCCTATGGTCTCTGTGAACCAAATGGTTAGACCACCGCCGCCTCCTATGCAGATGCCACATGGGCAACAGCAGATGATGATGAATCGACCTCCAATGCAGCCTTCTCCTATGCCACTGCCACCTCCACCTACTTCCCAATTTACCCCTCTTGGTCATCATCCATTTACACCTATGCCGTTGCATGGGATGCCTGCCCCACCACCACCTATGCCACAAGGAGTACCTCCACCTCCGCCTCCTCCTGAAGAAGCTCCTCCGCTTCCTGAAGAGCCAGAACCAAAAAGACAGAAGTTTGATGACTCAGCTCTTGTTCCAGAGGAGCAGTTTCTTGCACAACATCCGGTATGGTTTTATGTTACTCTTTCTCTACCTCTTTGCTTTATAACTGCGGCAATTATATTCTTCCTGTATTCTAGCGTACAGGCTTATCTTGTCCTAGCATACTGATTTCTGTGTCCTCGAATTGACGTTGTTCTCTGAGTGTTGTCTGCAGGGACCTGTTAGGATCAAGATATCTGTTCCCAGTGTTGATGAAGGGAACCTTAAGGGTCAAATCTTGGAGATTTCCATGCAGTCATTATCTGAAACAGTTGGTAGTCTGAAAGAAAAAATTTCTGCGGAAATTCAACTTCCTTCAAACAAGCAGAAACTGAGTGGCAAGGCTGGTTTTCTCAAGGATAATCTCACACTGGCTTATTACAATGTTAGTGATAGTGAGTCGCTTACGCTATCATTGAGGGAGCGTGGTGGCCGGAAAAGATGATCAGTGTACTTGGGGCAGGAAAGTAAAGGTCCTTGTTGGATTCCTGTTGGATCTTCAATTATTTACTTTTTAAATGTTCTTGCTGGATATTTTGGGGGTCATGTATTTTGAATAACTCTTGTGTTCTTGATCATATTGACATTTAACTGATAGCACTTATGCTATGTACTACAGATATGGCTTCTCGGGAGTTTTATCTTAAGGGCAAGGGAAGTGTCCAACTTCAATATTTGTTTGTTTGGTTGTATCGAGTGTAGTTTTCTTCTAGATTTCTGACTGATTTAATTCTATTCTTGCCTTTGCAGCTGATGCATTTTGAGCTCTCAAGTTGTTATTTCTTTATGTTGACTACTTTCACCTTCTGCAAGTGCAGTAGCCTTCAGTGTGCTTAGTTTTTATTACTGTCATTGTAGGATATTCTGGGCTTTTTATTATTTGTTGGTGCTGATCTTTGTAGACCTTGTTGGGGATTAGGCTGCTTATTGTAGGGAAGATCATCATTTGGTTGATTTTGGATAAGATTTCTTCTCATGTTCAATATGAGGGCTCTTGAAAGTGACGTGGTGCGTGCTATACTGTCCTGTGTGGCTTACAATCTATCAAGTAACTTCCTTAGCCTGGGGATTCTCTTTTTTAGTAGTTTAACGATATGATTTAGGAAGTACTGGATTTATTCATGCTATGCTTTTTTATGCTTTTCTGTTTTACCTTGACACAGCGAAGTAACCTCTTCAGAGAGGGTATCCAGACTGAAGCTTGTTGCATTCATTTCATGAAAAACATAAACAGGTAGGATGAAGGGTCCGCTGGCATTTTGTTAGACTTGATGGTTGCATTCACTCTCTTTTATATCTTACCGTACCTGGCTGTTTCATAAATTGTGGATGGGAATAACCCCTTGAATGAAATATCCTATAGCTTTCTTTAGGTGCCTTAAGATTCCCGTGGCTAGTGATTGTACTGGAGCCCTCATGTTTTGAGGCCAGAAAGGATGATCAGTTCATGTAGCTTCTGTGCTTGAGCGTATTTAGCTTTTCCCTTATTTCCTAGGCTGATTTCCGAGATCCTTCTTTTCCCTGTGAGAAGTTTGGTTGGAAGCTCCCTTGATGTAGGTGTATATTACAAACCTTTGTTTCTTAGACGTGCTTGTTTTTATCGCCATCTCCTAGGACGAAGTTAATCTGCTTACTGAAAAGGGTGTCCTATAGGGTAAATTCTTTTCTTATCCCTTGATTTTTAAAATTATTTTGTACCAGAATTTAGATAGGTTTATAGGCTTCTGAAATTTGAGTGATTAGCTTTTGGTTCCGTCCTTGCATGTTGAGATGGGTTGTAGTATGCATCCTTATTTACCCGTTGAGAAAGGCTGGATTATGTTTTTGTCGTGGATATTTTCTTGATTTTGAGTTTGGTATATTATGCTAACTGCCTATGTGATGTGCTCGGAAATTTTGATTTTCGTTGAGCGGCCATGCTTTTACTCTAGACCAGTTGTGGATGTCTCAAGTAGGTGTTAGAGACATTGGTCTGATGCAGTATCATGTGTTGGATTCCGTCCTTGATGGTCTGGTTTTTGGTCTGATTGAGGTTTATTGCAGGTTGCGTCTTTGTGATTATGTCAACGCCACTGCTTGCTCATTGATTGTCGCAGTGTTGGCGCTGGTGACTTGATGATTTTGGGTCTCAGTTTGGATATGTGGAAACGTGGATTCTTGATCTACTTAATATGTGACTAGATGTAGGGTTCATCTTTGCGTACATTTTGTTTTCTGACGAGATGTATGTGTGCACGTTTGACGCGTTGATGTCTAGGTTACTGCTGTGGTTAATGCAATGCCTAAACATCAATTTTTTTGACCTCCAAAGTTATATAGATTTAGCGCCTTCCCTATATCTTTTGCGCTGTGCATGGCCATTTCGGTAATGTCAACTTTCTTTGGCATTACAATATGTCAGTGACATTGTTATTACCCAAATAAATACGATAAGCAATTCTCCGTGGTACTTATTAACTGATTATCCAAATTGCCCTACGCTGTAGTATATTTTTTCATGGTCATTTTCGGTAAGTTCAACCATTGTGGTAATCACCATAAAATCGTCCAAGTAGATGGTGGATGGTGTCTCTGGACGACTGCTATGTTCGGTGTCAATTTTGTTCGACTCGTAAAATATATATACTTCTGCGGTGTCAACTTTTTCCGACTCTGATTTTACATTTTATACTTGTGGGATAACCCGATCCGATCTTGAACAGGAGCAGTGCAATAACGGCAATAACACAAACTACTCTGATTGGAAGACATTTTTCTGTTTTTTTTTTTTTTTTTTTTTTTTTTTTTTTGAAGTTTTGAATTGTCAAGAAAGTATAGTTAGTAGCCTAAACTGCAAATTTGAGTTTTCACAATAGGTGAACGATTCATTTTGAAAAGGTGCTCTCAAGTAGAAGGAAAGTGCAAATTGGTTTCCCGGAAAAATCAGTGCCAATTTTTTTTTTTTACCAAAACTCAGAAATTTAAGTCAACATCTAAGGCGGTAAAATTAGGTAATTTTTTTCACCTCTTATTGCGTGGGCGTTTTCGGATCCCGGCCATTTTTAATTTCCCGCTTTTTCAAGGTTTGTTTTCACCTTCCCTCTCCTACCTCACTAAAAGATTATTACTATTCGTATTTGTTACTCTACATAATTATTCGATATTTCAGGCGGTTAGTGAATCTTAAATTAGGGTTTAATTTCGATTTTTTGCGGAATAGATGTTGATTTATACTGTATAGATTAATTCTTCGATGATGATTTAGGGTTTATACGCGGCCGATTAATATGATTAATTAGGTTCCACTTGGCAGTACAAAGCAATTCTGGTGGATTTATGTCAGATATGTGGTAGTAGTTGAAATTAGGGTTTTGACGGCATTTGAATTCCTCGTAGATATTCAAACGAATCGTAAAGAACCTAAAAACCGGAGATAGTAGTAAAGATCGGAACTTTGTCAATTTGCGCTTGAGCACCAAAACCATGGACTTTTCTGATTTGGTCGGGGCTAGAATGGAGGATTTTATGTAGGTAATGAATTCTTGCGTATATTGATGTTTGGTAGCGTATTGGTCAATTATCTAATTGGATTGCATTGGTTTTAAGTTTTGCAGTATGTTGGGCGTGACTCGAATTTTGCCACTTCCTGCTCCGTCAACTGAGGGGGATCTTGGGTCGCTTCCAGCTTCCCAATTGCCCCCTGAGGTAGACAAGACCGAAAATGAGTATCAAAATGCTACCAAACCTAGTTCAGTGGCAACACATACACCTAGGGTTGGGATCATACACCCTCCTCCAGATATTAGAAACATTATTCATACTACATCACAGTTTGTTGCAAAACATGGGCTTGATTTGAAGAAGAGAATTATTCATAATAATGTAGGGAATGTGAAATTTAGCTTTTTGATGGTATCGGATCCTTACCATGCTTATTATCAGCATAAGTTGTCAGAGTTTCGGGCTCAGGATCAAAACTCTGTGGAACAACATTCTTCTCACCCTGCTGTAACAGCAGCTGTAGATTCTACTTCTGTTGCTGGTGTTGCTGCTACCTCAGGAAACCCTGATGATCCTGCTGCGCGATTTAGACCTGTTGTTCGTAAAGAGCTTGATCCTCCGGAAGCTGAACAATACACTGTTACTCTACTGGAATGGATTAGAGGAGAGGAGTTGGGTATAATTAAGCTTACTGCACAATTTGTTGCGAGGAATGGGAAATCTTTTCTGACGGGGCTCACTAGTCGGGAGATGAACAACCCTCAATTTCATTTTTTGAAGCCAACCCATAGCATGTTTGTTGTCTTTACTGCGCTTGCTGACGCTTATTCAAAAGTTTTGTTGCCTCCTAAAGGGTTGACAGATAAGCTATCAAAGTGTGCTGCTGACCGAACAACTGTGCTCAATCGGTGCTTGCATAGGCTTGAATGGGAGAAGTCTCAGGAGCAGGCTAGGCAGAAAGTTGAGGATGAGATTGAGCATGAAAGAGCTCAAATGGCTATGATTGATTGGCACGATTTTGACATGGTTGAAATCATAGAGTTTGCAGATGATGAGGATGAGAAATTGTCTAAGCCCAAGACTCCTGTAGAAGTCTTCTGGGGTAGCAAGATATCGACAATTGTGTGCGAGCAAGAAGTTGTCGAGGATGGCAAGGAGGTGGCTATGGAAATGGACGAGGAGGAAGTGCAACTTGTTGAGGAAGGTACGAATGCAGCTCGCCTTTTGGAGGGTGGAGATGGCCAGAAGAGTGAAGTGGCCGCTATGGATGAAGATGATCGTCCTATCAGAATTGTGAAAAACTGGAAACGGCCAGAGGAGAGAATTCAAGAGAATAGGGACTCATCTAAACGTGTGGTGTCTCCAATAACTGGCGAATTGATCCCGGCAAGTGAAATGTCTGAACATATTAGAATCTCTCTCATTGATCCTAAATACAAGGAGCAGAAGGAGCGAATGTTTGCTAAGATTCGGGAGACTACACTTGCTCATGGTGACGACATCTCCAGAAATATTGTAGGGCTTGCATGTACTCGCCCTGATATCTTCGGTACCACAGAGGAAGAAGTGTCAAATGCTGTCAATGTTGAACTTGAGAAGAAAAAGAATGAGCTGCCTAAGCGAGTTAGACGGGACAGTTATACAACAGGGATGCCTCTTCCTGGTCCTGCTGCTCCTCCACCCCCAAGACCTAGTGTTCCCTTGATTCGTCCTCTCCCTTTGCCACCTAATCTAGCCCTTAATATGCCTCATGTTTCCACCAACAGTAATCAGTACGCTGCTCCTAACAGTAATGCAGATTTGGGGGCGTTTCATCAGTATGCGCCACCTCGTCCTATGCAGATACCTCCTATGGCCTTGCCACTTCCATCTGCCTTCCAGTTTACGCCATTGGGTTATGATCCATTATTTACACCTACACCATTGCATGGGATGCCTGTCCCACCACCACCACCTCCTCCTGAAGTCTGTCCTTCTCTTCCCGATGAGCCAGAGCCGAAAAGACAAAAGTTTGATGAATCTGCTCTCGTTCCAGAGGAGCAGTTTCTTGCACAACATGCGGTATGCTTTTATATTCTTCCTGATATCCAAGTGTGTAGTTAGTAATCATTTACTTCTGTTTACTGCTGTTTACACCCATTTATTCTTTTTCCTGTTCTTAAATTGACAAGTGTTGTTTGCAGGGAGCTGTTAGGGTCAAGATATCTGTTCCCAGTGTTGATGAAGGGAACCTCAAGGGCCAAATCTTGGAGATCTGTATTCAGTCATTATCTGAAACAGTTGGTAGTCTGAAAGAACAAATTTCCGCGGAAATTCAACTTCCTGCAAACAAGCAGAAACTGAGTGGCAAGGCTGGTTTTCTCAAGGATAATCTCACGCTTGCTTATTAGAATGTTGGGGATGGTGAGTCGCTGACACTTTCACTGAGGGAGCGTGGTGGTAGAAAAAGATGATCATTTTACTTTAGCAGGAGAATAAAGGTCCTGGTTGGAGTCCTGTTGGATATTTCTTGGTTCCCTTTTCTAATGTTTTGTTGGATATTTTTTAGTCATGTATTCTAGAATAACTGATAGCACTTATGCCATATACTGCAGATATATATAGCTTCTGAGGAGGTTCATTTCAAGGGGAAGGGAAGTGTCCAATTCATTTTCGGTTTCTTTGGTTGTATTGACTCGAGTTCTCTTCTACGATATCTGTGACTGATGTAATTCTATTTTGCCTTTGCAGCTGACGCATTTGATGTCTCAAGTTGTAATTTCGTTCTTTTGACTCTCTCACTTTGTGCAAGTGCAGTAGCCTTCACATTATGCTATGCTTTTTTACGCTTTTCTGTTCACCCTGACACAGTGAAGTAGCTTCTCAAAGAGGGTTTGCAGAGTGAAGCTTGTCACATACGAGTACATCTCATGAAAACTGAAGCAGGTAGGACGAAGGGTTCTTTCGTGTCTTACCTGGCTATATCAAAAAGCTTGGATGGTAACAACCCTTTGAATGAAAGATTGTAGAGCTATCGTCTTAGTTGTCTTAAGATTCCCAAGGCTAGTCACTGTGAGTTTTTGATGAAAGCAAGTCTAACTCTTCTAAGTATCCTTAGTTTTTCCCGAGTATTCTCTGCTGATTTCCTTTCCCTGTGAGAAGTTGATTACAAGCACCCGTGCTGTAGGTTTGCGGGAATCTCGGCGCCATCTCCTAGGAGGAACTTAGTCCGCTTCTGAAAAGGCTTTCCTGCAGGGTAAAATGTTTGCTCTCTTGATTTACACTTCAAAATTTGAGAGATTAGCTTTGTGTCCTGTCCTAGCATGTTTAGCTGGGTTTTAAGTCAGTCGACATGTCCTACTTCCTCTGTTTCATTGATTTCTTTACGTTTGATTTGAATATGTCGGTGAAGAAATTCACGTTGGACTTGGGGTTAATGCTGTATCTTGAGCAGCTAGATACTTTCTTCGGTGGTCTGGTTTCTGGTCTGACTGAGATTCGTTGCAGGTTGTATCAGTGTGATTTTGTGAACATCAGTGCTTGCTCTTTGATAATCACAGTTTTGGCGTTGGCGCTTCGACTTGTCGTTTCAGATAATGTGTAGGCTTCATGTTGAAGCCTTGGTTGTGTGACTGTGTCTACTAGGTTCCTGTTGTATTGCAATGGTCAAAAGTGTGATTTTTGCAAGCTATACAAATATATAACGCTTTCACTAAAATCGTTTTTTTTTTCATGGTCGTTTGGGTAAACACGTATTACGTATTTTAGCTAGTTTTTTTTCAGCTACTATTTCAGCATTCAACAACTATTTCAGCTAGTTTTACCAAGCATAGCCATGATATTCGACTCTCTGGCATGACGGTAGGTCTCCAATTTAACATCCGGCATGCACAGTCATGAACAATATCTTCGTATACTCGAAACCCCTCATTCATACAAAGATTAACCATTAACCACCTCGTATAATCTTCTAGTAGAATGAAACGACCAATGCTCCTAACTTGCAATTCGATACAAATGACTTGGTTAAGGATCTTTCGTAAATTATTTTGACGTCAACCAAAACTTAATTTAATATCGGTTTTCCAATTGTATGCTCTAATAACACACGTTAAAACTTAAAAAGCCAATAATTTACATCCCCGGAAGTTAGTTAAAGGGTTAAAGCGTACAAGGAAACGTAATAAATAAGGATTGGAAGTTTCCCTCGCAAAATTTGTGGAGGCAAAGACACACTCATCATCTTCAGCTTCCTCATCACTCCTCGTCATCACCCCAAGTTGGCCACTCACTACTCTCGTAGTAGCAGAGGAGAGAGAAAGCGTGAAAATGGCGAATTTGTTGAACATTTTATCTCAGCCGGCTACCACGCCGTGCTCTGCGGCGGCTTCCTCTCCGCTTAATACTCCATATTATAATAATAGTTTTAATATTAATTTTAATAATAATAATAATAATAATAATGTTTCAAATGTTAGATTTTCTCTCTCCAAGACTTCTGCTAATCTTTCTTCCTCTGGTAAATGTATATCATTCCTCTTTTTTTTTTTCTCTTTTTAATTGATTTCTCCTGATATCTGAATTGTTAAGCTTGAGTTATAATTTTTGAGTGTTTTAATTGGTGTAAAAGCTGTTTTTTTTTTAATTTATAATTTCAATTACAACAAAAAAAAAAAAAAAAAAAAAGTGTCTGCCGGTTTCAATTTGATTGGCAATTTTAGGTTTAATTGCGTAATTAATTGAGTGTTTGATGATCAACATTGGCTTAAACATTAATATATATCATGAATAAGTTGAGATGGTCATTGGAATTGAAATTTTGAAGTATGGAAGTGTTCCATTGAATTGTTGGGAGTAATGCTTGAGGGTGAAGCTTTAGTAATAAAGACGCTACGAAAGCGTTATTATCTATAGGAATGGCAATATGAGGAGGAGAATTTAGTATTTAGGAGTAATAGTGGTTGATAATGAAAAGTTGGAATAGTATTTTGAAGGTGAAACATAAAGTTTTCATCTTTTTTTTTTTTCGGGCTTTGTATCGATTTCAGAACGTGAATAGGGCGTCTGATCACGAGGTTTTGGTTGGACCTTTGAGTTATGTGAAGTTTATTGTTAGGTTTTTGGGTATGGTGGTGACTGGTGTGGTGAGGTGGGGTTTAAGATCATCTTGAAACTATGTACAAGCAACTGTAAACATAGGGTTTAATTGCGAAAATTCCGTACAGGAGATATTCAAATCAATAGAATTGCATTGGGATATTATACTCAATGCTCAGGTGGGCTTGGATTTTGATTTTTCTCGGGGTTTTCGTGTGTGTGTGTGTGTGTGTGTGTGTTGCATATATGACTATATGAGTAACAACCTTAGTTTCATGCTTGTGCTTTTTGGTTTGGTGGATGTGCCTGCAGGGTGTAGATGTTCCTGGATAGAGGAGAGCTCGACCTGTCATAGGAACATGAATAGCAGTGCAAGAAGACGAGGCTATGTTTGCTCATCTGTTCCACAAACTTCTGTGGCTGTTACTTCTGTGCAGGATCTTTATGCATTCATTTGTTCAGGTCCCCTTTTAGATAAAGTAGGCTTGACCAAGGAAGCAATTGGCGAGTCAATTGATAAATGGTTAATCTGTGCATCACAACTTTCTAGACTATTCCAGCTCAACGAACTTGACCTCACTTATCCGCAGAAAGTCAGAATCTTCCATTACTATATACCAGTCTTCTTATGGTGTGAAAATCAAATTTCTGAACATGCATCAAAGTTCAAGGATGGAGAGGATCTTCCTCCATTAATGGTATATACATCTCCTCGATTCATTGCTATATATTGTGTCTATCTAGATTGTGACAGGATCTGTCAAGCTTACATTTTGCTGTAGGTTTTAAATCTGCTTAATGTCTCTTTTGTGCAAGGACTGGTAACTCAGTATGTTTTATCAAATCTTAAGGCATGTCCTCTGAACTAAGACTACCTTGCAGATAGGATTCAGTGCTCCACAAGGTTGCGGGAAGACTACACTTGTATATGCTCTCAACTTTCTTTTCTATGAAAGTGGCAGGTAAAATGCTGTATATTTGAACTTTCTAATAACAACCAGATACATATTAAGTGAAAATGATGGTAAGAAATGTGATAAGTCGACCAAACTGATAACATGCCAATGTTCTAGGAATTGTGCTACGATATCCATTGACGATTTCTATTTGACTGCTGAAGGACAGGTATGTACTCTAGCGCCACTTTTTAAATTTTCTTTTTGTGTGTGTTTCACAAATTTAAATCCCCTGATAGAATTCCATGGCAACTGTAGGCTGAACTAAGAGAAGCAAATGCAGGGAATAAACTTTTGGAGGTAGTGACTCCTGTGCTTAGTCCATCTCTATGAGCTTTGGGAATTTATGAGAGTGTTTGTTCATTTATTTTGCTAAATCTCTTATTTCAGTACCGCGGAAATGCTGGTAGCCATGATCTATCCCTCTCTGTTGAAACAATTACAGCCCTGAGCAAACTAACTAAACAAGGTATTGCTTCACTTTGCACGTCTTTGAAGAGGTTTGTAAATTTTTTGCTGTGGTCAGTCTGTGTATGCAAGTGCAAGTGTTTGGATACCGCTACTTGTCTATTGAAGTCTGTGGAACATTATTGTTCCCCAACTTTTGTACTACAATTTCATGATCTTAACTGTTATGAAGGAAATTAGGAAAACCCACTCCATCTTTCACGATTATAAGCTTCTATTTTTTTACTCTTCATGATTTGAATCTTTGAGTAACATACATTTTAATTCCAATGAAAGTTGAAATATTTCAGGTATGAAGATGAAGATACCACGATATGATAAAGTAGGTACAAAAATTATCTGAAGTTAGCTCAGTTACCTACTATGACTTTGTTTTAAATTCGATCAATCTATATGCAGTCTGCATATAACGGGAGAGGTGACAGAGCTGATCCTTCAACATGGACAGAAGTTGAAGGGCCATTAACTGTAAGTAGTTATATTTGTCCTTTGATACTCAAAACGCCTTCAAAACCCAATATTAAGTCAATGTATCTGTCGAATAATTTGATATGCTTGCATTACACCTGTTGTTTACTGTTCTTGAAGTTTTGGATAGGTAAGAAAGTCTCGTATATGGAAGAAATTCTTGTACTGAATTTTAAAATTTTTTTACAAGCATAAAGGAGCCAGGTTCAACCTTAAAGCAAATAGAAAGAGAAATGAGAAATTAGGGAGAGAAACAGAATTTTTAATTTTCATTGGTGAATGAATAAACTACAGTAACTACTTAAGGGTATTACTAGCTCAGATTCAACAAAACTTTCTCAATACAAACATGTCAGAAGCTTGGTATCAAGGGTATGGTTGTTTTTCATGACCGGAACATCCAAACTTTCCCGGTGTATCACATCACACTCCTGCATGAAATACTCAGAACACTCAAGGTATACTGCACGATCATTGCGACTCTTTCTCCACCTAATGGGGTTTAATAAGCCTATATCTTCTCATGATTTATGGAGGGGATCTGAATTTACATCAAAACTATTGATGAACAATTTCCAGTTGCTCCTTTATTTTGATCCTCGGCCTATAGAAGACTTCTGATGACTGGCTGGCTGTCCTGCTTGATAATGTCTCATCTGATTGCTAATTTCAGTTCTTGTAATGTCATGATCGATCATGATTATATGTCGTGACTAATATCCTGATTCAGAATTGCATTTTAAACTAAATTAGCTAGAGTCAGATTGGATATTTAGATTGTTCATGATGAACATAAGAATTGAGTCCTATCTTCACAATAGAAATTTGTACAAGTATTTATTCATCTACTGGCTTGAAGGGGTAGCAGAGTAAGAGTGGCTCACCTTCATGTATAATATTGACATCCTACAATTACTTCTTCGATACTCTGTCTGCTCATTTACATTATTCATTTGTGTTCTTGCTTGAGTAGGCTATTTTGTTCGAGGGCTGGATGCTCGGCTTCAAGCCAGTTCCTGATGAAACAGTGAAAGCTGTTGATCCACAGGTGAATTCTCTGATGAATTATGAATACGTTAAGTTTCTCTCCTTTTGTCAACCCTTTCGACCATTCAAGGTGGTATAAATTTTCATAAATACAGCTAGAGATAGTAAACAAAAACCTACAAGCTTACTATGATGCATGGGACAAGTTTGTGGAAGCATGGATAGTCATCAAGATCAAAGACCCAAGCTGCGTGTATCAGTGGAGGCTTCAGGTTTCTATTTGTTATATTTCTGTAATTCCTGATCATTAATATATGTCACAAGAGCTAAGAAAACAAGTTTCCATGAATTTACAGGCTGAACAGGGGATGAGAGCAGATGGAAAATCTTCGATGTCTGATGATGAGGTGGATAGATTATTCGACTGTTTTATTGCATTTCTCTGCTAGATGGCTGTCTTCGTCTATTAATAGGCTTATGCCGGATTTTCAGGTGATGGATTTCGTTTCTCGTTACCTTCCTGCATATAATGCTTACCTGCCAACACTTTACAAGGAAGGACCAAGTGGATCAGATCCAAAACGTACTCTCATCATTGAAATAGATGAAGGAAGGAACCCCATCCTCGTAAACTAGACACCGTGTTTTTTGTAAATTTCTGATGTTGTATTTGCTGTATAGAGGCTTTCGTGTTCATATCCGATTCATTTTTTTCTGCTACTCAAGTGTAATGCTCTGTACATTAGATCTTGTTGTCAAAATGCTGAAATGTATCATATGTTAAAGCTTAAGCATTTCAATGCATTGCTTTTCTCCACACACACACACACACACACACACACAAAAAAAAAATAAAGTCAAAATTTGATGCAAGCTTTCTTGCTAAGCAAAGCAATATGCAGGTATCTGAGCTAAGGGGCTACGGTTGAGCCGTGCTGAGAAGACTCATACTGAGATCGTATATTTGCATCATCATATTCATGGACGATGATTTTTACACTCCTTACGAGAGAACATTGAGATAGCTTATGATTCACAGTGGTATGCAAACATAAAGTGAAAGAAAATCATACTAGGAGTAGTTTCTTATTTATATATTAGGATCAGCAGAAATCGACATCAAGAGCGAGCAACTCTTTTTGTCTACAGCACACTGTTTGAATTTGCAAATGTAACCAAATTACAGAAACAATCACACATTAAAATCGCGCTATTATGAAGATTTTCCTTTCATCATTTCTTCAAAGGACTAGTAAATCAATTACTCGTCCTTGTCGTCTGAGTCGCAGCAGCAGCAGCACATCTTCAGACATCCCTCACAAGCCTCGTAACAGCAGAAACAGCAGCACAGTGTGAACAAGCTACAATATCACCAGTCTCTCTAGCATTAGAATAAATTGACAAGAAATAAAAGAATTACTTAGATAAAACATTATGTAGTGTACCCTTGCATAGTTAATAATCTTGTTATGTTACACGTTGTACGGGTCTAGATAAGTAACATTCCCAATACAAACTGTAGAATCATGCTAATCTTCTTTGTATCGTTCCAATTTTATGATCAGACGTACAATGTCCACTAAAGTAAAAGAAAAAAAAAAAAAAAAGGCTAAGAGAACAGTACTCACCAAGCATAGATCCAGCCTTTCTTCTCATGGCGCTTCTTGATGTGATCAGAGTAGGTCATGCTACGGTCTTCCATTGTTGTTCTTTCCATCTAGATTGACCCTTCGACTCGAAATTTCGATATGGCGAAATTCCTGAGAGTTTGATTGGGATTGTTTGATCACAACTCAGCCGAAAGGTAAGGAGAAGTCTGCTACACAATATGTTCTTATATACTGCTTCATAATACACTGCAGGATTCAGAAACTAACCTGCCAACCTGTTATGTGAACAGTGAACCGTATATACCCTGTCATGTAGTATCCTTAAAATTTTCTATGTCATCAAAATTCTGAGACTAAGTCCTTGATAATCAGAAGAAACATTACATTATAACAGTATTATTGCCTGTAACAGCTCCCTCCTAGCTGGCTATTTAGGGGCTAAGTCCATGAAATTTAAAGTCAACTTATCATATCACATATTTTACACAATGCCCATGTTCTTGAAAACAAGACAAACATCCTCACATGTTACATCTACCGATACTATACACGTAAAATCTTAACGTAGTGGTTAAAACTGTATCGATATTTGGTTTAATTGATGGTCTGATTCTTACAATATAGGCTAACATGTTAAGTTTCAAAGTAAACTCGTGAGTTTAAAGATAATATTCGTCAAATTTCATCCATCCAATAAAGTAAGACATCTCATAAGTGAGTTACCAAATCAGAGATTATAAGCATCTCAATCAGAGAAAACCAATCAGTGAGGTAATTATGGAGCTGATGAATGTGGTGTGCTTAAAGAAGAAGACGTGGCGATTTAGTATCTTTGTATTTATTTGGAGGACCCATGAGAAGCCGACATATGGATGGTAAAGGCTCAGCATATAATTACTTCATTTACGTTTAGGTTGAACATGTGAGGAATTCAAGTCAGACGTTAATTGATGGAAAAAAAAAACCGAAACAATATGAAAGAAGTTTGTAAGACTTGAGCTGATTATGCAACCTACTCAGTCATCGGCTCATCGATGCTTAGCTTGGACTTGCGATTCAACTAGAATTCCCGGGAGCTCTTGAACTCGCGGCCTTGTGTACCAATCAATTTAGTATCTAACGGCAACTCCTTAACGTGCATTCTCGTTCAGTTGTTCGATCACATTTAAAGAAACGAAGAAAGTATCAATCACAAAACCTTTTACAATGGCATTTCACCATCACAGTCCCACAGCTAAGGGTCCATCTAACCTAATGTGTCATATAACATAAACACATGAATCACTAAAAAAACTTCAATTTATAATTCAAAAGCTCAATTATTTGAGCCTTCGACATAGACTCCTAGTCCACCAAATCACTACTCTTAACGACGTAAGTGCTGGCATCTATGAAGGTAATCGAGGTAAAGGAAGTTTCAGCTTAGTGGTTATTGAGGAACTGGTAATACGCACTTGGCACCAGTAAACAACGCCAACTTACATCAGATCCGTACACGTTTATCGCCAATTGAACGACTGCTTGGAAGGGGAACGAACACAACTTGACGACACTACAAATGTCAACTAGAGTTGTCGACATCATGGTATATAAAGAACCAAAGAAAATCATACCTGCTACTTATCTATATAATAGGATCCGAAGAAGATGACAAAATCAAGAGCTACTAACTCTTTTTTGTCGAGCACAGTGTTCGAACTTGCAACAACAACCAAGCCTTATTCAAATGTGACCAAAATACAGAATTACAGAAACAATCACACATTAAAATCACGCTAAAACAACAACATTATCCAATGTCTTGAAAGCTGCCACCCACGGAGAAATAAAGGAAGGTCGAATGCATACAACCTTGTCCCTATGTTGAAACATAGAGAGGCCGTTTTCAGATAACCCATAAACATTTAAATCAAGCTGTAATGAAATATTTCCCCTCATTTCTTCAAAGGATCGGTGCATAAATTACTCGTCCTTAATCGTCAGAGTCGCCACAGCAGCAGCAGCACGTCTTCAGACAGCACTCACAAGCTTCATAACAGCAGAAACAGCAGCACAGTGTGAACAAGCTGCAATATCACCAGATTCTTTAGGAAAATGAACAAACAATTTAATATTTGCTTGGAGAGCGTCTTAACTATAATATCAAATCACATAAAAAAAAAAAAGGTACTACAATTAAAGAAGCTGAAATCTGGTTTACTATAATTTTACTTATAAAAAGGTCTAATTATGTTCAACCTTCTACAGGTTCGGCTAACTGAACCTCGCAATACAATGTTTTTATTTTGGACAATTTCCCGATCTATGCATGTCATCCTTGCGCAGTTCTGCATGATAAGTTTTCCTAGTTCATGTTATTGTGTTCATATTAAGTTGTTATTTTGCCCCTGTATACTTTCTAACATAATACTCTAGGTCTCAAGGCTTAAAATCTTGACTTATATAGGTTGTTACATTCGCTTTACCACAGTACTACTATATAGATATAGTTATCTTTGCTAATGAGAATCGAAATGCTTTTCCATAAAATCTACTAATCCTCTATGGTTCAAGGGCAATGCAAATATTCTATATACGGCTTCCATTCTATCAGATATCTTTGAAGGAACTTCGCACTACACTATCAAACTAGATTACGATAAAGAGGCTACAGATTACTAACCAAGCATAGATCCAGCCTTTCTTCCTGTGGCGCTTCTGGATGTGTTCAGAATAGGTCAAGTTGCGGTCTGTGTCTTCCATCTAGATTGAACCTTCAACTTCAGTTTCGATATGACCAAATTCGAGACACTTTGATTGGAATTGTTTTACCACTACTCAGCGTAAGGGTGAGGGGAACTCTACTACGCCAATGTCCTTATATATACCGCTTTCATGGCTGGAAGGTAAGCTAAACTGCCAAGTAACACAGAAACAATGAGAACATTATATTCTATATCATCTACCAATGTACCATCCTTAAATTATCTAATCTCCGTACCAAAAAATAAGATTATCTATATCTTCAATGTGAACTAAAAGTCCATATAAATCTGAACTACCATTAAATTATATAGTAACAGTACAATTGTTTAACCAAGTTCTCTCATTGCTGAGTATTCTTAAGGGCTAAGTCGATGAAAATCTCAGTCAACTACTCTGAATATGATGACATATTTCCACCAACCCTAGCGTCCAATCAACATAATAGCCAAAAATCATGTTCTCGAAAACAGAACGGACCAATAAGATGTTAGCGTAGTGGTTAAGAACACATCACTGTTTGAACTATAATGGATAAATGCCTATACTACTAATCTAATGTTCCGTACTAGGAACATCTACTAATAAAGTAATAATGTACTGGATGGAGCTTGTTCAGTTTTTAGTATCCGTATTCCGTACTAAGATTGGTTAAACAAGTTATATCGTTATCTAATTACTATTTTCATTGCTTCTGTTTACTAAAAGATTGTTTATATAAAACATGAATCCCACAACGCAGTGCAACATGTGATTTTTTGAAGACAATAAGTTCATAAGCGCTAGTCAGATAATTTGGTATGAAGATTTTTCTTGTAGCTTTACATGCATGCATAGTACAGGCATAGGTCACAGCAGTTCACTCTAAACAAATCCAGGGTGTTAAAAGCTGTAGATCTCTAAACAAGCTTTACCACTAACCGAGCACCCCAGTTAACCCCCTAAGCCCTAACACTGAATTAAATCATGACTACTGAGCTATAGAGTATAGCACAATACTAGGATCTTTAGAAGTTTTGTTTTTTTTTTTTTTTTTTTTTTTTTTTTTGAAGGGTAGGATCTTTAGAAGTTTATCGCCAATAGGTCAAAACAACGTTCTAAAGAAAACTTTAAAGCAAGAGCTGTGGCATCCAAAACGACAACATGAACAGTAGCTCAGGATATGGAATACTCAGAATCGATGGAAATCGTAGACAGACAACATGATTAATAATGAGCTACAATTAGCAAAACGCGACACAAAGCTATAGGTAGCAATCAAAAGTATCTCTATCATCTTCAAGTACTGCAAGTCTGCACATAATGAACTGGACGAAGAAAAAGACCAGCAGAAACAATGAAGAAATTCTCAAAACTTTAAAAAAGGTCAGATTACTGCTTCAGAAGAAACAAGCTTAATGCTACATATGAAGTCAGATTAACAGTAAGAGGATGTATTCCATATAAGTGTCCATCATAGAGACATTACTGGTCATCTCGCCCTATTTGGCAACAACCTCATGTATCAATTATCATGGCAGTTGAGAAATACTATATCACTGTTTCGTGTTTGCCAAAAAAAAAAAAAAAAAAAAAAAAAAAAAAGAGCAAACACCCATAACACCAGAACAGTATGTAGAAGCCCTCACGGCAGTTTACCATTAAAGTTCCCATTGTAAGGTCGGGAAAAGTCCCTAAAGTCTATTGGTTGCACAATAGATTATTGTTGTTCAATATCATTTTATAGTACAACTCCCTAAATTCTATTCGTTTCACAATATGTTATATAGTACAATGGGAAGACTGGGGACACATACATCAAAGAGTGTGAATGTGATATTATATATATACAAGTCTATTCTAACACTCCACAGCAGTATCCATAAAAAATGAGCAGCCATTTAAAATTAACACTGATTGCTGAAATCAGTACTCTATAATTCAAAATATCAATTATTTGAGCCTTTTGACACAGATACATAATCCACCAAATTCACTGGAGTCCTACCATGTGTAAAAGTTCGTCACACATCTAGAGACTGCAGAGATGGGGAAGGAAGCATAATCCAAACGACATAAGTGCAAGCTTCTATGAAGATAGCTAAAGGAAAGGACGTTGATTTTGTGGTTATGAAGGTATTGGTCACACGCACTTGGCGCCTAATTACAACTAACACCGACATTGCCCACTGCTTTAATTTTCAAAACTCACCTCAAATGTACACATATGTCGAAAACATTGACAGACTACTTTCAGAAGGCCCGTAATGAAAGGTGCTTCGACAACCTGCAAATTACATCGACTAACCGGTATCTCATAATACCTTAGACAAGAATACGAGATTATGAAACAACTTATTTTGGACTCCGGAGTACGGAAAAGGCAGTCACAAAAGCTAAGCACAATGTATGACATGCTGTCAAAGAAACTGCACATGATCCCTACATGAAGTATGGTAATAAACTCAAATGTATTTAATATCTCGGCAAGGTCAGTAAATTCCGAACTTACCTCTGTATAGAGTAAGAAACCATAATTCAAGTCTTCATCAACAACATAAATCCACCACTATATCAGCTTTCTCCTTCCCATTGCTTGTCTTCCTTAGTAAACTTCAGGGAAGCAACATCATCACTCCTAATCTGCTATTACCTATGTCCAAACCTATCATGATACTGATACACTGGCTCAGAGCAATAGCCGGCAAACATGTAATGCAATGGGGAAAGTTTACCTTCATACACAGAAAGCATTCAGGCAATGCAATAAAGAGTACTTCAGTGAGGATGGAAAAGGCTTCAAACATCTGTATTTAAGCATCTATCAGATCACAAGAGCTGCAATCTAAATCTTTACTCAGATCTCATAAACCTGCAGTCGTAGTCCCAGAAATTTGCAGAGCAATCTAGCCATAGCAGACTACTTCAGTGCATAATTAACAGAACATGTCGAACGATAATATCCTACAAAAGACAATCTCTGTTCTTTGGAGAAAAGAAAACAACATACTCCTTTCGTACATAAATATAAGCTGCTCTCACATATTGAGAGATGTCTAAGTTTCATTTAATGGATAAATGTTATGACAAGAACTTGAAACTTTTATTATTGAACTCATAGAAGAAGAAAAAAATCCATTTGTAACAGTATACTTTCGTAACTTTAACCCATATTTCAAAAGGATCGGATCTTGAAAACTGATAAGCGCATCTCAAAATGTAAAAATGGTACAAAAACAGCTAATAGCAGATTTATAGTAAACCAAGCTGTATAACATCTTGCTTCTGAACTCCTGAAAAATTCATAGTATTACATTGACATCTACCCTAGGAAATAATTTGTAATCTAAGAAGTCGAGACGAATTGAACTACAACAAGCACGTTGAATAGCCTCCTCAAAAGGGAGGTTGAAAATTACACTGATAGAATTACAAGATGTCCAAGCCTGATTGTAAAAAGAATTACAAGATGCAGCTAATGAAATAATACACTAAAGAGCATTGCACCAATGACAAATTCCTCATATAAACATTCCTGAACAACAAAACAGATCAGAAATGCAACCAAAAAATACTGTGTAGCAGTACCTTCCAAATAATGCTGATCATATAAATCAAAACGGAACCTTTTAGAACAAGTTAGTAACAATCTTAGCCAACAGTTTCCCCAACGATCACATCCGACTCCTCATTCCTCAAGCAACAACCTCGGCCACATCCTTCACCTTTTCCTTCTCATACTCTGCCAATTCCTTCAACCACAAGTCACCAAACTCACAATCCTTCCAAGCCTCAAACCAAGGCCCCCCAAGCGTATAATGAATCGCCTTAGGTTCGGTTTCAGGGTTACCCTCGACAACCCGATTATGACCAACAAGAAAGTTCCAAACAAAGGGTATCTCCCCAATCTCATGATCCTCCAACCACTGAAACCTATGCAAATACGCCCCGGTCTGCGTATTCACAACCTCGGGCGTCAAAACCTTATTCTTAACATGACCACAATTATACAAAACCATAGAAGACCAATTCTTCCTAGGGTACACAGTTTGGACCGCCCCATCCATCTTAGTAGTCTCTTTAGGTGCATAATCGTGTTGAACACACATTATTGCATAATTATCATCAATCAAATCAACCAACTCCTTAAAATCACCCAAATACAAGAAATCACAATCAACAAACATTGCCCAACCCTCATAATTAGCCAAATATGGGGTTAAAAACCTACTAAATGAGAATTCAGTGCTCTCTAATTTCCCCCTTTCTCTCCAATAAACACCCTTTTCTCTAGCTTCACATTGTTTAATTGGGATTATTTCTAATGGGATTGAAGATCTCTTTAAAAGGGAAAACTTGCAAACTTCAAATGCAATATCCTCTTTTGGGTCATACCCAATAAAGATCTTGAATGGAATTAGGGTTCCATTGTTTGATTTAGCAGAAATTTGGGAATTAGGGTTTGCAATTGTGCCCATTATTACTAAGAAAGTTTCTATCTTTTGATTGAATTCTGATGATTTGATGCAAAATTAGACGAAAAATCGATCTGGGTATCGGAGATTTATTACAGTGTTTATATATAAAATTGGCTAATTTTTATGGAGATAATGTAAAATTATGGAGAGAGAAATATATATTTTACCGGGAAAATTGGGGGAAATGTAGCACCGACAGATCTTCGATAAATATGGGAATGATAGATTTAGGAGGATTTTAATGGCTGTGTATGAATTGCGAGTGGTAGTGTGACAGTGTACTATGAGAGTGAAGAATATTACTAACGTGCTTCACGATTCATTTGGGCCAATCATGGGCATCACCGACGCCACAGAAAGAGGAAGCTTGAGCCACACAGCTCTTTCTTTCGGTGTGTGCATCACAAGAGCGCGTGTGGTGCATGCGTAAGAGGGATCTATGTGGCGAAACGTTTCTTTCTCTGTACAGCTGTACTCATCAATAGCTTGAATCGTTGGTGTAAATGTGTAATTGAAATAGACAATGTCCTTTTGAAGAATTTGTGCGCCAGTCGCCAAATATTAGAGTTGGACACGTGTTCTGCTGACACGACGTGTTCTGCTGACACGACGTGTCAGAAGGCCAACTTGGCACGACCCAGACACGGCTCGTGTTCTTGTCGTGTCGTGCCGAAAATTCAAAACCTCACCATGGCACGCTGACACGGCGTGTCGTGTCGTGCCAAAGCGTGCTAACCCACATGTCAACCGCTATTTTCGGACATTTTTCTTATTTTTATTAAGTAAATATCGTGTTTTAGCGTGCCGTAGCGGGCCAGCCCGCGTGTCTGAACCCATAGTGCCAAAGTAAGATTTCGCAGTCGTGGCACAAGGTGAGTCCGACGTGCCGGCCTACTCGACATTCGTGTCATGTCGTGCTCGTGCCGGCCCGCGTTCTGCACATGGCACGAAATGCCAACTCTATCGCCATTGGTTTAGAAATATCTAGCAAATAAATCGAGGGACAAGAACCGGTGACAAATTTAGACATAGTGGTGGTAAATATTGATATTTTATACTATTGATAATAGATTGCTACAATTGGTCGCTGGCACGCACAATTGTATATGACCGTTGTGCCAAAAACTTCATCTAATTAGATGATCGAGAATCCTTGTGTTGCTATAAAGTCTATGATAAGTTTAGTGAGACTATTTGATCGATTGGGTTTGGGTTGTTTTCATGTTAGGTGATTATTGGTTATTCTAACATCGAAAGAAAGACATGAAACGGTGCCTTAATCTGAATATCATAATGTCACACTTTCAATAACTTTTTTTTTTTATTTTTAGAAATTAGATTATTAACATTAATAAGTATAATGAAGAATGCACCATGGACAACGTCACATAAGGTGAATATGGGAAAGATCCTCACATAATGTAAAAGTTGGGACAACTTTCATGAGATTATACACTCACCAGAACTCATGAACAACATGTAATCTTTACCTACTATCTGCCTTTAGAACCCCAGCAATAAGGATAACACCACAAGTTAATAACATCATTTTGATCACGGGTATACACATACCTAGCTAGAAATCTACTAATGCTCAGACACATTATGTCGATCGAAGATGTGAATCTTTGAATCATGAAGAAACACGACCTCAACTTTTCTCCCACCGCGAGTTGAATACAGGGTGATGCAAACGAGTCTCAAATACATCAAGCAAGTGAATCAGCTGATCGCGAGCAAACTCATGTTAATCCCAGTCCTAGGGGTTCATCAAACCTCACTTCTCCAGAAAAAGGTATCATCTTGGACACCTTCGCCATCTCTTCCTTCAGTTTGTTTTCCTCCAGGTGGAGTTTAGATAACTCGCTAAAGAGGATTTCTCTGCGTTCCTTGACTTGTGCGCTCAACTGTCTGAGATTGTGTAAGGAATCGACCAAAGGCTTGCTTTTGTGCAGTTGTACGGCCTTCTCAACAAAAGGAATCAGCCAGTACACTTTGAAACATATGCATCTTAGATCAGACAATGTGGAGCTCAAGTAATTGGCTTCAGAATCACTAAGGGATTCAGCTGAGTTGTCCTCGAGTATCTGTACCATGGTGGCCAATGACTCCAGCGCCCTAGCAACTATGTCACCACTACGCATAATGCTGTTTTCTATTATGTTCCCGTACTTCTGCCAAATCTTTTGCAACGTTGGGACTAAATCGGACCTTATATCAAATCCTTCAAACTTGGCAGTAGCAGCATCACTTTTCTGGCTCTGCATAAAGGATGAAAAGGAAGCATTGAAGCTGGTATGACCAGTTGTCCAGTAAAGAAATGCAACAAAAGGCTTAAATAAAGTACTATTTAGTACCTTAGCTGTAGAGGATGTACAAGCGCTGAGTACCGACTGTGTGATAGTCTTCCTTGAAGTCTCTGCAGCATACATCAATCGACTAGAAAAGTCAGCGGTCATGATTCATGAATTGCAAATAGAGAAGGCTCTTATACCATGTACTAGTTAAAAAAGTTATTACCATCCTCAATTGCGACATTTGCACAATTCATGCTAAGAAGAGTTCTTGTAACTTCTTCTTCAGCAGCAGAAAGCGAAGCCACCACCATATCAGAAGTTCCGGATTCAGGTTCAAAAAGGGATGGAGATACATCATCTTGCAATGATGCACTGTCCTCAATATTTGGATTAGAATGTTCGTCCTCCTTTTCCTCGCTGTTAGAATCGCATTCCATATATCCATCCTCCTGATCTTGATTGTCTAAAGCAGATTCCACTGCTCCCCGCCCTTTATGTTGACTGTTGAAATTAGAATGTATTTTTTCATCTTCATTCTTCTTATCTTTACTATTTGAATCCTTCAAATCATTCAAATCTCTATCCTCCTGATCTTGACTAACTGAACGAGATTCCGTGCCTTCATGCTCTCTATCTTGACCATTAAAATTAGAATGCATCTCTTCATCTCCATCCTTCTCAACATTACTGCTTGAATCCTTTAAATCGCCCGTATCTCCATTCTTCTCATCTATAATGCTTAAATCCTTTGAATTGTTCATATTTCCATCCTTCTCATCTATGCTGCTTGGATCCTTCAAATCGCTCATATTTCCATCCTTCTGATCTATACTGCTTGTATCCTTTAAATCGTTCATATCTCCATCCTTCTGATCTATACTGCTTGTATCCTGTAAATCGTTCAAATCTCCATCCTTCTCATCTATACTGCTTGAATCCTTTAAATCGTTCATATCTTCATCCTTAACATCTATACTGCTTGAACCCTTTAACTCGTTCATATTCCCAGCCTCCTGATCTTTACTGTTTACGTCCAAGCGTTCATCCTCCTCAGGCTCACTTCACCAAGAAGAGAAAAAAAAAACTGATAATTCTTCTCTATAAGCCATCCTAATTACTGTGCAAATGGTTGCTTGCTAGAAAGATAATATTTTTTACACACAGCAAATATACAAAGAATTCTCACACACCACAGTAGATGCAGCATTCCAAGTAGCCATATGATGTCCTACAAACTGAATCTCTAAGACTACGATAATTGACAAGGTTACTACTGCGAAATGCCACAATACCTTTTGCAGAACTTCAGCAAAAGGGCTAAAAAAAGGGGGAAACAAAATTACGTTCTCTATACTCGATTTATTCACAAGCAGAAATACAAAGAAAAGACAAGGTGCTTGAGCAAGTCCAACAAAACTATACCTATACTGTACTATAATTACTCAAAGGCCACACGGTCACAATATTCATTTCAGGAACGAAACAACAACCATAGTTGGAAAAAAGCACTACAATTGCTCAGTACCGATAAACTATCAAACCCACAGTCTGAACCAGGTAAGAAACAATTCAATTGTTTAAGCAATGTCACGTTCTGTCATTCTAAGTCTTAGCCCTTAACCTCAGCAGCACACACACGACTTAGAACATTCTAGCACCTAACAATCAGTAACACCACCAATCTACTGTCATAAACACAACATTAATAACATTCTTCTACGGAAAAATACCAAGGCATGACAATGTAATCAAAACATGGTAGCGCCATTCTAGTGTAACTTTCAGATTGACTACGAGACTCTGAAAGCGAATGTTCTGTCATTCTAAGTCCCAGGCCTCAACCTCAGCTCATACACAACTTAGGCTTTCTAGCATCCAACAATTCAGTGACTTCACTAACACACAATCTACTATCATAAACACAACATTAGTCATTATACGATTCTTCTACAAAACAATACAAAGGGGAATGCAATCAAATGTGGTAGCACCATTCTACGATACCTTTCAGACTGACTACAAGACTCTGCAAGCAAACGAGCCCGAAATTTGGCAGCAGAGGCCGACAAGGGCGAAGCATGGAAAATCCAAGACGGGGGTGACCAATTAACCTTAGGCAACTCGCAAGGGACGCCCCCTAACCGATAAACAGCAATGTCATCTTCAGATTTACGCACAAAACCAATATGTTTAGTAAACTGAGTAAACTCCCAACAATCTTTCCCATACTGAGGAAACGCCCCCTCCGAATACACAATGCAGTTCTTCAACTCCTTCCCCGGAAAACCCGAAACCGCCCTCCGAAAAAAGCAGTAATCTTTGGCCATAAACAACACCTGTGAACCACCAAACTTCTCAACCATACTCCAACGAAACCCCTTCCCTACCTTCATCAGCTTAAAAACATTCAACCAATTTACGCCACCGCGAACCACCAAGTAAAGCTCTTCCTCATCGGCAACCAGCCGCTTCCGCCACCCCATCCGCCGCGAACCACCACTCACGGTGGTGAAAGTTAGGGTTTTGCCCAAGCTAATTTTTCTCGATTTCTTATAATTATTGATCAAATACAACCTCCCTTCCCTATCTACCGCGTAAATCTTACCTTTGTGTGAAACGATGTCGTCGAACCTGTCGGCGACGCCGCCGCGTGAAAGCTTGATCCACGGCGAGGATTTCTCAGCGCCGCCGGTGTACGGCGGACACGCGCGCAATAGACCGCCGTCGTACAAGGCAAACATGGTGGATTTCCGTAAAGCGTCGGTGGTGGCGTTTGACTTAAGTTTCGGAACAATCAGGAGCTTGTCGAAGGAGGCGGTGGTGTGCGCGACGGCGATGGTGGCGGGGCGGAGTTTGGATAAGTCGAAGTTTCGCGGGAGATTCCAGAGCTGGTGTTTCAAGGTAAGGGGGTGGCGGAGTAGGAGGTGGTGTTTGTAGTCGTCGTTTACGGCGGCGACGATCCATGGAGATGCGGCGGTGGCGGCGGCGGAGGAGAGGGAACGGGGTGGGCGGAGGAGGTAGACGGTGGAGTGGTCGATTTCGTGGTGGCGGGAATCGAAGACGGAATCGTGGGTTAGACGGGTGAATTCTTTGGAGGTTGTTGTTTGCTTCCTCACCCTCATTTCTTTCTCTCGTCTTGTTTTACTAACTTCTGCAACACACTTTCACAAACTTGTTCTTTTTTAGGGTGTGTTTAGAAATGGGGAAAGGAAGAAAATTATTTACGGAACGGGGCACGAAATGCGCATCGTGTTTTTGGTACATCGGTGAACAATTAATGTCGCAAGTGCTAAACAAGGAACATGAAATAGTTCGAAGAATTGAATTTAAGTCTTTTCAGATGATGACTCAGTTGAGACTCGATTCTACTCCGGATATTATTCGAGATAGTAAGGCATGTCCGTCAAGCTTAAGCTAAAACTAGCCTCTATAACGAGGGCAAACCCGCTTTTAGATGGAGGGTATCGCTTTAAGAATTAGACGGCTTTCCATATGTGACTGAGTTGGAACTGGAGATCATACAATGCATTGGCAAATTGGGTCGGCAGGTCGCTCTGGGGTAATACACACATAGGCTATGTTAGGGATCTACTAATGCTTAGACACATTATGTAGATCCAAGATGTAGGTTTTTGAACCATGAAGAAACATGACCTGAACTTTGCTCCTACTACGAGTTAAATAAGGGTGATGCAAACAAAGTCTCAAATACCTCGAGCAAGCGCACTGCCACTGGCTGATCGCCATCAAACTCATGTTAATCCCAATCCTAGGGGTTCATCAAAATCTGCTTCCACAGAGAAAGGAATCATCTTGGACACTTTCGCCATCTCTTGCTTCAGCTTGCTTTCCTCCTGGTGAAGCTTGGATAATTCGCCAAAGAGGACTTCTCTGCGTTCCCTGACTTGTGAACTCAACTGTCTGAGATTGTGCAACGAATCGACCAATGGCTTGCTTTTGTGCCGTTGTACGGCCTTCTCAACAAAAGGAACCAACCAACACACTTTGAAACATATGCATCTTAGATCAGACAATGTGGAGCTTAAATAATTGGCATCAGAATCACTCAGGGACTTGACTGAGTTGTCCTCAAGTATTCGTACCATAGTGGCCAACGACTCCAATGCCCTAGCAGCTATATCAACATTACGCATAATGCTGTTTTCTGTTATGTTTCCATGCTTCCGCCAAATCTTTTGCAAGGTTGGCACCAAATCAGACCTTATATCAAATTTTTCAAATTTGGCAGTTGCAAAATCACTTTTTTGGCTCTGCACAAAGAATAAAAAGGAAGCATTGAAGTTAGTATCACCAGTAAAGAAATACGACAAAAAGGCTTAAATAAACTACTCGTACTATTTAGTACCTTAGCTTTAGAGGATGTACAAGCGCAAGGTACCGACTGTGTGATAGTCTTCCGTGAAGTCTCTGCAACATACATCAGTTGACTAAAAAAGTCAGCAGTCATGATTCAAGAATTGCAAATAGACAAGACTATTATAACATGTACTCTTATTTTTTTTAAAAAAAAAAAAAAAGTGATTACCATCCTCAATTGCCACATTCCCACCATTCATGCTAAGAAGAGTTCTTGTAACATCTTCTTCAACAGCAGAAAGAGACGCTGCCACGACATCAGTGGTCCCAGTTTCAGGTTCAAAAAAGGAAGGGGATGCATCCTCTTGCAATGATGCACCATCGTCGAGAGTTGGATTACAATGTTTGTCCTCCCTTTCCTCACTGTTTGAATCACATTCCATACATAAATCCTCCTGATCTTGATTGTACATATCAGTTTCCATTCCTCTCTGCTCTTTATCCTGACCATTGGAATTAGATTGTATATTTTCATCTCCATCCCTCTTATCTTTACTGTTTGAATGCCTCAAGCTATGCAGATCTCCATCCTCCTGATCCTGACCATCTGAACCACATTTTGTCCCTTCATGCACTTTATCTCGACCATTGAAGTTAGAATGCATCCCTTCATCTCCATCCTTCTCATCTATACTGCTTGAATCCTTTAAATCGCCCGTATCTCCATCCTTCTCATGATTACTGCTTAAATCCTTAAATTCGCCCATATTTCCATCCTCATCTTTACTGCTTGAATCCTTCAAACCATGCAGATCCCCATCATTCTCATCTTTACTGTTTACGTCCAAGCCTTCATCCTCCTCAGGCTCACTTCACCAAGAACAGAGAAAATTAATTTAGATCACACAGCAAATATAAACACAATTCGCATACACCCCAGTTAATGCAGCATCCCAAGCTGAGTTTCTAATTCCTGCTTAGATATACCTAAGCTGTCAAACTAGTACTAACCTTTCAATTGAGATTACTTCCAAAACCATATGCAGGACTCAAACAAAAAAGCCCCAAATAAGGAAAAATGAAAATTATCTTCCATAATTCAATTACAAAGAAACCAAAAAAACACTCATTTCCCCGACTCTGGGAGCCGAGGAGTATTTTTAGGAAAGAAGAGAGTTCTATGCCTTCAGTCTTCACCGTCTTAAAATGGTATATATAGCATGGCACTTTGAATTCGATATGAGAAAAATGTCTCGATTCGTTTTAGTACTAGATTATGTATGGGAAGGGTGGTATGAGATGAAGACTATGTATAGGGTTACAGGTAGCCAATAGAAAACATGCTAAAACAAGGTGCTTGAGCGATTCCAACAAAAGTATAATAGTCACAACAATCATTACAGGAACGAAACAACAACCATAGTGCAAAAACAGCACTACAGTAGCTCATACCAGAAAATATTCAAACCATTTTCCTGAAAGAGAAATCAAATCAATTCTTGACGCCAGCTCATACACTACTTACGACCTTCTAGCACATAACAATTTCAGTAACACCATCAACCTACTGCCACAAACATGACATTATAACATGTTTCTACAAAGCAATACGAAGGCATAACAACGTCATAAAAACGTGGTAGCACCCTAATAGAGTACCTTTCAGATTGGTGACTATATTCTGAAAGCAAATGAGCCTGAAATTTGGACGCAGAAGCCGACATAGGCAAAGTCTGGAAAATCCAAGAAGGGGGTAACCAATTAATCTTAGGAAAGGCGGCATTTTCGCCCTCCCAGGCAAAACTCTTATCCTCCAATCGAAAAATAGCAATGGCATCCTCAGATTTGCGTACAAAACTGAGCTGTTGGGTAAACTGAGTGAAATCTTTCCCAATCTGAGGGAATGCCCCCTCCGAAAACACAATGCAGTTCTTGAATTCACTCCCCAGAAAACTCAAAGCTGCCTCTTGAAAGAAGCAATAATCTCTTGCCATAAACAACGCCTGCGCACCATTAAATTTCTCAACAGAAGACCAATAGTACAACCTATATCGGCTATAGTTATCTGACTCAGTCAGCCTATAAACCAATAAATGATTCACCACATCCCGAACCACCATGTAAAGTTCTTGCTTATCTGCAAAAAGCCGCCTTCGCCACCCCACCGACCCAACAGTATTGAAGGTGGTTTGGGATCTGCTTAAGCCGATTTGTCTAGATTTCTTATGATTATTGATCAGAAACAACAGCCCCTTGCTATTTAATGCATATATTTTACCCTTGTGTGTAATAATGTCATCAAATCTGTCGTCACTGTATTCGGGCGATAGCGTGATCCACGGCGAGGGCTGCTCACCGTCAATGTCGGGATGACATCCCCGCAATTGACCGCGGTACAAAGCAAACATAGTAGACTTTCGTAAAGCCTTGCTGCTGATGAATGATATGGGTTTCGGAACAATCAAGAGCTTGTCAATGGACGCGGTGGGATGAGCGATGGCAATGGCGGTGGGCCAAAGTTTCGACAAGTTGAACTTTCTCGGGAGGTTCCACTGGTGCTTCAAGGTGAGGGGGTGGCAGAGCCGTAGCTGGTCGCTGCCGTCATTTATGGCAGCGACGATCCATGGAGGAGCGGAGGAGGAGGAGGAGGAGGAGGAAAGATAAGGGAGTGGGCGGAGCAAGTAGACGACACAGTGGAAGATTTCGTGGTGTCGGGATTTGAATACGGAATGGTGCGTTTTACGGGTGAATTCCTTAGTGGTCCCAGATTCGGGTCCGAAAGAGGAACAAGATACATCCTCCTGCAATGATGCACCATCCTCAATATTTGGATCAGAATGATCGTCTTCCCTTTCCTGACTGTTCGAATCACATTCCATGTATCCATCCTCCTGATCTTGGTTGTCCGAACCAGATTCCATTTCTCCCTGCTCTTTATGTTGACCATTGAAATTAGAATGTATTTTTTCATCTCCATCTATCTCATCTTTACTGCTTGAATCCTTCAATTCATGCACATATCCATCCTCCTGATCTTGACTGTCTGAACCAGATTCCATTCCTTCATGCTCATTTTCCTGACCATTGAAATCAGAATGCACCCCTTCATCTCCATCCTTCACGTCTACACTGCTTGAATCCTTTAAATCGTCCATATCTCCATCCTTCTCGTTTTTACTGCTTGAATCCTTCAAATTGTCCATATCTCCATCTGTCTCATGTTTACTACTTGAATCCTCTAAATTATCCATATCTCCATCCTCATCTTTACTGCCTCAATCCTGCGAATCATCCAAATCTTCATCCTCATCTTTACTGATTGAATCCTGCGAATCATCCATATCCCCATCATTCTCATCTATACTGTCTACATCCAAGCCTTCATCCTCCTCAGACTCACTACACCAAGTACAGAAAAACAGATTATGAGAAAGATTACAGTTTTTCACACAGCAACTATACATAAATTTCTAACACACCAAAGTGAATGCAGTATTTCAAGCTGAGTGTGTAATTCCTGCTAAGATTTCTAAGCTCTCAAACTAATACTAACCTTTCTTTCAAGACTACTTCCGAAACGTATGATGTCTTAGAAATTGAATCTCTACGAGTATGATAATTGACAAGGTTACTTCAGTGAGGTGTCCAATACATTTGCAGAACTCCAACAAAAAGGCCCCAAGGGGGAACGTCTTACATAATTCTAACACACAAGAGGGGAATAAAGAAAGAGACAACCCCCAAGTAATCCGTCAGATTTCACGAAGACAAAGGTCGGGTACAAGATTACAACTTTACAAGTGGCGGATTGAAAACAAGCTTAACTACTCCGTAGGTTGTTTAAGCAAGTCCGACAAAGCTATGTACTATAATTCCTTAAGGTCAGACGGTCACAGCATTCATTACAGGAACAAAACAAACAACACATACCACAAAATTATCAAACCAACTTTTGCAACTGGGAAAGAAACAATTCAATTCTTGATGCAAAAACAATGATGTGTTCCGACATTCCCAAGTCTTAAACCTGAAGCTAAGCTCATACACTACTTATCAATCTAGTCATAAACACAATACTATATGTCTATATATCATACTTCTAAAAAACAATACAAAGACCTAAGAATGGCAACAGCACATTAGAATACCTCTCAGATAGACTACAAGATTGTGAAAGCAAATGAGCCTGAGATTCAGCAGCAGACGAAGCACGGAAAAAGCCAAGAAGGGGGTGACCAATTAATATCAGGCAAGGCATCACTTTTTCCACCCAACTGAGAAACATAAAACTAATCCTCAGACTTGCGTTTAAAATTCAGATATCCTGAGGTTTGCGCACATAACCCAAAAAAACCGTAATTCAGATTCCGAGATATTCCAGTCAACTCCCAGCAATCCTTCCCAAACTGAGGGAATGCCTCCTCAGAATACACAATGCAGTCCTTCAACTCCCTCCCCGGAAAACCCGATTCCGCCGGCTGGAAAAAGGAATAATCTCTGCTCCATAACAACACCTGCTCACCACCAAACCTCTTAGCACCTCCCCATACAAACCTCTTTTTTCCGTTTAATCAGCTTATAGACATGCAACCACCTCAATCCGCCGCGAACCACCAAGTAAAGGTCTTTCTCATCGGATACTAACCGCTTCCGCCACCCCGTCCGCCCAGGCCCGAGAGTGGCGGTGGCGTGAATTAGGGTTTTGCCTAAGCTAATTTTCCTCAATTTCCTATGATTATTAATCAAATACAACCTACCATCTTTATCTAAAGCGTAAATCTTACCCTTGTGTGTGATAATGTCATCAAACTTGTCGGCGACGCCACCGCGAGAGAGATGAATCCACGGCGAGGACTGCTCAGCGCTGCCGTCTGAGGGCGGACATCCACGCAATTGACCGCCGTTGAACAAAGCAAACATTGAACACTTCCGTAACACGTTTCTGCTGAGGTCTGCTTTCGGTTTCGGGACAATCAAGAGCTTGTCGAAGTGCGCGGTGGAATGCGCGACGGCGATGGTGGCTGGGCGGAGCTTCGGAAAGTCGAAGTTTCTCGGGAGGTTCCAGAGGTGGTGTTTCAAGGTGACGGGGTGGCGGATTTCTAGCGGCTGGCGGAAGCCGTCTATTACGGCGGCGACGATCCATGGGGCGGTGGTGGGAGAGGCGAGAGAAGGCGGCGGGCTGAGGAGGTACACGGCGGAGTAGAAGATTTCGTGGTGGCGGGAATTGAAGACGGATTCGGGTGTTGCACGGGTGAATTGTTTGGAGGAATTTGTTTGCCTCTTCACTTTCATTTCTTCTCTCTCCCTCTCTCTCTTCTTGTTTAGTGTTTAACTAACTTCTGCAACACACTTTGGACTTTATTTGTAGGGAATGTTTGCGCATCGTTTTTTTGGGGTTTTGGGGTGCATCGGTGAGTAGTTAATGTTGTACTCTGTTACTAGATGAAGAAATAAAAAAAATTAGAAGTCTCTTTGCATGTGATTTAATCAAAACTCGAGATGGTTTCGGTATGTTTGGTGTGTTGTTGTGTACATGATTAATAAGTGGGATGTGTGAAATTGGTTATAGTAAATCATATCTGTCAAGTCAAAGTTTGTCTCAGTTGAATTCAATATGAGAAGCAAATCAAGCAATCGTCTTTTGTTGTGAAGCTTGCCTATGTAGTGAGGGCTTGCCCTATATATCTAAGTGGAGGGCATAGCCTTGGTTTTCGGCTCGGGGATTCTATTGTGGGTAATGAAGGGCAACTTTAAGGGAGGTTAATCGCTAGGTAAAGTAAAAGATAAAAACGAGATAGTGGGTATAGCCTCTAACTAACTATCTAAGCCTCTAAATTAGAGGCCAAAACAATTAGGGAGTTAATATAGTCACTAACTCACTACTTAGAGTAATAAAAGGCATCGTAAATAAAACATCAAAATATTGAGAATGTCGGAGTCGATTACAATTCGTGCATGTAGTTTGTATGAAACTCATATAGTTATGTGACAAGATTAGTAGATGACGCGTATGACAGGCAGAGGAAAAACAACAAAACTAATTCAATATAGGAGTGTCATGGGTTGGGCCTTCAAGTTTGTAGGTGGGAAGGCCTAATCTAGCCCAAGATATAACTTTTCAAGCCATATATATATATATATATATATATATATATAAATAGCCGTGATTTTGAGCTTTTCTTAGGCCATCCACATAGGACGCTGATGTCAAACGAAACCTTCCGCAAATAGCTCTCACATGCTTACGCAAGACACACGCATCCATATACATAGCACAAGCCCACAATTCACACTATAATTATGGTACTAATATATTGTATTATCATATTTACAATTATTATATAACAATTACCACAAAAAAACGGCAAGAGTATATCTAATTAATCGGCAATTAGGGAAAGACTTGCTAAGAATAATCATATCAAATACACATTAGGCAATCATAATCAATCAGATCACTCAAATCCTTAGAGCAATATACTTCATCCATTTAAAAAAAAAAAAAAAAACAATCTCTACCAAAATGGTCAATTGATCATAGTGGTTAAAATTTAAATAATATTGAATTCCATAAATATAGTCATCTATTAGGAAACAAATTGGTTCACATGGTTTCATCTTGCATATCATGTTAATTACTTATTTAGGCAACCATATTTACTGTCTTTATTAGGAATAATGATATAGTATATATGGTAACAATTATGGCTAAAATTATCCTTAAATCATATGCTCCATATATATTATATCGTTATTACTTGATAAATAACTTATTAATTGGTCAAAAATAACATATTGATTAAATATGTTTAAGAACTAACATACTAAACGATACAAATGAAAACTGTTTGATCACCTAGAACAATTGTCTTCTTTGATTATATTGAGTAGAACGAATAATCAACAATGTGCTTACAATTGACCGAGTTAAAATTACGAACATTATAAACACTATATGCTTTAATTGTATGAAACTATAGTTGTTTTAATTGTATTTATTAATGTCTTACCACCTATAGGATGCATGATCAAAATTTGAATTCTTAATTAATTTCTCCAAACTGAAGGTAATACATTAGGATTTATTTTAAAAAAAAAGTAGCAATTGAGTCAGGAAAGTGGGTCAGAGTATAAACAAGGCTAAGCTAAGCCTAATGAAACATAAGTGTTAAGAATATATCAAACAAAACAAAATTAAATAGGAAGTACTCTACACATATACATGTAAAAATATTTTTTCGAAGTTATGCAAGTAATTAAAAATTGAAATAAACAACTTGAAATAGTGTTTTTAACTTTAAAATCTGAGTTTCACATGATTCAGAGCCTTAATTACAGGTAATCGTATATGAAAGCAATTGTTTTTATGCCAATTTTGTGTTTAATTTGATATGTTCACTGCATTTGATGCTGTCACCACATGTTTCTCTAAAAAAAATTCCAACATCTGGTGCAATTATCTAATTAAATCTCCATCTGTGACATCTCTTCATTGGTCATATTATCGTCCGGTCAACACGGTTGATTTTTTTCACTGCAAATCCCTTATACTTCAGTGTGTCCAACACTCAAACATATTCTAAACTCTAATTGTCATTATTTTTGTAAATTTGACGTAACAACTTCTTATACTTATAGTAATAGTAAATACTTATATAAATAGTTCAAATTAAAATCAATTACGATAAAATTATCTTATAACCTCCCGTACAATATTTGTACGGGTAAAAGAACTAGTTTTTGTATATTCACTTTCATATACGTAATGTATCATAAGTTTTGCTTTCATGTCCATATTTCTTTGTAGGAGTCAGTAAATTTTGTGTGAGGCAATCTCATAAAAAGTTATCCCGAGACAAACACATATAATTATTTTATATTTAATATATGGTAAAACAATAATTTCATAACACAAATTAATTATTTATTCACCAAAAGTTCTAAGAAAGATCGAAGGGTTTACACCTCTTCAATGTCCACGGAAATAGTTTCGTTTGTAAATATATAATATAACTAGCTTATGAACTCGTGCTATGCACGGGGTTCTTAAATGTTTATGTGAATTAGTTCTAATAGTGTTATATATACACCCTCATTCTAAGAATATGTGACATTTTTTTTTTTTGAGATGAATTTATTTTTAATTTAACAAAAAAAAAAAACTAATTATAAAGTCTCCAGCTTATTGCAAATTCTATTTCACCTTTTCGGTCTAGCACAATTTTGAACCAATTTGTATAGAACTCTATCATTTAAAGGTAATAAATCTCACAATTATCCCATTTTTAAGAAACATAACTTAGTCAATCTTTACACAAAAGAGAAACATGGTTCATGTAGTAACCTAGAATGGCTAGAGGTAGTAGTACACATATGATTGTTATGGAGTGGAATAACCCATAGAAATCTTGCGCCCATCTTTTGATTTTCGCTTGAAAAACGGAAGGCAAATAAATAATTTAAGAATATGATAGCAACCGACAAATAAACCATAAAACGGCGAAAGATTTAACAATGTTCAATTGTTCATCTTAATAAAATACCGCATCAATCATATATTGCACTAAACCATCTAAATAAACCAAATAATGAAGCACATGATACTTTGTATAAAAGATTTTCCCTTCAAAAAAAAAAGATACTTTGTATAAAAGATGGGTGGCGATTGTTACCTTTGACACTAAGATCGAATCAATAGCTTGAGGCCTTGAGTGGGTGAGTTATTTGTACTTACAACCTTCTTCATATCAATTGAGTAAGTCGGAAATTTTAAGAATTAGATTGAAATTAATACTCAAACTGGCACAAACCTGATAGAGTACTTCAACAATTATGACATTCGTATAAAACAAATTGCATAACACCAAATAAATAACGGAAAATCAAAATTTTAAAGTACGTACACAGATTGAGTATCTGATGTGCAGGGACGTTGCGCGAGAGCAGACATGTGAATGTCGTATAATTTTGCTGAAGAAAGAACATGGATGCGGATCTTCTAGCCAAGCGAGATAGATGGAAACCTATTACATGACTCCGATCAAAACCGAGTTTCATGAAGAAGCGAGATTAGTCGTTCTTAAAAATACTCCGTAAAAGTTATGTCCGGTATAATATTGTACCCTGCAAATCATTCCACTGAAAATGTAGTGGTCAATATTTTTATCATGCATGAAGCAAAATTAATCTACAATGCTATCAAAAGATCAAATAATAAAACGAAATTATACACTGAAAAACTCAATGCCTATTACAGTCTTGCACACAAAGAAAAAATAAACTAAAAGTACAACAAATTTAGGTCACCAAAAAATATAAAATAGATTTTTGGTAAAAAAAAAAAATATCTTATGCTTTTTTCTTTTATAATAATCTCGGCCAAAGATCCTTGTAAAGACCGACTTATATTTTTTTTTTAATTTATTTTTTAATAATTTCTGCAAAAGATCTTATTTATTCTAAATAAACGCTAAAAAAATAATTTGGAAATAATTAAAATAATTTGGAAATAATTAAATAAATTTGGAAATAATTAAATAAATTGCTACAATTAAAATAATTTAAAATATCCTATTTTATTGCAAATCACACGGGAATGCATGTTCTTATTATCTTGATAAATTTGTCCACACAAATATAGAAGCCTATATTCATGGGAATAACTCTTGTAATATGACCTACTTCATATGTTTACTCGTAAATAAGTTTTTAAAAGATTTGATGGCTTATCATATTTTTTTTTTTTTAGATATTTTCGGTTGATCTAATTTTGGTCTATTGGAATTCTTTCTTTTATTTTTCTTTCTGATTTTCTGTCTAAAAGACTAAAATATTTTAAATGCATTGATTTTCTAAGGTTTAAATTATTTTTATTGTTATTTCCGTATTCGTAAATATATGGAATGATTTTTTAAAATATGCTAATTTATTTTATTGCAGTTTCCGTTTTCAAGAACGGTTTTTCCTAGATGGTAGCTTATAGGATATTCTATGCCAATTTTATCTAGGAAATTAGATTTACATCGTTTCTTGCCAAAAATTTCGGCCATTTTAGGTATGAAATAAAGTTTAAAATATTTCTGAACCATTGATGGGTAAAAATTCATTTTAGATTAAACATTCATTTGGACTGGTTCTTTTCTTTTTATAGTATGAGTAAAAATATGCATGAATTAACAGTTAGCTCACTGGTAATGTGATGAATAAGTAAGGGAGAGGTCAGGGGTTCAAATCCTAATAGACACATTTTTTGTTGATCTACCAAGAGCATACTGACGTGTTAAATGATTGCTGACATGGTGCTGACATGTCAATCGTTTAACAAAATCGTGCCACATCAGCTTATTGGCACGGCTTTATTAAAAGATATAGATAATAATAAATACGGAGTAATATATAATGATTTATATATAAGATATAGTTATTTCTTAAGTGTATCGGTCTCATGGGAGACATTGGTATCTAATCCACATGCAGCTGTCAAATATCAAAATGGGGTTTAAAAAATGCACATGACATTATATTTTGAGATTTTTCATATTGTGTATACTATCTACTCGTATACTGCAAAACAAATGACCAGAAAAAGATAATTGCAAAACAACTCTTAAGGATCACAACCCAATAATAACATATTGTTTCAAGGTAATTTAAGTTTAACATATCATATCATGACACATGTGACATTGAGGGTAATATACAGAAATTTGACGTGATTAAACACTCCATTATTTACAGTTTTACACCACGCGTAACAAAAAACGCGCCTTACAGAAACACATTATTTATTTTGTGGTGATTAGTAAATTTTGCAACGCAATACCCTAATCTCAAGGCTACATAATAACATCACCTCATAACTTTACCTCCTACATTCTATTATTATCTTCACTAGTAAATATAAATAATTCATTTTGCCAACACTTCAACCCAAGCATTTTTGTTCAATAATCACAAGAGGAGGGAGAAAGGAATATAATAATTCCTTTATTATTATATACTCCTTTTGAACTCGTCTTGTGATTTTTGCATTTCACAAAAAAAATAAAAAAATCATCAAAAATGGCTAGAATTTCAAAGAATTTGGTTGCAATTATTTTTGCAATGACAATGCTTGCATCTTCTTTTCTTGGTGAAGCTCATGATGATTATATCAAGTACGGAGCTATACAAAAAGGCGACTCCAACAACGCTCCAACCGATAACCCGTTCGGCCCACCAGCTAACCCCAGAGGGGCAGATACCTTTGGTAGGTGTAGTAAGAATGTTGTTGATTGTCCTCTCTAAATTATAATTTTATAAGACAAATATTTATATGCATGAATTACCAAAATTCAAAAAATAAAAAAATAATGATCATCGATTGAGAAAAAAAAAAAGATAAAATAATTTATGCATAGAGATGTTCATGAGTTGGGTCTTCAGGCTTTCTCGGCCGAAACAGACCCAACTTAGCTTCGACAATTCGAGTTGTTTTTGGTTTTTTGTCCTAATTATTTAATTTACCATAAATTTATCTTTTATGTCCATTTTATGAGGACCTTTCATTTTTTTTTTTTTTTCTGAACTTCAACTCTCTAATTTCTATACAATAGTCACACAAAAACATATAATTTTAACATCTCTATATATAAAGTTGATTTTTTTTTAAATGCCGATGATGTTGGGTTTTTTAGGTTTTTCAAAATGCATATAGAGCAAGAATTAGACTATACTAACTCTACTTCAAAAGAACTATAAAGGATTTTAAGTTTATAACCCAACATTAACATGCTATGTCATACTGTCATGATAGTTCAAGTCTAGTACTTTGTATATCATATTGTGACAGTAATGTCTATGATACGCCAAAAATTCTACGTGACCAAATTAAACACCCCGTTACCACACACAAAGTTGTGGTGATTAGTAACTTTAGCAACGCAAAACCCTAATTTTGAGGTTACAAAATTGCATCACGTCATAATTTTCCCTCTACCGTACCATCCTAAAGTTATCTTAAGCTCTAGTATATATGCACAATGCAATTATTTTTGCAATAATAATGCTTTGCATCTTGTTTCTTGGTCAAGGTCTTAATAAATACATTGATTACCGAGCTATACGCAAAGGCGACTCCAACAACGCTCCAACCGATAACCCGTTCGGCCCACCAGCTAACCCCCGGGCACAGCTCAACTCAATTAGGAAGATGGGTGGTGAGAAGAATTGATGATCAAATTGCGTTCATGATTCTTTAAAATTTGTCTAGCTTGTACAAAAATGCTTCATTTCGTGTGAAACTTCTCTTCCAAGATTCAATAAAGATGATTTTTTTTTGAGGAATTTGTCATTATTATGCATATTTTTTCGATTGTTTTTATTTTCATCTGGTCGAGCTAAATGTTTGTATTAAATGCATACACTTACATAGTGATCACGTATAAATCATAGCGGTTGTTATAAGCTGCATGATGATAATGTTATTTGTGTTTCGGATCTCAATTAAGGTGACTTTATTAACAGAGACATCTTTGATGAGTACCTGTACTATGATACTCAAACTTATGTCATTGAGTAATACGTACAAGGACATACAATATATTAATTAGTAAACACTAAAATGCTTAATCAGGATTTTAGTTTATATAGGCCCTGATTTGTAAAGGGTTCACACCATATTGTGGATGCTACATGCTACTATAACAATTCTATTTTCAAGGAACCTTTAATGGACAAAGGACCCAAATACGAACTAGATAATCTACGATGCTCGATGATCATATACGGTGTGTATAAATCCTACTCTGTATTATCCCGAATGAGAATATATAGATCGAAGATATATAACGACACAATTGTATTGTTGTAATAAAACTAGTATTTGAAGATTGAACTATTGCCCTTGGACCAATTTTCCTTGATTAATTACTTGAATTTTAATTAACCAACACTATTAATTAAGACATAAATCGTGTATGATCGGAGCCTCCCGTTTGTACACCCGGATCCAGGTATTTTCTCCACATACGTGTTCAAAACTTCAAACAATAATTGCAGCTGATGATAATTGACACTTGATTCTTGGCAAATAATTTGTTTGATTAGCCAACCTTAGATGAACTTCTTTGCTCTGCACAAGATTAAATAAAAATAAAACTATAAGCTAATTTTTCGAAAACAATCATACGTATGTATTATGTAACGTATGTAGCAATAATCATCACTATACTTGAATTCAATATCGACTTTTTCAAGTTACTGGAAATATGAAAACTCGATAACATGTCTTGATGATGAGGTACGGAAAAATCGTGTTATGCAACAGTCGTTGTAGCTAAGCTGAAAGCAGTTGGCATTTGCCACGAAATGTTCGAGATTTATTTACCTAATACAGCAGCTTCAGAGCTCTTCATGAGCCGAATTCTTTTGCATGATTCAACAAACATTCTGAAAAAAAAAAAAAAAAACACAATTTTAGTTTTCGACCAACAATCGGTCAGCTACGTACTAACATCGTAACATAATATAAGTAGCAGTTACGAGTTACCCAGGCCACGACATCGAAAAAACAAGACTTACTTCCAGGGAACATCTCCAACCATCATCCAATCCCCATCCTTGTCCTCATAAGTTGGTACATATTCAGATCCATTCACAGGGTCCATTAATTTCCCATCATTGAAAAAATTACCTAAAAAATTAGCCATTCATGATAGTAACATATATATCAGTAATAAATTTTGTCACAAAGTTAATTAATGAAATTAATGAAACAAATAAATGATGATGATTAATTGATTATGCAAAGTACTTTAATTAATGAAGAAATCTTACGGATGGTAAAGCTAGAGAACATGTCTTCCAATGACTTGAGAAGCTGCTTATAAGTTGAGTATAATTCAAGATCCACTTTCCTCAAATATGGAGCTCCATCTACTGCCACCTTCACATATTTGCAACTCTTCATTGCATTTTTCCTGCTTGGTCTCACTGGTGGCCACCCTACCAATTGTGCCCTGACACGTCACCAATAATCGAATCTCAATACCAACTTTGTAATTTTACTATGAACTCTATCGTCTCTATCGGTTATTTTCATTTGTTAACGTTTGATTTAATAGTAATTCAGGTTTAAACTTAAGAACAAAGGGAGTATATATATGTTAGCTTATTCAGGTTATTGTCTAGACACGTAAAATAGTAACTATTTGATAAAATTGTATCGTGAAACGAACTCATAAAAGAAGCTTCTAAAAGAAGAAAAGTTGTTCTTACTTAGGAGGGGAAGGTTTAGGAGCAATAGATTGAACAATTTCTTCATCCACATCACTAGAAATGGCATTTTTGGTACCACGTCCAAGGTTCAAATCAAGAGTCTCGGAAAACCCACGTTTAACTCCGGTTTTCGCTTCGACTTCGCGCTGTTTTTCGCCACCGGGTAGCCCGAGAGTGAGCTCGGTTTCCTTCAAATCCATGGTAGGAATAATAGTTGTAACTTCTTTCGATGATGATCCTTCCATAGATTTCAGAATTTCAGAATATATGGAAAAGTTTGTTCTTCTTTTTTGCAGCTTTAATCAAAGCTTTTATTCTTTCTCTTCGACTTTATTAATACTAGTAGACTAGTAGTAGTGCCTATATTATTGTAGAGGTGGTTGGTATGTATAAGAAGAGGGACAAAGTGGGAGTTGGACAACGCATTCGTTGAATATATATACACCGATGAGGAGATAATTGAATTGGGTTTGAGTCTAATAAGATTATTTGAATGATAATACCATCTTTTTTTCATTACTTATTTATACACCAAATGAAAGATCTGTTTGTCTTAAACTCAAGTACAACAGTTGGTAGACCGTAATGTAGAATAAATATTTACTAATTTTTGTAGCAAGTAAACGATTCATTTGATTTAAAAATAACTCCCAACATAATACTTTAAAAATACAAACAGAAACAGGAAAATATCGGAATATAAACTTTCATCACATTAAAATGCTTTTATTTCAAGTAAACATTGTCTCGTATGTATTCTTCAGTCTAGGGTGTGAAGTTAAATGCTAGTATGTTTGATTGGTGACACGTGTAAGGTGACAAGGGGTTAAGATTCGACCAAGCAGTAAGACAGTGTATGATTGCTTAAGCGTGTGTTTCTTATATTTTGGGGGGTGTTGGGTCCCACACAGTCTTCCGACCTGGTCCTTGTCGATTTCATTACTCTCTTGTCCCCTTCTTTAAATTCTTTGTTTATGGGCGTTGTCTTGTAAAATGATTACTGCGTATGATAAATTGCGTTTCCACTTGTGATTTAGGAGAATTTCAGCTAGGGCGCAGCCAATTTATGTTCATAAATTTCACTAACGGCCGACTCTTTATAATTAAATAATTATATATTACTGTACTGTATGTATTAGATATTTAACATTATTTAGACATTGTTTTGATCAGTTTTGAATATATTTATAATTTAAACTTTGTTGTAGAATACGGTCATTGAAATCAGGGGCGAAGCCAGGATTAAAAACTTGGGGTGGCGGATTATAACTGTATACGCGGTATCTCTAACGGATAATATAGGAATCGTTTATTGTTTATAATAAAAACTGATACTATACGATCCTATTTAATAAGAAATATAACGGAGGCAGGGGCGAACCTAACCCCAAAAATTTGGGGTAACCATCTTAGTACAAGTTTTTTTTTTTTTTTGATTTTTTTCCTAATTTTTTGGAATTTTTAAGGCAATAATTAGGTGTTTTCGGGGAATTTGTGGTAGCCGGTGCACCTCAGGCTACCCCCTAATTTCGATCTTGAATCAAACGTACATGCTCAACAAATTATGGAATAAGAAAGAAAAAATATATTGTAAATGCGAACAAAACATAAGTGGAGAAATGAACAATCTAAATGAGAATATATATCAAAGACATGCATTAGGTAGCATGAAATGTTTGTAGCCTACTGGTTTGTATGAACAATTGCTCAAACCTTAGTCAAGACTAACTAAAGTTATGCTTATTTTTAAAAAGTATAGGAATAATTTAAAAAAACAATGAGACTTGCTATTAAGAAGATTTGAACCCACAACCTCCAAGTTACAATGACAGCACTCTAACCACTGTACTAACAACATCTTATGCTAAATTGGTGCTCTAAAATATATATAAAGGGATTCTGCCCAAAAAACTTCAAAAAAAATTTCCCCGGCCGGGGTGGCGGCCGCCACCCCAAGCCACCAGCTGGCTTCGCCGCTGATTGAAATAGATCCTTGAGGAATTCTTGTTTTGAGGTATATAAATATGGAGAAAGGTTTGGTGATGAAAGGAATTAAGGCAATAAAAATTGCAAATATTGTACCTAAGCTTGTATTGTTGTTGTGTGTTATTACTAGTTCATAACTAATCATGTTTTGTAGTATTATTGATGACATAATAATAACTAGTGTTTTTACCTAATAATGATAACTAAACAAAAGTCTACACCTGCATGCATATATAGAATAACCAACAAGTTAATGATTAGCTAGATGTTAAGCTGAGCTACTGGTGATCAACATAATGCCATTACAAACGAATTTAATCCGAAATATACATGTTTGATTTTTGCACCTCACATGGAATACAAATGAACTTCATAATCATTGCATTTCGAAAAGTAGTTCATAAGGAATAATACTACGTAGAAATATATAGTATAGTTTATTGTTATAATTAAACACAGTTGTCAGACTTGTCACAACTACATTTGGTCGATTCAATAATCAATTATTACTAATAGTAATATAATTAGTACATTTGAACTAATGATTTCAATTAGTAAGTATTAAGTGTATGAAAAGCTATTACATACTAGGGGCTTGTTTGATTATCCTAGGGAGTAGGGACTACGTACTTAATGAGTAATATCGACCTAATTTTGTGCTCCTTCCGATCTAAGGAGACGTTCATTTTAACTAATTACTTTATAAGTTATTTTTAGATCAAATGAAAATTCGTTTATTTTAAAATGAAGTGGAGTCGGTAAAATGAAATGCTGAATAAAATACTCAATATGTAATTACTAATACGAGTGAACGATTCAATTGGTATAGAATCAGTGAGAAAAAAAAAAAAAAACATAAAACAATTGAAAGTAATAACTTTTAAATTGGAGTAATTCAGACGATTGGTTAGATATAAGACAATGATGAGCATGTAGGCATTCAATTACGCAATGGGTTACCACACAGGATCCCAGCCCCAAAGTATGCTCGTGTGTCAAAGGTAAAACGAGTGGGGCCCCAAGTTGTCGGGCTTTTAAGGGTACATAGTCAACTCTTTCCCTTTTGCCTAACTATGCATTTAAATTCTTTACTATTTCTCAGGTCCCACATTTCTTTATCACGTCATGTGCAGCTGTCACTTTGTCGGACTCCTGTCTCCTTTCCGGACCCTCCATTCTGACCCGGGATTTACTGTCCGGGTCAAAAATTGAGAGCTCCATCTTTCACTCACACTGTACGTCTCAGGCGTGTTTATTATGCCCGAGTAACTTAAACAGTTAAACGGGTGGAACCGTGTCATTTTTAAACAACCGTATTAGTCGGGTTGATCCATAACCATCAAATGGTTCGATATTTCGCAATGCTAACTCGGATGGTGATAGTTGTGACCTCGACTCGTATCGTGTTAGTTCTTATATTATATATACGGAGTATATATTGACCTTTATTGATTATTTCTAATTTCCGTTGCATTTATATCTCTTGTATAGAGCGAGATTAATCTCTTATGAACATAAATGAAACAAAATGACACAACTGAATTATTACTGACTCACTTTGACCTAATTATAGTTGCATACCTACATTCAATGGATACTATACGGATTACTGATCCACTAACCACATACAACGTATAATTTTGTTAGCTAATTCTCCCCCCTTAATTTTTATACCCATGTGAGGTACTTAAATCTAAATCTGTAGTTGACCAAGAAGAGATAAATGATGCTAATGATGATCGAGAAATGTGTTAGATTAGATGCTTCTTAAGCTCTAACTGTTTGGTAAAGTAGTTTAAGAAGCTAGTTGCTAGCCAATGCAAGTAGCCTAAAAGTAATACTATTTTCATCTTCATGAAAGATCAATAAACGCTGATCAACGATTCTTTACATATATGTCAGGATTATATTTTGACTACTAATCACTTAATAGACACGGAGTATCTAAAAGTTACGATACAAAGATAATTAAGTAGCTATATCATACGAGTACTGTACTATTTATCTAGATATACGGAGTATATAGTAGTGAATTATGAAGATGTACATCAGTACATGTATTACGAATTTAGGGTGCATGCATGCATGCATGCAACGTAGAGTAAACAATCTGGCAAAATATAATAATTGATCCCGGTATGGCCTATAAAGATCGTACGATATGCATGCACCATCATGCATGCACGAATACATTGCATGCACTAATAAACCCTATCTGTAATTGTGTACACCTAAAATAAATCGATCTTCTGATCTCGTGCAGTTTTCTAGCCCATTGATGTGGTGCAGCTGATCACTAGCCCCGATCCGTTAATTTCCCCCATCTTATAGCCTTTTCGAAGTGATCGATTAAGACTCGGATATGTGCATGCCCCGCTCGGTGCTTAATTTGAAGTATTTGTTTAGGTTAAGATATAATTACTCAACTACAAATATTGTTAACGACAATTATACAAAGTATGTAAAATTCGACCTTTATTACCTATTTCTATGATGTGTTACACGATGACATTTTTTAGAACTGTGGCGTATTGCTATTAATTATCAGGGAATTACACATAGAGAATGTGACTTTCCACTTGCGATAGAAAATCATCTTAGGTTGTTCAATCTTCATATAAGGTACTAATTAAATTCGTCTACTAAAAGTGGAATTATAACTAAGAGAAACTGGAATTTTATGAAGGAAAACATTTTATTGATTATAGTTCTATACAATTGCAAATGAATTACAACCTATGCTTATATACTATACAATTTCATAACCGCTCATAACAGAATTCAGCTGTGAATTGTGTTATGAACGGTTATGAAATTGTATAGTATTGATGGTGACAGATAACCATCTAGTTTCCTAATGAATCCTTTCAGCCAGCTGCTGTACGGTATTGGCATGCATGGTTGCTTGTTGCCGTAGCTCCATTAGTTGTAGCTTCAGTTGATGTTGCTGCTTCTTCAATAGGAGATATACTCTTCAATAATAGACCACAGATATTTGAACAATTGTAATCCACTCTTATTTCCATCAGGGTTGCCTGATTGGGTCAATTTTTAACCAAAAAATTACAAGAACTATAGTGAAATGTGCTGATGTAAAAAAAATCCATTGCAACGAACATAGAGACATTACATACGGTACACGGTGTTACCATACAACCTTCCGAAACTAGTCGTAAGTTATAAGAGCATCTGTTATGGTGAATGAAAATCTCATTCATCAAAAATATTTGATGAATGAATGGAAAAGTTGGTTTGTTACCATGAATAAATTCATGAATGAATGAATGAAATTTCATTCATTCATCAGATGAATGAGTTCTACACGAAAATATGCACATCGATTGGGGACCACTTCCCCAACTTTCTCCCAGTTTTTATTTTTTTCATCTGCTCCAGCGAATTAAAATGCGACACATGGCTATTCTCACCAATATTTTAAATTAAGATTTATCAAATTTTCCAATGTCCATATCTTCTAAAATACTTAATACAAAAATATAAAAAAAAATATCAATAATTTTAATTTTTCATTATCTACAAATAGAGACCCATTTTGTATATTTTAACACAATATTTTAATTTTTTTTATTAGAAGAGAGAAGATATGGTGGGGTATTGGATGAATGAAAATTTCATTCATGGTAGTAGGAGGTGAATGAAAATTTGATTAAAAATATGAGGATGAGAGAGAAAGTTGGTAGAGAGATGTGAATGAATGAAAATGTTGTGCATTGTAAAGGATGCTCTAATATACTACGCGTTAACCAATAGAAGAAAATGTATGTATACATAGTATAATAAAAATAGAAATTAGAAATGCAAGTTCGAAATGACCAAAGTGACCATGCTTCTGTTTAGATAGCATTGATCTGATGATCGATAAATCCGTTGAACATATAATTTTAACTAACTAAAAGTATAATCTTATATAAGACATTCATAGATCAATATATATATATATATATATATATATATATATATATATATATTTATGTCTGATCTTATGCATCAAATAATGAAGAATATGTCTACTAATGTCGAAACTTATCCATAAAGATTTAATGGATGAAATAGGCTGGCAATTTGAAGAGAATTTTCGTCTAATTTGGAGGTCTTGCTTAGATATAATTGATTGCTTCATCCACGGCACTGTTTCTTGCCCTGCAAATCAAAGCCCTTGGCGTCTGCCGATTTCATTATCCTCAGCCTCTTGCATGACTCCTCAAACATACTGCCAAATTTAAAAGGTTGATACTATCAGCATAATATGTTTTAGAAAAATTCGAGCTAAGTATTAAGAGAGCTTGATCAAATTGAAATCCAAGATTTTTCTAATCCACACTAAAATATAATTACTTGAAATGAACCATATATAGTTATACTCCGTAGTAATTTAATAAGGACGCAATTAAATTAGTTATGTTTTTTTTTTATGAGGTCGATATTACGGTTTAAACAGAATTGTCTAATTGAGGTATGAAAACTTTTGGCAGTTTATGAGGAGAAAAAAAAATTCTAGTCTATCTCGTATCTAATATTAATAAATGTACGTGGATCAGATTCGTATCAATGCAAATGACCCTCCAAACTTGAGAGTAATCGATACTTTGCTAAGATTAATAGCATTGTCCATCTATCCGTATCTTCCAGTTTAAAAGATGGAGTAGATTTTAATGTTGTGTTTGTTGGCCATTGAATTACCCAAATAGGCCTTTGCGTGAGGGGGCATGTTGAAGTATGAATCAATTGTTGGTAACTTAACCATCAGTCTAGATTTTTGACTCAACTGATTTTATATTTAAAAATTGTCACCCATCAAGCTAGAAAGCAAAGCATGCTTAATTTCAATGGCAAAATATCTTAGGTAGTGTTGAGTATCAACTAACAATCACCCCCTTTGATGAACAAATTGTATAGTACTAGTTGAAAACACAATGATTTGGTTTCATTTAAAAAGTAGAAAATGACAAGCAATAATAAGACTTTTCACGAGAATGGTATCTGAACAAGATCCCAAGTGTTTCTGTGTGTGATGCGATGTAATCATGGTTTGTACGTTGTTTCAATATTATTGTCTCTGCAAAATATTTTGCAGGCTGAAAGAATACATACCTAGTACAATTATTATTTCTGGCCGGGTTGACTATTAATTAATCTATTATACTTATAAATAACCCTATTCAGCATTTTTTTTTCCTATCATGATTCATGAACCGATGGACGGTACTTAATCTTCATTATGCCGACAAAATGTTGTCCGGGAAACTTCTTTAATAATTATGTACGGAGTATGTAAAAGACCTTTTTTATTATTTAGTCGATTTCATATAATTTAGCTAATTTCATTTAATTAAATTAATTAATATCTAAGAATTTCACCCGTACGACGTTTATGATAATAAAGGATTTAGCTATTTATTGGGAAAAAGAACCTACTTTTTAAGGTTTTTTTTTTTCCATAACGATCACTCGCTCATTGAGGACAATGTTAGAGATCTAGCGTGTATGTATATATACAATTGTTTAACGTCAACAATAATTTTACTACAAAAGCAAAATCTTACTACCAAACTCAATTAATTTTGCCATCATGATTATATTTTACTTGTAATATTTTTAATTGCAAATTGATTTTACAACTCAGAGCTTAATTGTAATACTACTATTATCTCAATTTTAGTACCATATATACAGTAAACAAATTAATCGAGTCTACACTATACACCTCTAGCAATTAATTGGCCTTTATATACCTTTTTCAACAAATCACTGAGTACTTATTACTCTATACTATGTGCAAGAAGCAAATTTAAACACTACCCTCTAACCCTGATTTGCTTAAATTATGCGCTCTTAGCTAGCGTACAGAGTACTTAATTATTAATATTGTAGAGATCAGAGAATTAACTTACTTCCATGGGACATCACCAACAAGAAGCCAATCTCCATCCTTGTCTTCATAAATTGGAACGTACTCAGAATTATTGTCTGCATTCTCCAATGCCTCTTCTGCCAAATTACAAGTACGTACAAAGTAAAGGTTAATATTGAAATAAAAATTTACCATCGTGTATAACAATAATTACTCCGTATTTCCGTAATAATAGATAAAAGCTTCGAGAATAATAATATACATACGGAGTACATTATTCCGGTAATATAATTATAATCAAGTTAAATATCTATACTAATTCTACATTGAATTTTTGCGTACATGCATGTAAATAAAGTGTAAAACATACACTGATATGAATGACATTCCACCTATTTTATGGCACACTATGGAATGAACTTCATGTATTATTAGTCGTCTCTATCACGATACATTTTCAAAATTATATGGAATAATAATATAGGTTAAGATGTATAACTTAAAATGATGAACAAAATAATGCACCCATAACTAATTTTGAGTCAATAATGATCACCCATCGTCTCGACAATATACCCAACAGACGTCTGTATTTTGATAACACTTATGGCAGTCTTATAATTTTATTGCAACCGTAAGTGAGAATTTTCACAACAAAAAACTTTCGATTTTACTACCGACACATTTACTACGTACATACCAAAATAAAAATGCATGAAATTTTGAAAATGAGAGGGTATGTAAAAAAAGAAAAGAAAAAAATGGTAATATATATGGTATGTACTTACTAAGGTTAGAGCATCCGAAGAGGTTCTCAACAGCAGTAACAAAATCAGAATATTGTTTATAACCACTAACGTCAATTTTCCTAAGGAAAGGCACACCATCCATGCTTATCTTGATCAACCTCTTTGACGCTTCCATGCATTCCTTGTCACTACCAATGCTCTTCCTCCTATACGAGCACACCGGCGGCCACCCTACCGCGGCACTCTTGTTTGTTGCGGCCCCCATTTTGCCGCCCTTTTCTATCTCCGAAAATCCCCTCTTCTTCTCAATTTTCTCCTCTTGCTCACTTCTTGTTGCACCTGGAAGCCCTAGCGTAAGCTCTGTGATCTCGAGTTCAAATCCTGATTTAGGCATTTTCGATTTCTTATCGACCTGCTTAGCTTGTTTCTACTTTTTGTTAGTTGGTGTGCTGTAGGTTGCGTTTCTTTGAAGTTTTAGAGATGAGTAAATTTGTATGAGGTTGTATCAAAGTTGGCAAAGGTAGATAGTGAAGCTAGTTTTTATACTTGAGGAGAAGCGGAAGACATAGAATGATCGTCGACAGGTCAAATAGTTGGGAAGTGGTCGGTCACATGAGCAGCAAATGTGGGTCATCCTTGCAATAAAAAAAAATACAAGAAAATACTACTTGCTGTTAAAAATTAACACTTTGAAATGTCAGCAATACAATTTTAATTTGTTTTTCTTTTTTAATGTCATGGCGGCGATACCGCCCTAGCATGGCATTAGCAATTAATTTCTTTTTAGGGACACCGAATTTAATATTATGGGGTATAATTTCTTTAAAAAAATTAGAATTAGAATTTTAGTTCCCATTCAAATTAAACCACCCAATTTTACTAGCAATTAAGCTTTTTAATTCAATTTGTTTGATTGATTTAACTCTTATTCAAAATTCAAGCCACTAATAAGAAACCTTTTCTTTTCATTTTTAATACTAATTAACTAAGTTTTGAAGATAATATAGTAATTTGTAAGTGGTTATATATTATTAGTATAGGGCGCCCCTTAGTTATAGCCAATACCCTCAAAAAAAGTTATAGCCAATACCGTACCATTATTCAGTCATAATGTGTGCTTAACAATGTCTGATATTATTATTTTTGTTGAAAACCTTTTAAATGTATGTTATTACTAATAAATACAATTGATAATATGTTAAAGGTTTATGATATCGGATGGTACACGGAGATTATTATTCTAAAGTTAAGTGTATCATATATGATGCGTGGGGTGCACAAAAGATCGAAAGGCGATAGATATGTTCGGTTACTTTGGTTAGACTTTTTATCATGGTCATCTTGATATAACGGAGGGGAACATGGCATGTGACTTATTGCTTTCTTGTGGCAGGAAGTTGGAAACATAATATCACTCATGGTGACCATCCATGATGTTTATGTTATAATGTTATACGTATACTGTTAGGAAAATGCCTTGAACGACTCATACCATTTGGGTATGTCGTAGTGGGTGACCGAGGGGGAGCTCGGGGCATGGTGAACTACGGTGTACGGGTGTTGGGCGAGAATCGGAATCAAGGAAGAACAGTAACTTTTGGCGGTCCGCGGAGGTAAAGCCGCGAACCGCGGCCGAATTCGTAAATCGGGGATGCAGAGAATCTTGGCGGCCCGCCATGGAGGGTGGCGCGGGCCGCGGTGGTCAAGCACGGGCCGCGGTGGCCTTGGCGTGGGCCGCGGCCCCTATGGGCTTTTGTCGGCTGTTTTCTGCGGCTTACGTATTTCGTTTCCTTATTCTGTCTTTCGGCCTTTTAGGTATATTTGTATGTAGGAGACTATATAAACACCCTAGTCTCCTCATAGCCTCCCTAAGACACAATTGAGTGATTCCCTTGTAATTGTGAGTACCTAGAGTCATAGTTGCGGATTTTCTCAAGGTGTGCCTTATTTGTCAATTGGGTAGATTCAAGGGCATTTGTTTGGGTTCTTGGTTGATCGCAAGAACGTTTGGCTTTTATATCTCGTTCGTATTTGGTGAGTTCTTTTCAGATTGAACTCATATTTGTATTGGTGCTATCTCCATATAGTGAATATTTCTCCTCTGTTTGGTGGACGTAGCTGGCACATTGCTTGTGAACCACGTTAAATTCGGTGTCTTTTCTTTACGTTCTATTGCTTGTGTTAATACCACGTTTGTTACTACGTCTATTCACGCCCAATCACACTCAAACCGTTCGTTGTTGGGACTGGGCACCTCTGTCACAACAATTGGTATCAGAGCGGGTTAGATCCGCAAAGCTTCCGCGTTTGTTTAGGAGTATTATCTGAATTTGGGTTTTTGCTGTGATTTTGTATTTTGGTGAAAAGATGTTTGGGTTGAACGTAATGAATGTTGACAAGTTCACTTGAGAGAATAGCTTTGGCTATGGCAGTTGAAGATGAAGGCTTTGCTCCGACAACAAGGGGTTTGGTCAGTTCTATCCAAAAAGGAGGATGAGACATCAGGTGCGAAAACTGCAGCGGAGGTGCTTTCGGAGGAGAAAGCGCATTCGTTAATCATGTTATGTCTAGCCGATGATGTGGTCGTTGAAGTTGCTGATTCTGAAACTGCCAAAGAACTTTGGGATAGGTTGGAGAGTCTTTATATGAAGAAGTCTCTAACTAATAAGTTGCTTATGAAGTAACGTTTGTTCGGTCTTCGCATGCAAGAAGGTACGCCCCTCAGAGAACATCTGGACCGACTTAATACTAATTTACTGACTTTGAGTAATATAGATGTTAAGATAGATACTGAGGATGCTGCTCTAATTTTGTTGGTTTCTCTACCACTGTCGTATGAAAATTTCATTGAGAATTTTGTTGTGTGTAGAACAACTGTGTCTCTAGAGGAAGTGAAGTCAGCGCTTCACACTAGGGAATTGCGCCAGAAGGCTTCTGGCGAACTTGCAGGTGGTTATGGGAGTGGGTTAGTGGCTGAAACTTTTGGGACCAAGAAGAAATTGTGGTCGAAGAATCCGCGTTCTAAGGACCTCTGTAACTACTGCAAGGAGCCCGGGCATTGGAAGGATAAGTGTCCTAAGCTAATCAAGGATAAAGCTAGGGATGCTCCCCCTCACGCCGCTATTGCACATGATAGGGAATATGACTCAGATGGAGATTATACGCTCGTTGTCGTTGTGGCTTCACATCCTGTTGATAGATGGATCTTGGACACAGGTTGTCCATATCATATGTGTCCTACAATAGAGTGGTTCGATTCCTACGAAGAATCTAGTGGAGGTTATGGGTAATGGTGCTATATGTGAGATTGTGGGGATTGGTTCCGTTCGAGTTAGGGCTACTGATGGTGTGATTCGGGTTTTTCATGAAGTTAGACATATCCCGAAGCTGAAGAGAAATCTTGTGTCACTAGGAAAATTAGTCGAAGATGGCTATAGTTTTCGAGGTGATGGGGCCGTTTTGTGCGTTTGTGAGGGCTCGTCTGTAATTTGGAAGGGTGTCAAGGAAGGGTCTTTGTATGTTCTTCAAGGCACTACGCTGACTACTGGTCCGTCTTGTGATTCACCGTTTGGTTCTTTGTCGACGAAGTTGAGGCATGCACAACTTAGTCATTTGGGTGATTCATCGACGATATTGGATGATTCTGAGTTGGTTATTCCTAAGGTTGAGGATGAGGGTGTTGACAGTGAGGTGGAGCTAGCTCCTAAGCGGGTCGAGCCTCAAGGTCAACCAAAGGAGGAACCGACATTTGACTTGGCGCCTCAGTGAGGCGATCGGCGCCCCATCGGGGGCGTGTTGGGGCTTCGGATGGAGCCGTTGGTTGGAGCTCTCGGCGGAGCTCGTTTGTGCCTCATAGGGGGTAATTTGAGACTAACGAGTCTGTTGCATTTGGGTTTTGAAAGAGGCCGTTTGGATTCCTTTGGGAGTCATTTGTTTTGAATTTGTTTTGGTGTTCCATGGAGTATTTTGGTTAGATTTAATCTAACGTTTTTACCTCTTCCTCAGTGGGGGTATTTTGGCTCTTTGGGATGTTTGGTTCGGTCTTGAGTGTTTGGCTTGGTATAAGCGATTTGGTGTCTGCAGCACGTTTGGTTACTCAAGAGGGACAATTTGTATTTGTTTGGCCATTTGTGTCTTTAATTAGACTATTGGGTACTTTGGTACAATCGGCAGTTTGAGAGGAGAAATATTTGGTGTTTGGTAGCTCGTGCACATTTGGTTATACCGTTTGGTTTGTGGCGTTTGGTATTCCATTAACTGGGTTTGTGATGATGATGGTGTTCTACTATTTGGTGTTGTGGTGCGACGACATTGCGATACATTTGTTATCTTAGGGTACGTTTGGGTAGGTGCTACATTGATCAATTTGGTGATGAAGTACGTTTGACCACGTTTGGTGCACTTGGTACATTTGTATTTGTTTTTGACTTTGGGTGTAAGAGTGTTCAAGTCAAGGTGGAGATTGTTAGGAAAATGTCTTGAACGACTTATACCATTTGGGTATGTTGTAGTGGGTGACCGAGGGGGGAGCTCGGGGCATGGTGAGCTACGGTGTACGGGTGTTGGGCGAGAATCGGATTTAAGGAAGAACAGTAACTTTTGGCGGTCCGCGGAGGTAAAGCCGCGAACCGCGGCCGAATTTGTAAATCGGGGATGCAGAGAATCTTGGCGGCTCGCCATGGAGGGTGGCGCGGGCCGCGGTGGTCGGGCGCGGGCCGCGATGGACTTGGCGCGGGCCGCGGCCCCTATGGGCTTTTGTCGGCTGTTTTCTGCGGCTTACGTATTTCGTTTCCTTATTCTGTCTTTCGGCCTTTTAGGTATATTTGTATGTAGGAGACTATATAAACACCCTAATCTCCTCATAGCCTCCCTAAGACACAATTGAGTGATTCCCTTGTAATTGTGAGTACCTAGAGTCATAGTTGCGGGTTTTCTCAAGGTGTGCCTTATTTGTCAATTGGGTAGATTCAAGGGCATTTGTTTGGGTTCTTGGTTGATCGCAAGAACGTTTGGCTCTTAGATCTCGTTCGTATTTGGTGAGTTCTTTTCAGATTGAACTCATATTTGTATTGGTGCTATCTCCATATAGTGAATATTACTCTATTTGGTGGACGTAGCTGGCATATTGCTGGTGAACCACGTTAAATTCGGTGTCTTTTCTATACGTTCTATTGCTTGTGTTGTTGTTAATACCACGTTTGTTACTACGTCTATTCACGCCCAATCACACTCAAACCGTTCGCTGTTGGGACTGGGCGCCTCTGTCACAACATATACATTTGTGTCAATTTTGTGCTTTTATTATGTACTTCAAATTCATAACATATCGAGCCGATTTTCAAGCTAAAAGCAATTTTTTTTTAATAGGTAAGCGTACACGAGAAAATTCATTAGGTGACCTTTCTCTCTAAGGTATCAGCTAACTTATCAGAAGATTAAAGAAAATACAGAAAATAAGGATCAGGAAAACATAAATCAGGGGCACCATCCTGGGGATTAAGGATAGAGTGCTCTAATAAGGAAGCTAACCAATCAGCTGCACAATTAGACTCTCGAAAGATGTGAGCAATCGACCATTGCCTGAAACTCGCCAAAATACCTTGAATGTCCTATAACATGTAACATATTGAGAAAATGATATGTACAAAGTTACATGCATGAGGTTAATTATTATCGAGACAAAATAGTCATGCCTATGAGTACTTTATAATACGAAGTGTTTCGATTATAATGACATAGTAGTCTAAAATGTTACTCTAGAGAGCGAACATATATAGATTATGACATCGTATGAGCATTTTGATAACTGAACGAGCTAATCCGTTTTTTTATTATGTTAAAATAATTAAGCATATAAGGATATACCTGACATTACTCATCATCTTGAGTGTTTAGAAGCATGTGCATGAGGGCATCGACTCTTGAGTATGATTTGATGCCATATATGATAAGCTTATTACATGATTGGAAGAGGCACATTCAAAGGGAAACCATGGACAAAAAAAGCATATATTAAACTTATACTAGTATATACCTAATAATTAATTGTTGTCACTAATAACAAAAAGACATGGTATCTTCTCACTCAGATGGCTTTGCTAACTCTATTTGGCAAGGTATACTATATGTAATGGTAATGCACATGGTTTAACCATAATATATGATTTTGGTAGGTATATATCAACCTGCAATAACTTTATTTGGCAGTTATATAAATATGTGATGTTTAGTGTATTGGTCTAACTAATTAGTTTCAAGTGCTTAGACGATGGCGAGAATGAGATGCAAAATCAAGTCCGTATATAACATACATCGTTACTAATAATAAGGTTAATGATATTATGCGCTAAAATGCATGTATAACTAATTTGCCAACAATCTCGCATGTATGTACATAGCCCTAGGAACGTGTAAAACATAGCTAATTATCGATCAATCTGACTAAATGTCTAATGTAACAATGCAAAACCAACTTAATTAACTTATGAGATACATGCAAAAAATAAATTAAAAGAAGTGAAAATTTGGTATTGATGAGAAGAAGCCACATTAACAATTATTGCAAAAATTAGTGTTAGCTACCAAATCTTGCCGAGTGCAATTGAGCAACTAATAATGTGTAGTCTTCCAAAAGAAAAGACGAGGAAAACAATAATGTGTCGTTGATTAACATTTTTGAAGCATAAGATCGCCGAAAACATAAGAAAAATCATGTCTCAAAACTCTTAACTTGATTGGTTCGGTTATTAACAGCATTGTATCATATTCGCCGATTTTCTTCGGGGAATATATATTCATTGGTCAAATGAAGAATTTTGCTAGAACAATAACTTGGTAAAAATACTGTTCAATCAAAAGTCTAAGTTATAGTTAATGTCACGGTGTCGGCAATGCCTTTGTACGTACGCACGAAAATGTCCTTCAAATGTGCAATAATAAAGCGCTACACATGTATACATACCTTGTACATACTAGCTACTTAAAGGAGAAGAATGCTTTATTTGAAATTGAGATCTCAATGTCAATAAGCTCGTGTTACTAACGTCAATAAGGCTACACATACGTAGCCTTAGCTCTCAGGATAATACATCGTTCAGATTTTAATTTACATAAAATCAAAATCAACTAACACTTTAAATTTGTATCATAATTATGTCATAGGATCACAAGATTAATTAAGACATAATTTTAACAACTACTATGATATATTGATATATGGTCATTGATCATGCCAATACTTATTATGCCCACCAATCTAATAAGGTAAGGCTTAGCTTTAGGTGATAAATATACTGTGTGATCGAACAACTAGACTGAAATATCAATAATGATACAAATCACAACTTCTAGTGTACAATATTTTATGGACATTGTTGATCTTCTTTGAGAAATATAACAAGTAGATTAGATCAGACCACATGCATGAAGTTAAGCTTTGTCAATATTCATTATTATTACTAATATAATTTACCCTTGCGAATCTTATTTATACTTCACAAATCATAACATGATAATAATAATTATGAAGATAATTAAGGATATAATATAATCATAGATTTCATTGAACTTTGATTAATTTCAACTACGCCGATTTTAATGGTTGAAGTAGCTAGGTGCATCTTCCCAACCGAACATATGTTGCCGTTAATTATACAAACTAATCGGGCCACAATTATTAAACTTTTGACCCTACTATAAGGTCACACGTGATGTAACTATATGATTCTTCCTCCACTAAGATTACATTGTCTACTTAAAATGGATCATGTCATCAAGATCGTAGTAAACACAAGAATACATCAATACATGCATTGATACCCCATAACTAATAATTTAAGATTGAACCCCGTTTTTTAACATTCTTATAACATTATATATACGGTTTCACTGTCTAATTTGTCGAATTTTACAAACTTTTATTTACTATTATTTACGGCCATGTCTACGACTGTTTAGATAGACTATGCAATAGTCTAGGATAATACTGCGTATGTAATACCATCGCGAAATTCGACATCGAATAGAAGGGGGATTTAGCTAGGGGGAGGGAAACATATATTTCAGCTTAGCTTTCCCAAAGAAGAAAGTCGTTTAGCCCACAAATAGGTTTGTAGTAGTATAATTAAGGTGGTCTTCAATTCACGTGGTACGTACTTGGCTAATGGATAATAAAGATATTAAACGGGTGGCACCCATTTGCCAATTGATAGCATTCGGGTCAGGTAGAGGGCCGTGCACGTGAAATCCTCGTGACTAGACCTGACAAACGGGTCATTCGAGTCGAGCCTGAGTTGGGTCTATTCGGGTCGGGTTATCTTTCGGGTTATTTATTTCGGGTCTATTTCGGATCAGGTCGGGTTCGGTTTGGGTCGGGTCTAGTTCGGATGTGACAACTACCGGTCAATTTCGGGTCGGGTCAAATTCGAATCGGGTAATTTCAAATTGTTCAAATTTGATCATATTAATGTCAGATTTCTTAAACTTTTGTCTAATACTATCTTAATTTGAAGTTTTACTGGTAATTTGAGTGAATAAGGATGTGATATATCGAATCTAAGTCATTTATTCTCAATCGAATCATTAAAACGTCTGGTTATTCGGGTCAGAGTCATTTCAATTCGGGTCATGTTCGGGTCGGGTCAATATCGGGTCAAGCAGGATACGGGTCATTTTTGGTTCAGGTCGGGTCAATTCGGATTTCGGGTTGAATTCAGAATAGAAATTCGAGTCAAGTTTGGATGTTCGGGTCAAGTAATTCGGGTCGGATGTTCGGGTCTGGGTCAGTTTTGTCAGGTCTACTCGTGACCCCCAAATGTTCTTAAGCTTATGCACATTACTTATTGCTTACTTTTAGGACCATTAGCAATCACTCCGTACTAAGATATTTGGTGTGGTCACTATCCAAGTGATACAACTTTATTTGATATTTTTCTGATAGTAATTCCAGCGAGAGATAAAAACTTCTGGTATGCACATTCGTCGTATATATATATATATATATATATATATATATATATATATATATATATATATATATATAGATATTTTTATATATTTTATGTTAAGTGTTATATGCTTGTTGTTATTGCCTAGTATAACAAAGATAGTTACACTTCATTATTTAACAAGTAATTGTTGGAGTGACAACGACCCACATGTGAGCTGTGGGATAATATCCTACATTGGAGAATAGAAGAATGAGGACTAGTTTATAAGGTGGTGGGTTACTCCTTCTATTGCCAATTGGTTTTAGGATGAAATCGCATCAGCTTGTGAGCTAGTCTTCCATAAGGGGGCCGATATTGACCCATGACGACTCTGACGGTAACAATGCAAGGCAATCACAATGCAGCATGCAATTCGAATAATATTCGAGTTGTCGACAAATGTCTATTATTTTTCGTTTTGTCCCGATCATCGTCTCCCCTTTTGTTGAGGGTCACCTGAGAGCTCTCTCTCTAGGTGCTCGATCGAAAGCAGCTAAAATAGTTGGGAAACGGCCAAGAGCAGATCCAAAGCACAATCTTAATTAGTTTGGAGTCTTCTGCAATTTGCATGGCTGCATGCATTACAGTGCATAACTGCATATCGTTATGATTGTACTTGGAGACAACTTTTGTGGTTGCATTTTGAAGAAGTAGAGCCTTCGAGAAGCTAATAATAAGTGTCATGCAACGTGCTTAATGAAAATAAAGTGTACGTACATACAAATTTTAATTGGCAAACAAACAAATTAAACAGATGCTAACTAGTTGTGTTGGAATTGAAGTTTATATCATGTACGTATGCATCAATTAATATCGATAAATCGATAATGCATGTCGTCGTTCTTTTCTTTTTATGGTTCTTCAATCAAATACGTGTGCAACAATGTAACAAGTAACTTAGAAATCAGTTTGTGGTACATCATTGATATATCGTAATCACATTCTTTTTGCCATTCAATTCATGATATGCCTGATGACCCCGCCATGCATGGGTAATGAACTCGCGAAATGTGTGAGCCTAGGATTAGGAGCGAGCAAACTAATTATCTGATCTATTATTATGATACACTGTATACTCTAATTAACTCGAATGAAATATAACAAGAAATCGATGTACATATATATTGGACATGAAAAATCAACAATAATTCTGTAATCGAGCAAATATCCCACAATTCAATTTTATAATATTGTTAACCATGATAAAAATCGATCAACAAAGATATTATTTGTTGCCCTAATTGCCAATTAGATAAGATCGGATAATTTATGGATTATGAAATGAACAACTCTAATTTAACGACATCGGTTTATTTCCAACTTAAACATAAGAAGTGCAACTCCAGTTTTATACGGGTATGATCGAAAAACATAAACGAATCTACCATGTGCAATTCTACTTCAATTATTAATAGTCACAATAGAAATAAGGCTTACAAACTTTCAAATAGTTATTAATAGAAACAATATGAGATTATTAACAACAAAGGGATCCGTGGCGCAATGGTAGCGCGTCTGACTCCAGATCAGAAGGTTGCGTGTTCGATTCACGTCGGGTTCAATCCCCCGATCCTCATCCCGCTTTCTTTTTTTCTGGTTTTCGCAAAGCTTATTAAACAAGATACCAGTTAATGATAGTTAATGACATTGTTCAGAAGTTAACAACAAAAGTGGCTGTAGTTTAGTGGTTAGAATTCCACGTTGTGGCCGTGGAGACCTGGGCTCGAATCCCAGCAGCCACACTTTTGGTTTTTTAGCGTGTCTCAGAAATTTTTATCTAATAAATACTTTTGTGGTCAAGAAATATACAACTCCGACCTTAGCTCAGTTGGTAGAGCGGAGGACTGTAGTTGTTAACACAGCCATCCTTAGGTCACTGGTTCGAATCCGGTAGGTCGGATTTTTTATTTATTTATTTTTTTGTTTCGGCCCGCCTTTTATTTTTATTTTATTTATATTTGTTGATTTACTCCTCTATCTGGCTAACTCCTTTAGAAATCACTAGTTTGCATGCGCGGGGTATATATCTATATTGTTTATACTCACTCGATAAGAAAAATGTTGGCTTATCTTTGTTCTAATAAATTACCATAATGATTATATTCCATAAATTAGTTATACTATACTACGGCTTATCTTTGTTCAAATAAATTACCTTAATAATTATTTTCCATAAATTAGCTATATTATACTACTCTATGATAATTTATTACCATATCTTAACCGATAATTATATTTAATGTTATTTTTATATTCTGTCCAATTAATAAATGCCAAGTGTCGTTCTAGGAAAAACTTGGTTTCAGGTTTTAATATATAGTAATAGATATATAGTATTATATAAGTTTCATGACAATGGACTAATGGACTTAGGTATCTAACATATTATTTTTCGGCCGAGTTCTAATGATTTGAGGCTCGGTTAAGAAAATCGTTTAATTTGAAAACGGACAAAATAATTGTAACAGCCCGAACCACCGTCCGTCACAACACAACCCAATAAGATGGATAGTCACCTATTAGGCCCATATATCCTCTCCGGGCTCTAAAAGGTGAAGGTCTTGTTGTTAGTATGATGGTAGGAATCTATTATAAACCGATCATATGAGCCTTATTTTCCCAATGTGGGACAAACCAACTCCATAATCCACTTTCCAAATTCCGTAGTGTTACAATAATTCCCGGTATAATATTTTTGTTAATCCGTTATTACTATTAAGCCGAGCTCAATTAATATGAGCGTGGCCTAACAAGATCTTACTTGTCATTGCGGGTAAAGAAAAAAAAAATCTCAAATGGGTGGATTTACCATTGTATCATCCATCCATTAATTATATACTCCGTATAAGACATTTATTAAAATAAAGGGAATGTGGATATAAGAACCTAGAAATTCTTATTATATAGTATGGCATGATATCGTTTAACAAATTCAAGTAAAAACCTAAGAAAATAATTAATGGAGGGAAGAAAAATGAGGGTGGAAGGGGTAATATTATTGATGGTGGTAAGTATGTGTATGTGCATATGTAGGGTAAATGCTGATATTGCACATTGTAAATTAGTTGGTTGTTATCCTAAGTGCTTGGTCTTATGTCTTCCCATGAAAAGCTGGTTTATGTGCCCGGTGATGTGCTTAATCAAGTGTGGAGGTAAATGCCCTGCTAATCAAACAAATTATTACATGTGCCAATTGGATTGTGCTACTACTACTTGCAAACACCTCTCGATTACGAAATCAGGTGCGTAAATTAACTTAATTATCGGGATGTTAATAATCGTGATTCTTATGTCTCGAGTTTTTAGTTAAGAATTGCAAAAGGATGTGTTTTGACTGATTTGATTTTGGTGTTGCAGATACGAAGGAGATGAGTACATGTCTTAATTCATGTGAGAAGACATGCCAGAGAGATTATGCACCAATATCAACTCCATAATATTTGATTGAGTTTGCATGTCGGATTTCTCTTCTGTAAAAGACGTAAAATGAGCGAATATTTCATCAATTAAATAAACGGGTTTTTACATTTTCCATATGGATTATACGTAGTAAATTGTGATTAATGAAGTATCAATATGTATCTTTAAATCTCCCTCAAAAAAAAAAAAAAAAAAAAATGTATCTTAAAATCATTAGTTTGTATATGGAGTATACATCACTAATTACAGTATTTAGCCCGAATGTTCTCTACTCGTGGGTAAAGCATTCACATACGATAGGTACTAAGATTAAGACGCATCTATTCGAGGCATTTCCTTGACCACCCCTCCCCTCTGCCGGGAAGAATTCGCGGTAGGCGGCCTTCAAAAAGGCTAATAGATTAGCAGACGAGACATTAATGGGGTCAAGGGAAAGTTTGGTGTCGACTCGAATTGAATAAGTGACTGCATTGCCCTATCAGACCCACCCTGCCCCTAGGCTCCAGGGACCTGGGGTATGCAGTGTTGCGCATATGATGCATATGTTGAACATGCAATGTTCTGTAACCACCAAATGCAGGTCCAACCCACCTAACCTTTTCAGGCATACAAATGAATGTAAAGAACAAAAAGTAAATGAACTGTCCATATATAGTAAATTCAGCCATTTAAGCAATAGCTTCATGCTGGTATTATGATGAATGATGGAACTCATAGGCTAAAGCACGAGGACGGTATCCTTCTGAGAGATGCTCGTCTGATCTGATGAAAGTAAACACTGAACAACATGATGAATGTAACCAAAAGAAAGAAACAGCACAAGTAACTGTACATGCTGATCAATGGTTTTAAGATGAACAGCCGTCCTAATAAGAAAACCGCTGCAAGCAGAAGATCAATCTATTTCCATAACTTCTCAGGCTTGAAATCATATGTTACAACACTCTTTAGGTCAGGATATCCCATTTCATCACACTTGGTAAAGGACAAAGGCATTCAGCGCAAAAATAGCGCTACCCATAATGATCTCCAAGGTCATACCTTCATTCTTCGAATAGAGGCACAAATAAATTACACGGGTAGTTGGGTAAGACAGGGTGCTGTGAAACCTTTGGCACCTCTAGAATTGGTATGTATCAGCAAGCAAGATATAGCCTGAATTTTCTAGTTATGAATCATTGCTGGGAATCGCCTCACCTTCTTGATTTATGTCTTCTTGTCTGCTGTTGTTTTGGCCAGATGATGAGGCCCTGCTGTCCTCACTAATCTCAAGCTTGCACAGAGGACATAAAGCATTGATCTTCAACCATTTGTCGACACACTCCGTGTGGAAGACATGGAAACAAGGCAGCTCTCTCAACTCATCATTGTCTACATAAGCTGCTAAGCAAATGCAACAAGTCTGCATCCAGTTGCATAACCAAATTTTAGTCACGACTCCGAAGCACACAAATGGTAGCAGAACCAAAATGTAAAACAGAGAGTCAAACAGATGTATAGTCTCAAGGATAGCAACAAGAAGTTGGATGAAAAGTGAAGGTTGATAAAAATTTGGAGGTTGAAGGACAGCCTGATAATTTATGATTTGGAGGGATCTAGACTATACCCTGATAATGATCAAATCCTATCTCAAAGGGCACTTGACGTTTTCGCTAACATAGTGTTCTGAGATTAAGCCAGAGCATTTCTTTGTGCTAATATTTGTATACCAGGGTGTCTTTTTGTAATTGGGTGATACTCCATTCGTGTCTTTTGTGAATATAATGATATCCTCACCAAAAAATACATTTGTCCAATAGTCAATCATAATTGTGAAAGATCTCAACTTTATTAACAGAAGTCACAGGATAATGGCCAAGGTATACACATTTGTTATAACTACGTGCAAGACTTACCGCATCTTCTCGTGACATCGTTAGATCCTTTGGCGTTCCATCAATAGAATGTCTATTACTAGGTCTCAAGTGTATATGTTCTTCATCAACATTCTCATCTTTGCTGAGCTTGAATTTGTAGGTTGGCAAAGCGTCAATGGCTTCTGTGCTGGCGCCCCTCGTTTTTGATAGATCTTCTCTGATGCCAATGACTGATATAATACAAGGCAAGCAGCAAAATATGGTAGCACACAGCAGGAACGGGAGTGCATACCCAATGCAGCTGAAGGTAAGAAAAACTATACATAACCTGGATCACACAACAGAAAGGGTTGGTTCACTCATACTGAATAAATATTGAACAGAAAGAATTCAGAACAGTAGGTCTAGTTACCTATACAACTTTGGAGCTACAGAAGGAGCAGAATGTGCCCCGAAAATCCATACATTACCAACTACAAACCACACAGCAAAGAAGCAATCTAAGGCCATCTTGAAGTGGTCAACTATTCCATTGAACCTGCATATGTGTCACAATAAATTAATCAAAGGACTTCCATGGACAATATGAAGATTTTTAAGTCCATTGAAGAAGTTCAGAAATCCTATAAATAACAATTACAAGTAAGCTTTGACTAGATACAGGATATCATAGCAGAAGCATCCCATAAATAACAAAAAGCAGAAGCATACCGTAAACTAATTCTTCCTCTCATTTGGCCGGTTCTTGTAACTGTATGCGAATTGTGATGACTATCCCCTTCTTCTTGAGCGAGAGATAATGATGAAGAAACAGTGCCATCAGAAGTGATGGTCCCTCCAGACCCATGATTCGACTGAGAATACCGGTCACGGCCTTGGATGCAGTTACGAAGACGCCAGTATAGAATTGGAAGTGTCGCAAGACAACCACAAGCATAACCCACAACCCATGCAAAAAGTGGAGCATCCGCACTCTTATATCTTGATAATGATAAAATAACAATAGAAGCAACAATTTGCGCCAATGTGACAATGAGCTCAATTGAGATCCATAAACCAGAATTCAACGGGCTAGTGTAACCAAAAGATTCACCTCTCACCACAGATGAAGAATTTCGAGAGCCCACTCTCCTACTAGAAGACAAAGTTTCCGACGAATTAACTGGCTGGGTACTGCTACTTGATGGTCTACCTACAGTTTGGTCTACTTCTGCTTGATTTATATCATCACCACGACTAGATAAACTTGGTGGAGCATCAGTGCCAACAGCAATGTTGATCACATGCTGAGGATGTTCAACTACATCCAACCGCTCCATCAGCAAAGGGATTTGATCTCCTGCAGTCTCACTATGTGATACCAGCAGGGGAATGCCCATCTATGTAAGGAACCCGAAATACATAGGGCCGATGCAGCATAGATAGATAATTATATAGCCACACTTCTTCCCAATTCCTTAAAAGATCTCTTCTTTTATAAAACCCAATGCACCATACAACCACCTAGCATTTGAAAATGTAATCTTATATCAATAACAGTTTGCTCAAACAGCCACGAGAACACGAAATTAGTGACTAGAACCAAAATCAAATGCAATTTTGCTAAAACTTTTTGCCAATTCCAATATCCTATGTTACATTCTATATAGTTTTAGTAGCTAATTCGAGCAAAAGCAAATGTACTATTCACAAATTCCCCAAATCAAAAGATACCCAATTTCTAGTTTATGCTGATTTCTAATAAATCTGATTTCTTTTCATCTATCTCTTGAAACTTTTAATAAGCATCAGATCTATCAAAATGAAGTAGCACCAGAGTATCACTTCACAAAATCAGCACAAACCCAGTTGAATAAGCAGATAAAAAACAGAAATCTTCAAGAAGAAGCAACAAAATCATGAAATTAATCAAAGCTCAACTCAAACCCTTCCAAAGAAAACTCACAATTTCCACAAGAAATAATAAAAAAAAACCAATTGACTTAAAACAATCACTAATAAACATAAAACATTTACTAACAGAAAAAGTCTGAGCAAAGTTATCTAATTGAAGCAAAGCATATCAGAGAATCTAAGGCAGAAAGAAAGCAGTGTGAAAAGTGTGCAGTAAAAGATAAGAGAGGAGAAAGAGAGAGTGAAAGAATAAGTCGGGATCTTACAAGAGAGTGTGAAGTTGGAAAGACTTCTTCAGGAAGTTTTCAGATTCTGCAAAGCTGCTGATACTTCCATCTGCCAAGTTTCCAGCTTTTGTTCTGACGCAAACTGAGTAGGGAAGAAGCCTACAAAACCCAGGTGGAATTTAATTGCTACTTTGGGTTTGATGGGGATTGCAGTTTCACTCCTATAACTTATACTTTTACTCGGCCTTCTGTATTTAATGAGAATGAAATTGACACCAACTTCTATTTTTTTTCACTATGGACAATGATTCTATTGACTACGAGTTGCTTATGTATGACAGGTTTTAGATAACGATTTATGTTAGTCAATTATATACTTGAAGATGGTAGCGGGCAGGAGCCGGAAAAATAGGGGGTGGCCTGAGCTATCCAGGCTAAAGTCACCCCATGTTCCCGAAGTGTCGTACATTTTACGACAGATGTACGAAGAAAAAAAAAGGTAAAGTGTAAACATATGAATTTGTCATCCCCAACTTCTAAAAATTAATAAGGTGATGTTGTAGCTTTACTCCGAAAATTGACTTCTATGAACGGTTAATGTGATTTGTGAGATTATAAGTTGGGTATGAATGATCATGCGACTGATTTCTACTCTTTGATGCACTTCTTGACATAACGAGTTTGGTTGAATGAACAATTGAAATCACTATGCACAGTGAGTACGATTTATCTTTGGATGTAAATGATATAGACGAATATGGATATACGATACACGTAAACGAGAAAATGGACGTCGATATCGGTATACCATCACTCATTCTATATCACCAACGTTGCGTCTTGGGAGTGAGTCTCAAAGGGGAGAGAACAAAGTCTCTTCAAGTCAAACAGTGTTAATACATGACCAATCGATCACAAGATTCACAACCCACTACGAAATTCCTATTGCATATAAACAAAAAAAAAAACAAAAAAAAAAAAAAAAACAAAAAAGAAAAAAAGAAAGAGGAACATCCTATAATCAGAAAATGCCCCCGAAAAAAACTCTAATCTAACTTGTAGTATGGCCAAAATTTTAACAAGGGGACAATCGTTTATACAAGATAAATAGTTGGAAAATATCTGGAAAAAACATTACAACAATTCAGAAGGAACCGAATCTAAGCTGTCCATTCTCCAATGAGCACCGAGAAGGACCTCAAGTCGAAAAACTGGTACAAGTGTCCGGCTCCTTAGAAATGACTCAATGAGTATCGAACCCCAAATGAGAGTGTGCAAATTACGCAACTATCATATAACCCACAGCAAAAATTCATTGAAAGCCCATATCGAGGGGAGGGAAAACAAAAAAATATGAAAAGATTCTAGTGACAATATGGACCTACTTATACACATTCGCAAGGTGTGTCGATAACCATGACGACCAATAATTGCACAGTGAACTCAGGCCCTTCTGAGATTTCAAAAACTTGATAATCCATTTGCTCGAGGAAACTCTCTTTGATCGTGAGCAGCATGTCCTTGACCTACCTGACCCTCCGAGCCAGGTCCTGTCTCTATTCTCCAATAGGTACATATTCTCCTCACAGACCAGTCTGCTTAGCAAGTGCTAGCTTAGCATTTTATAGCGTTAGGTCCTTGAACGTTTCCAACTTCCCATTTACTGCTAAGGAACCGTCAAGCTCTGGATGATTTGTAGCCCCATTTGCAATATTGTGGCCAACACTGTTAAGATGGGCATTAGAGACCACAGAGCTCTGGCTTCCTTCAAAATATGCAGAATAAGGAAAATACTCTGCACATCGGGTCTTCCATCCTGCAGAGAACAATACCGCAAATTAGAAATTAAGCGCACTCTGACCACGAAAATTCCAATTGGAACTAATCAAGTTTAGGAGTGTTATTTCTACGCAATGAATGGACCGCTCCACGCCAGACACAGTACGCCGAGGAGCAGTTCATTCATGGCGTGGATTTATGCTTCCCCCAATTTTAGACCTTTGATGCTGTAAGACTCCTCATGTGATCAAGGGCGGCCAGAGGGAGCCTTAAACTAGTCAGAATTTTCAACTATGCATTCTGAATCATAAGTTGATGCATAGTAGATAATAAGCTGCCCATTTAGACAGATGCATCACAAGCATCGATGAAATAGATTTAGAAGGTCCATCATGCAAGTGATTCTCACTCGCACATATAAACGCTCAGATATTGAAAGTTTTAGCAAGCAAATACAATCTACTTCTGATAACACTGAGACAAACTGACGATATTGTAAGACAATATATTCTATATCACTTCTCCCAGAACCAGAAGATTGTGTAGCTACTGAATACAGGCTCATGTAACCAAAAGGCAGGAATAACTTACTCAACGCTGCATCCTTGTCAGTCATAACACTTTCCAAGAGTTTGTGGACTGCAACACACTCCTTTAGCTTCCACTGCCTAACAGGCCCAGGAGCTCCATTTCTGTTCAGATTACAATATGTAGGAGTGTCAGGAAGCAGTTATTAAAGCAGCTAAACTTAATCATAAGACCAAAAGAGACAAAGCATGTTACATTGAAACAAGGTCATTAGAAGACTCCTCAATTAACTTAACGGCCTCAGAAGTTTTATTTGGTTCAATAAGATGAAGCATTTCTGCAGCCGCTGCTCTGTGCGTCAAGGATGCTGTAAAGACACCGTAGAAAAGAACATCAGAGTATATTGGTAAAAACATAATTTAGCAAGACAGGTGTAGATTAAAAAAGGCACCTTCATGTTTCTTCAAAAACGACATATTTGCATCTAGCAGGGACTTCCCATGCACTTGACTGTAAGCAAGAGAGTCGTACAATCAGTAAAATCTCAAGACTAGAAAGAGATTTATTTGCAGCTGGCACCATTAAGAACTAACGAACCTGATAGAAGGACGCTCCGCTTCTAAGACATTCCAGACAAGCCGCTCAGCATCTGACTCAGGAGCAGGCAAAGAGCTTATTTTGTTGAAAAGTCTTATCTGCATTTGACAGAAGAACATTCAACTCTTGCAAAAAGATGTACAAAAGCATAGGAATATCAATAGCCCATTGCGAAATTTGGAGGACAGTACAACTATGTAAGGAAACACTGTATTTGTTAGAGCCTAGCCAGGAAAAGTACATAAGGCATACCAAACAACGATGAGTGTCTGGGCTTTCAGCATCCAACCGCAATAAATTCTTGAGAGCCTACAAATTAGAGGACCATTAATCAAATGGAATACAGTAAAGTGAAGTTTTCTGATCATAAAAGCCAAGTGACTGAGCTAGGTATCACCCTTCATATCTCCCCCTGACCAGCTGAATAGTCAACACAGCTTAAAGATATTATCAGACAATTGCCAAACCCAACGAAGTTTACTCGATTGACCTCGGAAATTGAAAACCCAGAAAGCGAAATTGTTACCTGGAAAGCAAGTAAAATTTTCTGCTTTCTCAAATTAACTTCAAAAGAAAGTAAATGAGTCTCCAAAGAATCTGAGGAGTTTTTCTGAAGCAGCTTCAGATACTTTGTAGCTTCCATCAATGGATCCTCAACCTACAGGAACAACCTCATACCACTTAAATGTGCACTGGGACACAGAACATTCACTCTCTGATATAATGAATACCATATTTTCAAAGAGAGTATTGAAAGAAAACCTGGAGCAATTTTTCCCCATTAGGATCAGGATCAACAGCCTTTACTTGTCGTTTTCCAGATTTGGACACAGTGCTTGCACTTGTTTCCTCAACTTTAGTTTCTGCCTCCTGAAAATATCAAAACATCAGAGTCCAATATAAAAGGTCAACAAAGATGATTGGTAGACTTTACAAAACTAGAAGAGAGCATACTTTCTTCGCTCGTGCTTCTGCTTTCCTTTGCTTTTGTCTCAATTTCTTTTTCTGAGCAGGAAGCAGCTTCGACATCTCTTCATCTTCTTCAGCTTGTGACTTGGGAGGAGAATCAAATAACTTAATATAACACCTGCAGCCAAATGCATAATACACATAAATCAAAGAAGTATAAAATGCCGTGACAGTTGTTATCATAGGGGATATAAAAAAGGAGTGTAAGGCCCATAAAGATACAATTTTAAATAAATTCCGACATTAAACCAATTGGCAAGCTCTAAGCTCACATCTTTCAAGGTGAAACAAGACTCACATATGTACTTACAGAAAGTATTACCATTCTGAAGCCAACATTTGTAAACTACAAAAAATCCTATTAAGAATAACAAAGCAAAAATAAATTGTGATCAATTGGGGGGGAGGGGGGACTGATAAGTTGTGCATTTGCAATAACAAATTACAAAATAGCAAGACAAAACAGCATCGAATGCAGTTAATACATGATGGCATCCAGCAGTTGACAACACTCATAGCAGAGATAGACACCTAATAACCCAACTGAAAAGTATCCCGCAGCTAAAAAAAGAGAGACAGAGAGAGATCCCTAGTCTTTGCTGGGGAACACAACACAAAGAAGTCAATTGATTTTGGTTTTCATATTTTCTTAAAGAACTTTTGATCCCAGAACTAAAGTACTTTAAATACGTCAATGCATTCTAGTAATAACCAAATTGGCAACACACTCACTACTTTTCAAAATATAAATTACTACAGATACACCCTTGCCAAACCCTGCTTAATTGGCACCGGCAGATATTACACTAAGAAGAGCTGCTAAAGTACCCAAGTTTTAATAAATTCAAAGAAGACCATAATAATGAGTAAAGCAGCACTAACTCCCGACAGGATATAGACAAGAAATTATGAACATTAGAAAAGCAATTGATAGCTTCAGTAGATGGGACCAGAACAAATAAACTTCACATGAGGCATCTTAGAGACTGATTGAATTAACGGAACGCTATAAAAATAGTCAAACGAGAGCAACTTCACTTAAAGACATCTAAATACACTAGATATTCACCTGATGGCCCCAGATGCGGCTTTCTGGAAATATGAGTGAGAATGCAAACGGTCTTGGAACTTCAGCATTTCCACATATGTTCTCAAAGTCATTTTTCTCAAACAATAAGAATGGAAGTCAAATTGGTCTTCAGTAATATCAGTATAGTGTTTCTCCACAGCCAAGAATTTCTTTAGCGCCCGTCCAAGATCACCTTGTCTGAAGTAGCTCTCACCAGACGCAAGCTCATACCTTCCAAACAACAATTTGCAAGACCACAAAAGCAATATCAAGATCTTATTCGTATTTCATAAATTTTTACTTCACGTGATGTGGGACAGGTACATACCACATGCATTGCATATCATACAAATTATTGTGCTGATCCCCATCTTTTGTGAACAAGACGGCTGTTTTCTCAGCTGAGCTGACCTGAGAACAGATAGGGCAAGACAAGGAAAATTCAAGAGGTGCATGAAAGGGAAGGATAGAAATAAAGCTGCCTAGTAAACAGATCTCAGGCATTAGCAGGAGAATATGGGGTAGACTAAGACCTGATCAGCCTGAAGCATACGCTTCACACATTCACTATTTATGTAACGATCAGCAAGATCCATACACCGAGCTTCATCAGCCAAAGAAGCAGCGGCTGCTAAGTCACCAGCATGCTTTAAAATGCGGCTCTGGCATAATATAAGCAGTGTTAGAATAAAAGGAAACAGCGCAAAAAGGCCATAAACCTCTCTTATACATCACTAACGAGATAAACTAAAAACGGAATATGGAAGGTAACGAAGTCGACTATTGTACATTTACACCACAGTGGCTAATCTAATAAAAACACTGGGACAAATTGCGGGATAAAGGACAATCCCAACCAATCGTGAAACACTGAAAAAGATGCAAACCTTGGCAGAGTACAGGTCAATCACTGTAGGAGTGTGACTCATAGCTTCATCAATTTTGGCAAGAGCAATATCATACTGCGTGCGCCTGTCATAATGCTGTGAAAAAACAAGAGTAGAAAAACTTTAAGCGAGGATATTAAAGAAGAAATAAGACGCAACGGTGTATGCAAGTTAAAGAGCTGACCTGTGCCAACAAAAATAAAGTCCACAGGAAGGTAGAAGGAGGTTCTTTCTCTGTTCTGCATAAAACAAAAGCACGCACTTAGGTCTTCTCCGATAACAATACAACACAAAGGTAAAGGAAAGCAGCCACAGAAAGCTGAACATAACAGAGGAGAAAATCATCTGTCACAGTCTTGCAACAAATCACCCGTACAATAATAAAAAGTAAACCAACTAACTAAACACACCTAAAACTGAAGCTACCAGAAAACAGGACACATCCTTACATTTCCCCATATTTTAGACAATTTGCCCACGTTGGTAAAAAAATGGAAATGTTATAAGTTCATCATTAAAGCAAGAGACAAGATCATGCTGCATTTTGCACTACAAGAAATTACCAGTATTAATAATATATTACTTAAATCGTGTAGTATACCTCATGTGCATAACAGTTGAGCCACTGGAGGTTTTCCAATATACCGTACACTGTAAAATCTAGAAGTCCCCAAGCGGACTAAGACGGAAAGTTGCCCATGAAGAGGCTGAAGACCCCCCCCCCCCTCCAAGATAATTTTACATACAGAAAAGAAGCAAGAGTTCCTGGTCAACCAAGGAACACATAGACTCTTCCCCTTGTTTTTAGCATGCTTATTATCTTTCAAAACCAAAAAGAATGAAAGGCATAAACTTTTAACACGCTCATCTTCTTTACAAGTAGCAATGATTTGTACAAATAGATTGAGTACTCAAATGACTTTCACAAACAGAAAGAAAGCATAGCATGAATCCACCATCATATATATATATATTGGAAGTGTAAAAATCAGTTAAACCAGATGGAACCTCCTGATCTAAACGCTTTAACCAAGATAATAGCAAGATTCTGAGAAGTTTTTATTCACAGTACAGAAGGCTGGACTACTCCTTACCTCCCAGGGTAACCTCCTGTGGTCTTTAAAGAACTTTCCAAGTCTAGTATCAACTTCTCAAGAATATCTGCCTGTTAAAGAGGAAGTCACAAAAAAAATTGATGAAAGAGAACTGTAACTAACCCACCCTGCCCCACCCTGTGTAACCAATAAGAAAAGATTCAACGTACGTAGACCACAGGCAATGTGGGTGAAAATGGAGCAAGAGTGGACTGAAAGTAAAATAAAAGTTCCAAAGTATGAACTTTGGCCAAAATAAATATACGGGATTGAACAATATTGGTACACACGGCAAACGCACCTTTCCAGGCTGATCATACAATGGAGACAGATCTGAAAATAAGGAGGGAACTCCCTGCAAATTAGCAATAATTTAATAGCTTGACCAACATAGGAACCAGATCCATAAAGTAACAAGACACATAATACCTTTGTCAGCAGAGGACGGATATAATTGTCTGCAGCTTCACGAAACTTCTCTCCTTGTAGAAAATCAAGTGGAATTCGCTACAATAGACAAGGGAAAAAAAGAAGACTTTTTGAGATCAAGAGTCAAGATGGAACCTAGAGCTCAAGAAATACTAGAACGATGACAGATTGGGTATCCCACAAACGAGAAACACAACAATTTATAAGCCTTACAGACCCCAGGGGCAGCAGGGTTTAAAAATTGGTGAATTTAGACTAAAACAAAAACTACATACTAACTATAGCCCAATATACAAAAAAATACATCCTAACCTTAGCAGCAGATGACCAGGTATATTCTCGCTGCAGCGACTGGTATAAGGCATCCAGTTTCTCAATCTCATCAGGAGAATACTGTCTTGTTTCAGAATACAATCCAAGGCATCTTTGCAAACCCTCGTAGTATCTACATAGAGGCAATAAAATAGAAACCACCACATAAGAAAGAGCACTTATGTACCATCTTACAATCTCCTATAGCTTGCCAATATATATAGTTAACCAAGGAATAGATGAAGAAACACAGAAACAAAGCTCTCAGCGTGAGGTGGTCAGGCTAACTGGTGAAGAACTAAGCCACAGATCAAGAAACAAAGACATAAGCCCATTCACAAAAGAAGGCCCTTAACACAAGCATCAAGCCCTTTGACTATCATGCATAATTATATCCACAAAAGAAAGCAACAACAAATTTTGATTTGGAGAGATGGCTGTACACCAGGTCTACAACAATCTCAAACAACAAATTTGACTTCCTGACAAGAATATTCTTTACCCTTTAGTACGTGTGTTAACTGTCTACTTTAGTTTTCATAGATAACTATGAAAAAAATAAAGTGTATTAATGATCATGAGTCGGGGATAAGGAATCCTCCAAAAAAAAATTTGAGTGATCTACAGAACCCCTCAATAGTCAATATTGGTGTACAATCGTGACGGGATATCCTTAAAAGAGCCAAGTAACCTTAGTCCATAAAAACGGCAAAGTAAAGAATCAGTCCCTTAAGGTAAATCAAGAGGGTGAGAAACTCCTTCAGGCACATGGAACATCCTTGCGAACCAAAGGTACCAAAAGATTGCCATAAAGCCATAAAGGAACAGTTACAAAGAAGCTTATGATCCTTTTCACTCCCTAGTCCAGCCAAAGTATTAAAAATGCATGCGTCCATCAAGGGCTAATCAAAAACTATTACAGAGGACGGCTGCTGCTTCCCATCCCCCCTAACCCGCTAGGAGCAGGAGCCTCTTGAAGGCACTGAAGTAATGATGATATTATTAAACAATTAGTACCAAAAAGAAAGGAACTTTGCACATACAACGAAGAGAGACTAATATGATTCAGTACCAGAGGGGGCATAGAAACAGCAATCACCTATAATTGTCCGGATTCATGGAAAGCAACATCCGGTAACGTCTATCAGCTTCTTCCACATCTCCAAGTTTCACTAGAAGGGAAACCTCTTGCTCTTTGATAGATAACTTATCAACCTATTGACCAAAACCAACTCATTAAGATTACATACATGAAAATTAAACAGTATTGAGAACATTTTGCATCATATCAATTATCTCACAATTTTGTATTCTTTCTTCTGTAGCTCCTCAAGAGCCTTCTCCAGACATTCAGATTCTTCCAATAGAGAGACCTGATGAAATAAGAAGATAGAATGCAAATAATGAATTAATGGGTAGTAGACTACAGGTAAATGATGGCGTAAATACAGAAGTGGCAAACATACTGTCTGAAGAGTTCTACCAATTGATGGAGCTTAGATATTTTTGCCAAGCAAATATTAGATGAAATGCGTCACTACACTGGATGTGACGCAAAGACTATTATAGGTTCTCGTCATAGACTTCGCTCTTTGATTCCATTGATATTTTTTTCTGATAATTAAGGTCTAAGGTTACCAATATGTCCAAAAAGGACCCCACGGGGTTGTTGCCCAATTACAAAAAGACAGGGTAATGCTCATATACAAAAGAGAGAAAGCTAGGTACATTTAAAATCGCTACTCAACTCCAAACCATCAAGAAAATTCACCAGGAAATGGACAAATTAAGTTACAGGGTTCCTCATACTTATTTGATCTAGCCCCTGCCACATATTGACAAACTTTCAATAGGATGACCTGATATTTCTTGTCGATACTATATTCGGTGTCATATGTTCATAAACCCAGATTAAATTCAAGTGCGTGTGGACTAACAAATTCAACCTTTTAAGAACATCGCCAGTTATGATCATTCTCAAGATACAGTTAAAGAACATTAAAATCCCTGATTTAATCTGAAGGTTAGAATCTAAAATGACTTTGCTTATCTACAATAATAGTGACACGGGTATGGGTTAGGAAATAATGTTCCTTTATTAACAAATTCACAAACTTTACCCTAACTGCCCAAAGTTGTCCTACATTGATACACAAGAAAAGCTTTTGAGATTGGCAAGACTACTGAGGGAAGATGAAATTCAGATTAACACAACATATTAATCAGCTCCACCAAGTTGTTCAACAGCATTTTCTATATCAGGGAGCGAGTAATAATCAAGGAGGTCCATTTATTTTACTTCCAATTGTAGAAACCTACTGCTGAAGCAGATATAGAAGATACCCAGAGAAGAACTCAAGTAACTGCAAAGACAATAAGATGTACCTTATACAACAACATTTCACTATGTTCAATACGCTCATTGTCTGGTGGATAATCGTCCTCTAACGTGCCTTCATAAGCTTCAAGAATTTCAACTGCTTTCGAAGCACTACAATTCGGAGTGTGGAAAGAATACTTTAGAGACATTAGAAGGACTTTAAAAAATCAGAAACAAATAGCATCAGACCAGCCAAAAATAGAGTCAGACTCCGTAGGATCCTGAAGATAGACTTTTAAGAAAGGCAAGCTAGAAACACCAACAAAAGAAGACATGTCTTTTGACCACAAACAAAACAAAAACCTTCAAATCTCGGGATCAATTCAGAAGATGGCAGACGTAAAGGAGCAACATATCTCAATTATTAACTCTGTAAGAACAGATCAATGCAGGTATAGCAGCACAGATGAGAAACCCAAAATCTGTTCTTGCAGAAAAGTAGCAAGGACCATGTGTCATGAAAACAAGAACTGACTTTTTTTGGACGAGTAATTAACACAAAAGTTATTTGGAAAGGTTTCAACCACAAGAGAGACTGTTAAGGAAGATTCATCAGCATAATTAAGACCTTAATTATCCAGTATATGCTTGTTTCAATTCAGCTTTCAACAGGTTCTTGAAACCTTCTATCCGAAGTCCAAGATCGTCTAAACCCAATTAGTACAATTTCAACTCTAATGTGTCTTCGGAAGAAAAGTACGATAGCATGCAGGGAATGTAGTATAAAAAAAGCAAGTCACTGTTGTCTAATATTGCAGAACACATTAACTTCAGGCAACTGTTGACAAGTTGATACTTTCATTGTTGGAGTTAATCAAGGAAGAGGAAAAACAGAGAAACGAACTCACCCAATGATAAAATGTTTGGTTTGGTTATCTAGACTAACTGAACCAAAAATTTAACACAAATGAATTTGCAACAAGAAAGGATATAAATAAGTCCAGTCCCTACGGACTTTTCCTAGTTTTCCATCTATACTCCTTACATTATCATCAAACGTTATAAAAAAGGCACAGCAACAACAACAAAGTCTCACATCCCAAATGAAGAAGGCACAACAATTGCACACACACACACACACACACACACAAAACCAAAAAAAAGAAGGAAAAAAAGAAAAATCTCAGATATGAAACCCACATTTAGGAGGGAAACAGTTCATACTTTGAGTTAAGATGATGTGCAACTGCAAACCCAATCCAATTCATGCGATGATTGGGCTTCAAACTCAAAAGACGCTGCCTTGTTTCTATGAAGCCAGTCAAGTCACGCATTTGTGCCTGCAGGATATGGATTTGGAAAATGATTGGAGAAGACAACGCGTATTTCGAAACAACTTGGCCACAATATTTCCAATTGTGTAGCATAGTAGCAACTTATCTTACAAATAGATAAAAAGCCATAATCAAATTGAAGGCCAAAAACCAGCACATTACCTGCAAAAGCGATAAATCTCGCAGTATTTCAATGTTATCCGGATCAATCCTCAATGCATTTCTATAAGATTTGATTGCCTCTCTGTATTCTCTATCTGAGCGATATAAAAGACCATAAACATGCCAGCAAACATGACTTTTAAGATCATTCTGCAGCCAAAAAGTCATCCATGCACAATATCAATGGTATGAAATCATGTACAAGTGATAAGAAAAGACATAATGACCCTGTGCACACCTTTAAACCAAGCTTAACTAGCTCATATGCCTCCGCTTTGCGGTCCATGCAATTTAGTGTCAGCCCCTTCATCGACAAAGTCTCTAAAGTCCATTTACACAGAGATCATAAGAAAAGTATTGGTTAGCATGAAGAGAAAAAGATAACGACTACATTAAAAAGTGAAGAATAGCTTTTAAATTCACATGCTTGGCAAGAAGTTCATAGAAGACCAAAATAGTGACATCCCCATATATGATTGTGTTTCACATTCTTCAGAAAAAGTAGAAGCAAAAATTAATATAATGCAATATGATGGCAAGTTGAACCCTAAACAGGCATTCAGCTTGTGTAAAGAAACACCCTGCATACTAGCTGCCACAAATGGACAGCTTACTACCTCACAACTTGAACCAAAATCGTTTAAATATTGATAGACTAGAACTTACAATGAAGAAGATAAATTGCAATAAGCATTGAGAATGCTATTATGAGAGGCAATAGATGCTGGAACTAAAAGAGGGCCAAAACTCGTTTGGTATCGATTAATCCACCAGAAATGCACAGTAATAATCAGAAAGCAACAAGGCATCAAAGGACATGTGAGAATTTGGTCATAGTGGTGGAAGAATAAAGAGGGTAATTTATTTATTAGTTAATCTCAAGATAGAAAACCACAATCATTCTAAACTAAGCAGGTCCACAGGAAGAAATGCTAAACCCTATGTCATGTGCCGTGGAGAAATGATATTGCTGTCAACTGCTATTCTCGCACTTTGAACAAAGTAATAATAATAATAATAAATAAATAAAAAGCATACGCATATTATTAAAAAAAAAAACAATAATAGAGACAAATGCATGGTTTACTAGTATACCTCCATGGTCCGGGAACTTCTTAAGTATAGCATCAGCTGCCTTTAAGCCCTTCTTGTATTGTTTAGTTTCGTATGATTTCTGAAAATAAGCGAATTAACAAAGTAAAAATTCTGTATTTATACACAATCCTCATGACAAAAACAATGAACAACATTGTCATCGTGCCTCAAAGACTCCTGCCCATGGTAAAAAAAAGGAGAGGTCCAACGTAAGCAGTACATATACAAGGTGGCGACTTTATCTAACAAAAATCCTATCACAAAGACCAGAAACAAGCTGACTTTCGATATGTGACACTAGTGCACCACGAACACAATCAACGGGGTGACTTCACATGTCAATAGCAATGAACTTACAAAATCTCACTAAAATCAGTCGGCTTTTCGTGCTACAATTACAGGCTGATACTAATACTAATGCTGACACATCCGAAATTTCACAAAGGTTTCGCCTTTATCTGAGAAAAAACCGTATTACGACGACCAGGAACAACAATTGGACATATCATCTTACACACATAAGCATTACAACAAATATACAATGCTAAGATTACAATTGAGTGGCTATCGATTCGGCATTCGCAGCTCACCAAGTAATACACACAATGCTAACAAATCATCAACTAAAGTAAAGCTAAACCAAAGCAACAACAGAATCTAGCAGCTGGAATAAACTAAAGCTTAAAAATCAACAACAAGAATAACACTAATTTCATCATTAACAAGCATAATAATGAGCTAATTAGGAAAAAATCTAGGGTTTAAGGATGAAAAATTAAATTGAACATCGATCAATGCGAATATAAAATTAAATTAAACAACATAAGAGGAGAGAGAGACGTACGACGATGAGTTTGAAGAGATTGGCTTCCTTGGGAGGAAGCGAGGCGCCCATGGTGAAGGCGGCGGTTGCGGTGGTGGTGGTGGCGGAGGAGAGAGAGAGAGGGTGGTTTATCGAGTGGTTTTGGGGGAAAAAGGGTTTATGATTCGAAAGAGAGAGAAATAGAGAGAAAGAGAGGTGGCGTTTATCTGCTGCAACCCTACTTGTAGAACAATACTTCTACTATACTCTTCTCTTCTCTCAAACTCGAACAAGATGGGGGAAGTTTTATGCTTTTTTTTTTTTTTTTTTTTTTTTTTTTTTTGGTGCTCAAAGCCTCACATATCCCCTTTGAGGGTAAAAATGTCATTTCAGTCTTACCCCCATTTTTTCTTTCTTGATGGACAATTCTTGCCCAACCAATGAGAACAAAGTCAACTTCTTATCAAATGTCGAATATACAGAGTAAATGCGGTATTTTTTGTACTATTGAAAACTCATATCTGATTATGATGAGCGCTTGAATCAATTGGTAACATGTTGTGTTAGTATAGGCGGTCATCTTGATTTTGAGATGGTTATAATTAGGGTTGTCCTGATTACTGGACATTACCTTTCTCCCGCCATGTCTGAGGTGGATATTTAGAGTGTGGATTGAAATGTGTGTGGTCGTTAAGTGTCATAATGTCATGAAGTTGTTTAAGCCTTCCATTAAGGGGGGAAAAAAGTGTCACTTCAAATTTAGATTGTCATGAAGAAGTATCTCTAAAAAGATATCTTTCTTTCTACTTTTGCGTGTCATCATTAGTGTCTCCTCATGAGGGTTCCATATCTCACTTGCTAATTTAGGTTGTAAGCTCGTATCATAGTTTTCCACATGCAGCCCTGAAATTAGACGAATAGATTCACATGAGGATCTCCTGTGAAATACAGAGTCGCAAAAGAGATAAAATACCATCCTCACTTCACATTGCACAAAGTGTCAATTTTGTCAACAACATTATGAGAACTAGAAAAATCCAGTTAGCTAAGAGTTCTGTACACAAATTTCCTTCAGGATTTAGGCACCATGGAAGCTACACTATTGTAAGCATCGTTTACTTCATCTTCGGTCATTTCAATTGTTTCATCAGTGTCATAATCTACTGATTTGCTACCTGCGCCTCTGGCTGTGTCGAGTTTCTCTTTTCCTTTGTCGCGCTTGTTAGGCTTGGGCGCTCCATTATTCGAACCATCAGAAACGACTTCCTTCAGTTTCTCCTCATATATCTTCTTGCAGTTTAAAGCTTGTTTGTGAAGATTTTCTCTGGAAGTTGAAGAACTTTCACTGGCTTGAACTTTTATTATTTCCTCCACCACTTGAGGGACCATACTCCACTGCTCAGTCAGTTGCTGTAAATCCTGATACCATATACAACAGATGACATATAATGGCCGTGTTAGAGAAGAAAAATGCCAGCATTATACACCTTGTCATTTAAAATTTAGTTCAGCAGTTGTCAAGTCACGGTTACTAGATAGCAAGCCAAGTGCTACTAAAATACAGAAGTTCATATCGCTAACTAAGCTAGTTAAGTATATACACTTGTATATACGAATGGAATTTTGGGTTTTCAACATATGAACTCCCACCAACAGGAGCTTTAGACATAGGTGGCTTAATGTTCATTTTCTTTTACCTCCATGCATATATGAATAAGAGGCATACCTGATCTTGGTCAAGCAAGTCTATAGCATCCTGCAGACAGGTCAATATTCCTTCGGCAGCGACATTCCTTATCTCGCCAGGCTCAGGCTGTAGTAACAAAATCAATTCACATCAGGAATCAAAGGGAAAACAGTGCAACAACATCTTTAACCCCAGTGCCTTAAAGACTTCTGCCATAAGGTGGGGTAAGGGGGGGGTCGGATGCACGCAAGCCTTACCCCTATTGAAACATAGAGAGGCTGCGCACGGATACCCAAAATGAAAATTGCTTCGAGAGTCGCACCGACTGACTGCTACTTCACAAAATAAGAAGCACAGACAGTTTTATGAGCCATTTTTCTTTATTCCATTATATCCCAAAAACCAAAGAATAATTAGTCTTTGGCTCCATTGGAAATGGAAAGACCAAAGGGAAAACAGTATTAAAAAAATAAAAAATTAAAAATTAAAAAACAGTTTAATTTTCCCAAAAAATTCTATCATGGAAATAACAGCACAAGATAATAGCCACTTGGATTCAAAATTTGCTCCCCGAACTCCGAGACTAGAACACATTAAGCTGCTGAAGAACATCAACATGAATTTCTTACATTCAAATGAGGACATAATCACTTACAGTGAATGTAAAACTAGCACACCTTAGGTCAGACAGCAGAGAATAGTAAAGGCAAGGAATACAAGCGAGGAACAACAAAAGGGAAAAGTTGAGATATTTTAGGCAAATCACCCATGTACACAGTAACAAGCGAGTGAACAAAAGCACCATCTAGGCGTATATGCAAACGGACAAACAACATCTTTACAACAACACCTTTAACCCCAGTGCCTTAAACGCTCCAGCCATAAGGCGGGGTAGGGGGGGTCGGATGCACGCAAGCTTTACCCCTATTGAAACATAGAGAGGTTGTGCACGGACGTATATGCAATCGGACGCCATTAATAATTCCTGTGTACAAGTATGATATGGAGAGTGATATTCCACTCTCTCTAGTGAGGTAGAGGATTTATTGGTCCTAATCCTAAGTAACCTTACATTCTCTTCACTCCTTTCCCTCCTTTGCTCTTTCCATTCTTACTTTGTACTAAAAAAACTAATGATGTGAAAAATAACAACAACAGTGTACCTTCTCTTCCTGGCTTTCAAGCCATGTAAGGGTTTGGTTGAAGTCATCCAGTGCCCATTTTTTCACCTTCAAAGGGGAGAAATGATCACTGAAATGCTTGACTGCATTGTTGCCCCGTTCCTGTAACAATAAAAGCATTTTCGCCCATCAGTGAAGTGCAAGAGTCCTAGTTACAGAATTTTCAACACGAACTAGTCTCCATGACCAACAGTTCCAAAGCTATCAGGAATTTGTTAAGAGGAGACTGACGGAAATAACTTCGAGGTTTAATTCGACAAATTAAATCAAACGAATGACCAACCTTTACTGAGCTAGAAGCTTTAGACTGCACGACAGTTTTTTTAACTTCATTCTTCTCAGGTTTACATTGTTGGAGTGTTCCGGAAGCTGCAAGCAATCATGAAACAGTGAAGTGTCTTTTGGCTAGGAATGGAATTGCCCCAAGCTCAAGTATGGTTCAGTGGTAATTTTGGGGCTTCTACCAAACTCAATCATTTAAATTACTAGGGAACTTCTAACTAATCCTGGACTACGTCACATTATGTTTTGAAAGCATCATAAACAAATCCAAAGGAGATCAAAAACAGAAATTTAAGGTAAATGGCAAATTCCGGATGCAAAGAAATAGGAATGAACTTGTTCTGTCACCCACATCCATAAGCATGATATGTGAAATATTCCAACATAAATTACAAAGCTCACTTATGTATATCAATATGCTTCCAAAACTGTTAGACAGGTGCCTCTTCTAGATCCATCATAAGGCACTATAAACAAACAAAAGATGAACTAAAGCACTGAGAGAATGCTGGACATACCTTGGTTTCCTTCAGGCGATTTACGGCTTTTCTTCCAAGGTTTACCAAGATGCATGAGATAACGTTCAATATCAACAAGCTTCTTCTGAGTGTAACATTCTGTTATCCAGCCCTAACATAAGCACACTGGATATATCAGATTAAAGTTCTGCTTGATCACTGCAGAGATGACAAACAAAGTAAACTATTGAGGCAACTGTGGAAACATAAAGCTCAGCAACTACCAGAAAGAGCAAATCCTCTTTATAATCTTACTACAAGGCATGAAATAAAATAAAATCACAAGAAGTCAAAATCCAGGGATGGATCAGGACCTACAGACATAGCGCACGACAATGAACACTCAACTCAATAAAATATAGCAAAGTTAAATTGCAGTAGAGTAAACATTAATGCCTACATTAAACAGGTACACACCTTTGAAACAATAGTCCCGCCATCTGCTTCCACTTGCCGAAACTTTGGGGTATTTTGGAACGCACAGACCAAAAGGGTGCAGTTAAGATTCCAGTCTGGTTGATATTCTGCTCCCATCTCTAGGGCCTGTGACCTCAATATACCTCGCTCAGGATTGACAATACCCGAGAGGGCAAAAACTACACCATCCTGTACAATTGACACAGAAAACTTATTATCCCTCAACTGAAGTCTGGATATAATCAAATTCAGATATAAGAGATATAGGCATAGTGTACCAATAGCTTGGAGAAGTTCGAACTGCTAGAGCCAGCTGGTTTCTTCTTGCTTCCAGACCCCTCACCACTCTCTTTCACTCCTTTACCTGGCCCTCTAATTTTCTTCTGGGCACCCTCCCCTTGATTCTCATTACCATCACTATCATTATCTGGTTTATCGTCATTTCCATCATCTCTTGCACTCATCCAGGAAGGCAAGGCACGCTTAGGACCCTTACCAGCACTACCATTGCGACTTACTTTCGAGGATGACATACTAAACCCTTTCCCCTAAAGTCCAAGACTTCCTTGGCAGAATCTCTTCTCTGATGTTAAATGCCCTACACAGAAGAACCAATGCCTAAGTTGTACAGTTCCAAGATCCACCGGACTATAACAGTGTTGTTTCGAGTCACTCTATCACGCAACGAACTGATGCATTGTGAACAAAACTAGCCAATCACTACTTTAGTAAGGTATGTAAGTATGTACAAAAGAGTCTAATCTGCCCAGATCAATCACTCTAACTTACCCTCCTGGCCTCCTACCAAATTTCAACAGTGATTAATCCTAAAAGGGCAATTTTACGACCGATAAAAACACACAACACCACGTTTGCACAAGGGTTTTTTTACCCTCTTTAGTAATCAAAACACAGAATTGATCAATGGGGGTTCAGAGATTATTAACAGCTCTACTGTAAACAAAACAAAACAAAAAAAAAAAAAAAAAAAATCTACTTGTCCCACAAAACCCAGAATTTGCAGTAAAAATTACATGCTGAAAGAGTGAAATACAAAAAGATTATGAACAAAAAATCACACTACTACAACGATATAATTGGAGCAAGAATTCTACAGTCTCTCACATTCTTCTATTGTATTGTAAATTCCAGATTAAGTGCATGCATCATCAACAACAAATATGGGAAAATTAACAAAGTTTTAAAATTGAAAGAATGAGGAGAGAACTGAGTAATTGTGTACCTTCCTCGGGAATTTTCTTTCGTAGAGAGACAGATGGTGCCGGTTCTTGACTTTCGCCGGCCGTAAAACGTGAAGAAGTAGTAATGGTTAAGTTATGCCGTTTTGGTGGGCGTCCACCTTTTGGGTCGGAGCCTTGGAGGATTCAGTTTGGCTGTTTGGGCTTTGTGACCTCTGACCTCTACCCCGCGGCCCCGTGACTAAATTAGTCGAGTCTAGTTGAGTCGAATCGGTTGCGTTTAACTTGTGAAGAGTTATTTGTCAATCTGCTTGTTACTAATACCCACTATATATTTCCGAAATCCCCCTGTTTCTCCCTAATTAATTCTCGCATCTACTGACCTACTCAACAATCACACCCCTCTTTGATATACGGAATTCGTAGAGCCAGAAAGAGGACTTCTCTTATAAAGTGCCAGAATGGTCATCTCCTTCATCATCATCATCGTCACTCCTCTAATATATGCTAGATTCCTAGCGACCATCGCTTGTACGTATCATCAACATGTCTCTGCTCGCAGTTCTACATTTAGCCATTACGGAGAACGTCTAGTCCTTATTGGACATGTAAAGTTGTAAACAACGCCTCTCTCCTATGACTAGCACAACGATACAAAAATTCTTTTGCAATGTTTTCACTTATTTTTATGATGGTTGCGTTAGGTGGTTAGGGGTGGTCGGTGTAAGGGGGAGGCAACAAAAAAATGAAGTTTTCCGCTATTCATTTATTTCTTTAATTTTGGATTATTGAACGAATGTTTAGTATCTAGTCAATGTACTTCCGAAGTTTTCAGAGTTCCTATGTACCATACAAGATTTTTACTGGACCCTTACTCTATATTGCTAATATATATTACAAGCAACGAGACATGTGTATTGTTTGTTTTTCTTGGGTGTCAACCGGGAGTGTCATCTGTCATGCATACAATCTCTCTCATAACATTGAAGGCAATTAAGAGGGTTGACAATGTATGTTATTTGATGAGATAATTAGTTGAAAACTAACAAACAAAAAACATTCTACGATTTAAGATAAGACCAAACAAATACAAATAATGAAATACAAATACCATTGTACAAAACTTATCTTTCACGATAATTAATTATGAAACTGTTTCATGCAAGACTTTATTTTCTAATAAAAGGACCTCCATACTCGTATTAATATTGAATGTTCTCTTATACCGAAAATGAAAATTTCTTCAAAATTCAATCAATTTACCACAATATATTATCATCGTGCATCATGTAACATTTCTCGATAATCGTAACTCGGAAGCATCAAGTAAGTCCACACACAGTCAACACACTGACCCTACACACTCCCAACACTCCCGCGTCCCGCTCTCACAAAACTTTCGAACTCTACCCCGGAAAAAAAAACCGCCGAGAAATGAAGTGAACTAAAACCTCCTAGGGTTTCACTCCACCGGAAAAACTCCATTTTTTCCGGCGAACTTCCGCCGTGAAACCAAATTATGGTACTCATCGACACCTCTGAGAGTTTAGATCTCGCCGACCCACTCGTCGGCCACCCCTCTTTCTACTCCTCTTCTTTAATACGCCCCCTTTCAAACCCTAATCTCGGTTCTCTTGTCTCTCACCTCAAACCTATGGTACGCTCTTTTAATTCGCACTGATTTTATTCTCATTTTCATTTTTCTGTTAATTTTTTAGCTTGATTTTTAAATTTTAATTCAAATTTTCGCCATGTAGCTGTACTAAAAAAATTGTGTAATTCTAATTAATTTGAGTAATTTTTGGTTTGAAATAGTTTGAATTTAGGTTGTATTATTTTTTTTTTTTTTTGATTGTTGTGTTATAGGTGATTAGGTCTAATTGTTGTTGTTGTTGGTGGTGGTGGTGGTGTTGATTCAATTGGAATGGAATATGTTGGGAGAATGTAGTTGTTGAGGGGAAGTAATCTTGCTTTGCAAGTTCAAAGGCACAACTTTTGTCGTGAACTTTGCGTTGATAGGCGAATTGATTAAATCGAGCAAAGTAAGGAGTTTGCGTTTGAGCTGCTAATCGTTGATTGTGGTATGTTGTTGAGAGTAGGAATGTGGAATTTAGATGTTCAAGGAGGTAAATTAATATGATTACGGAACCTTAAGGTTGCCTGAATCCCGGAATTTGGAATAACTTTGGAAATGCTCTTCTCTTTATATCAGTAATTACTGTGAAGCCGCTCATTTCTTATTTGTTTGTTTGGGGGGGGGGGGTTATATGTGATGCTCATTTTTCAGTTTGTCAGACACTCGTCTCAGTGAGCCTTTGAAGTGAACAAACTTGCAATTTGCAGTTTTCTGTGTGAAGTCTGATTTGTTCTGCGAAGACTGCAGCTATAGAGCTATATGACTGTGAAAGTTAAAATATTTGGATTGTTTTACTAGTGGTAAAAACAATTGGGTGGAGGATAGAGTTAGGGTTTTACATTCTTCCAAAAAGTTATCCTTGTTGTGGTCATGCTTAATAACATGTAGGTTGGCTTACCATTGAGTTCGCTGCACTTGCAGGCTCTTAAAAATCCTGATTCGCTGGTGAATCAAGGAAGGTCCATTACAGGTGGCAGTATGGATCTTTTAGAGAGTGATAAAACTACGGCTACTGCTTCTGAGGAAAAAAGTGAAGCTGTAAATGCTAAAAAACACCAAGAGAGGAGACCTGCTCGAGACCGTAAGCGGGCTAAGTTTTCAGCGAAACTCATACCAAGGTGATAGGTCCATCAGAACACTATTTTCAGCTCCTTTCTCTAAATTTTGTCTCTGTATTTAAGTTGCTATTGTTTATACTTACGTCATCAACGTTGTCATGAATCACGCCTATTGTTTTCATGTATGACAGTCAATCTGATGCGAGTCTGGAACCAAGTATGGACGTGAATAAACTGCAAAACCCGGATGAATTCTTCGAAACCTTTGAAAAGATGGAGAGTAAGTTACAGCATTTTAAAATTATGACATCTACATTTCATCTTCATACCAAAGTAAATTTATTTTTCATGTGCTTTCTTTTCGAATGGATTACAGATGCCAAAAAGGAACTGCAAAGACAAAAAGGTCAACCACTTGTAGAAATTGATAACAACCGTATATCATTGTCTCCTAGGCGTCGAAGGCCTAGCATTTTCAAGTTAGTTCTCCTTCTATCTCTCTTGAATGACTGGGATGCTTATCTTTTTCTTCATAAGTTGGAGATATGTGGGTAGATAAAACTATATTTGCTTCCTTCAGCAAGTCAGCCACCTACAAGCATCGCTCTTACTCATTATCTGGAGTCCCTAACAATGATGAGGCCGTCCTATCATCTCAAGAGGCATATGATCACAGGATGACGAGCCCAACTCCTGAGGATCCAATACCTGAAACTGTTGCTATGACTTTTTCACCACAAACAAGAGTATCTGGTCAGTGCGTTTTTTCTCGAGAAATTTAGAGATAAACTTTCAGCTCATAATCATATTATTTTATTAGGAAATTTCAATGCCTCCTACTGAGAGAACATATGATCTTTGACTTTTGACAGAAACAAAACCAGCAATGAGTACCAAAGTTAGTGAGCTTGATGAGCTTCTATCTTGTGATTTTGAAGGGTTAGATGCGGATGGGGTACAAAATATCCTGCAAGACAAGTTAAATATAAAGCTCGTAGATATCGGTAGACCATCTCTTCCTGACATGCCAGATGTTCGTCGACGTGAATATGCAAGTTCAATTGAAGCCTTGCCATATATGAAGGATTCCGTATTCCATTTAAATGACAGTAGTAAAGCTGCTAGCAGTAAACCTTTTAATTTCAGCTATCAGCTTAGGAAGGGCTCTAATAATCAAGTATCTCCAACACTGTGTAAAAGTCCTTTGGCTTCAATCTCGTCGCTGAATAAACACATTTCACGACTCACCCCGTCTAATGATCCATTTTCCCCACTAGACATCGATTCGTCACCGGAAATGATCTCTTATCCAGGGGCTCAGAACAGGAAGCAACCTGAACAGATTGGCAAGAGGATAGATTCACATGAATTTTCAAGGTCCCCTATAAATGAAGAAGAAACTAATGAAGCTGTTACTTCTCCTCCTGCTTTGGCAGTGGATAGCAGAAGTCCGAACATTGAATCTGAGGAACAGTTGGGTGGAATTAGTCATATTGATAAGCTTTTGGCAATCAAGGATTCACATATTGGGAGATCTCAAAATAATATCGCAGTTACTGATGAAAAGTTGCCTTCTGAGGTAGCAAAAGATATGCCTCCTAGTGAGAATCCTGAAACATGGATGGATGGGATTAGACATACAGCTCAGGCTGGTATGAGGGAGAACTTGTTTGAAATAAGATCTCCTACAGACGGAGAAGATAACATGGCAGTTTCTGGTGAACCTTCACTTGCCTGTGCAGCGAAGGATATGGATGTGAATAGTGGACCTACAGAGGAAGATCAGGTTTGTTCCACTTTTTAGCTTGTTGATCTGTTATGAGATTCTGCTATACTGAAATCTGGCAGTCTGATTTTGAAGCATTACAAAACCATGCAGATAGCTGGAGGCCCAGAGTCTGTAGGCAAAAAAGCGTTCAACGAAGGGTCTGCTATGGGAAATGCCAGTGGTAATGGAGGTAATAAAAAAACGTTGATTACCTTGTTAAAGCAGTGGCAATCTATTTTAATGACAATAACAAAATATAATTTTTTTTACGATTTAACCAATTTTCTCATAGTCTCCTGCTTATGATTTAACACTCGGAAAATGTCAAATATTCCTTCACACTTGCGATTGGAATTTCGAACAATGTAGTAAGCTGCTACTTTTCCTTTTTGATAACTTGTAGCAAGCTGCTACCACTCTACCAGAGGCTATTATATTGGAATCATTTGTTTTCTTTTTATATAATAAAAATGGACAATCTAGGTTTTTGGGGGCTGCTTTCCTTCAAGGGTTAAAGTGGTACAGTTATGTGCAGCTCTGACTTCCCGTCAATACATTGTGCACTTCCCTCCCACTTGAAAATTACGTGATCAGATGACATACTATGATTGTTTATTAAGGATCCACTCACTTGCTATTTTCTTTATTTTCCCTCTTGATTATCTTGAAGAGTTACATTTAGAGATTGCCGTCAAAGTTTTTGTTTCTTGAATACTTTTTATCGAACTGCATTGTCTCTGAATATCTTAAAGTCCTTTGTGACTGCAACAATGGGCTACAATTTTGCTAAACCTTGTAGCATTGCCTTTAGTTTTTTTTTTTTTTTTTGGTATTTCAAATTTCTTTTAGTTCCTATTTTTTTTTTTCCTTTTTGTTATTTGAGTTATGATTGATGTCATACTGAGAAGCAAACCTTGTTTTTAGATTACTTAGGACAGTGGGTGTTTAGTAATCTTGACAGAGATTGGGATTAGAAAGCCAAGATTTTGTAGTCCTGATGCAGTGCAGTGTAACCCTCTACAAGTGGTCTCTTTTTCATGTGGGTGTCGAATTCTTCAAGGGGAAAGGGGGGATTTAAGACCTTAGCTTTCAGAGGTAGTTTGTCTTTCCGCGGGTTGGTTGGTCTGGAAAGTGAAAGTTATTGGAGATGCAGGCTAAGTAAAATGATCCACTGATGCTCTATTATTTAATGTGCTCTTGTGGCTAAAGCTAAATCATATTAGGCTACATTAGTAAGGTTAAGGTCATGGGCTGATGGCCATGTGTAAGAAACAAGAACTCTATTCTTGTTTGCATGGTAGTATGTACTGGCTTATACGTCTAGATTCTTCTTCTTCTTCCCTTCCATATGCTGCAGTGTACATGTCTCCAGTCTGGCTAGCTGTACTCAATTACATAAATTTATGGGTTTCATCTTTCACTATCTTGAGTTTTAGTTATGCGATCTTTTCCTGTTTACTAATTATGCAACAAAAATCACTTGGCAGGTAATGGTGAGATGGACGCACCTCTGAATACCCAGGGCATTTTGACTGAAAAGCCTAAAAAGGTAGCTCCTTACTTTTGAGTTTATCTTGTGCTTCCTTTGCGTTCCTACTTATGTATGAATGAGAAGGGCCCTCACAATGAAAATAATGGTGGTGGGTTTTTGGGGGGGGGGGGGGGGTGCTTCTCAGAATATTGGTTTCATGTTAGTGTCCCATAAGGAGCACTAGTCTACGAAGATTTCCGAATACAAATGCCATCTTAATTAAAATGCTATACTTTTCTATTAAAATTTTCATAGCTCACCTCACTTATCCCTTGACGATAGAATTCAAGTAAAGCTTTCAGTAAGCCGTTAAAACTGCCTTCTATCTATCTGTTGCGTGCTTGCGTGAAGTTCATTTAGTACTCCGACTGTTGCTTCTGTGGTATTTTCCTCTTGCACTTTTCTTGTATACTATGGAGATAGAGATGAATAGCTACACACTTGTATGCTACAGTGTGCCTCTTTTGTTGGAAGTGTGGATGATTCCCTTCTTTGATGGTTCTTGTACAGTACTCCTTTGATGCTGACGTTCCTCTTCTTCCTTTTCTTTTTCCCCGCTGGGAGATCTTTTTTCACCGTTGATCTGAGTTCTTGTTGTGTTTCGGACTTTTCACTTCTCTATTTGTGATTGATTATTTTGTATTGGGGCATACTACATGAGTAATATGGATTAGTATGGTACCCTTGAGCTTTGGCTTGGCACGAGTATCTTAGGCGATTTGGGGTGCTCAATTACCCCAAAGTAGTTCATGCAGCACTAATGCTAGAAGTGTTCCAGTCACTTGAGCATATTTAATATCAAAACAACACTACCCCAGTGCCTCACCCCTATGTTTAAATGTAAAGAGCTGTTTTGAATGAGGACATGATGAAATTGCACCGAGAATCACACCAACTGCTACTTCACCATATAAGAAGCGCATACAGTTCTGTGAGCTATAGAGTTGAGAGGCCAGATATAGGGTATAGTTGTTCTTGGTATCATTTATATTATCAGTTGCACGCAGGCCCAGATTAGTGGACAGCAAGTTTGCGAAGTCCTCTGTTATGTAAAACGGGCAACTTCTTACATGTTAAGTGACCTATGGTGGTGCTTTCACAATGTGTTGTACATATTTGTGCATATTTTCATGTAGAAATGCTGGCTGTGGAGTGTGGACAAAGGAGGTGCTGAATGGCATAAATCTTTGAGTGTCAATTGCAGACAAGTTTTCATATTTAGAACTCGGTATCACTTGTCAGCCACATCTTCTAACCTATGGAGTACTAATGTTTTCAAAAACTTTATGCTGCAGAAAACAGCAGGATTTTCCAAGAGTAGACGTAAAGAGACAGCACCTTCATCAACACCAGCCCAAGAAAATATCTACGAGAAAACAGTTACAGCAGGAAGGAAAAAGAAGGCAAAATCCAATGCACCTGTTGTAAAAGAACCCAAGAACAAGAAGAGGAAACCAGAAGGCCCTCCACCAGAATCAAGCGCTGTCAAGTCGCAGCTGCGTAGGCACAGTTTATATGGTGATCACTTATGATGCCCCTAGGCTTATAAAATTTGATGAAGTACCAACTGTGTTGGATTTTTTAATTATTTTTTAATTATTTTTACATCAGTGTTTATTCTCTTTGCAGCGGCTGGGACTAAGTGGGAAGCCGGACTTAGGCGAAGTACAAGGATTAAGATGAGACCATTGGAATTTTGGAGAGGCGAACGACTCTTATACGGACGTGTTCATAACAGTAATAATCTTTCCTCTTATTTTTCCTATTTGCTTCATTGCTTGTACTCTAGCACTTGGGCACAAATGGGGATGCATATGCACACATCAGTTGGTAAAAGAACTTCGAGCCAAATTATTATCTTATGGCATTACACGACTTCTTGAGGATACAGAGTTACAGACCCAAGAATACCAAGAGCATTTCTTCTCATACCTCTCTGACTTGCCAGGAATTGTGTACTTAATTTTCTGGGGCTAGTGGGTGTATTCAAAGAGCATTCGTGATACATTTATTCATCGCAATGATCAATGTCGTTTTTCTATCTCTATAGATTTAACAGTGATCTTCGGAAATTGGTTCTGCAGGTGTTGTGTCCGTGATAGGAGTTAAGTACGCTTCTCCTACAAAGGGCGAAGACGGGCCTGGTGTGAAGGTGAAGTCTTTTGTTTCTGATGAATACAAAGATCTGCTTGACCTAGCTTCTTCACATTGACGCTTTCTCTGGGCCGCCATCGGAAACTCTCTTCCGAATCTTTGCGCCTCCAACTACGTCCTGGATCATTAACATGGTAACTCAAATGTAGGAGTAATATCTGTAAGCCAGAACTGAAGAAGCATCCTGTCAGTGTGTAATATACTTGCATCTGTAGTTCTGTACTGATTGTTCATCATGAAATCAACAGACTTGTAATTATTGTTCAATATCAACCGCCTGATATATCTGCAAATTAAAACTTCTATGAAAATCTATTGGCTGCATTTCTGAAATATTATCAGATATCAGTTCGAATTATTAACACCGATGTTCTAATCTTGTCCCCGAAAGTTGTTTACTTGTTTATTGTTCTTACTCTCTGCTTTGACGTCGACAAAAATAATCCGACTTTTTACAATATACGTTACGATTTTTGTTTTGAAGTCGTTTCTAGTACATAGAAAGTAGTATTAAATTAGGCCAAGTAAACCGAGCAATAAATACGGAGTAAAATGGTTATGTGGGTGGTCAATTACTAATTGATCCGACAATGGTAATGGAGGACTTATGACTTGTGAGCATATCTATGACTTATGAGTCACCATGGTTTGTGTGAGGGATGGGACATGCAACAAGTTTAGCCGCCAATTTAAGCAAATCGGATAAGGAGAAACAGTCTCATCCTTATCCCCTTCTCTATTACCAATCCAGCAGGAAGTATTTGTTTTTAAAAACAAAAGAAAAAAACAATTGCGAGATTGTATGAGTGTGATTAGTTAAAGCTGCGGAGGAGGGGATATTACTGTATTAATATTAAATTTTAGAATATTTAATTGAACAATAAACGTAGTATATCTTAATTTAGCTGATCAACGTAATTATTTATATGTGACGATATTAAATGAGTTGGAGCTTATTAAGATTTTTCGACGTTAGTAAGATTGTTGTCAAATTTCTCGGATCTCAAGATCTGTTACGTTAATCTAACGAATATATATGTGCCTGGAAAACAATGTTAACCTTTTAAATGGATTAGTGGGAATATTGTGGAGTACATGTTTTCATGAGCCTTTGCTTTTGGAAAAAGCATGCTTTAGGTAGTGTGTTCATGCACATCTCTCTTGTGCAAGAGAAGATTCTCTGTTATGATAAGCTTTAAATTACTCGATGATTGAGCGATTTGTATTTGACAATTTGAAGTGTACATATCAAACTATAACAGTTTAGGGTATTAATTGACGCAAATGGTAGCATCAGCTTTCAGCAAACATTACTTTGAGTAACTCCTTAATTATTATTAGTTAAAGGTCAACTCTATTTAACACTTCGTTTATACATTAAGTCATACAATAATTAGCACTTGGAGCTTCCTTGGCCTCGCCGAATCTGAGCATCTTATCCTTATGACTACTTTCCTTATGTTTTTCCGTGGCCGGAATTTTAATGATCTATATGCGTCTAATTCTTATTGGAGCAATAGAAATGAAACGTATATAACGCTTTATTTAAATGCTTTTATCAATTTGTTACAATACATTAACTCGTTTTTAAGTGAAAATATTGCATTGTAATCACAATTTTTTTTTTCCTACAATCTTCAATTGAATTAGAATTTACATGCGAAATCACATTTCTAAAACAATTTCATGTCAAGAAACTCTATATTGCTCGATATCATCATAACTTAAGCAGGGAGTGTGTTTGTGTGACTGTGTCATGTTCATTACTCCCTCCATCCCAACTCAAACGCCCCAACAGTTTTTTGTAGTGGAATAAAAAAAATTGACGTAATAAGTTGGGTGGGGTAATATTAGAAAAAAAGAAGGAAAGAGAATGTGGGGATTAATGAAAGTAAGAGAGATATGTGAGAGAGGATGTGATAATTTAATAAAATAGTAAGAGAGATAAATATGTCCCAAAATAATTGAGGTGGGACGTCCCGAAATGAAATATGGGGCGTTTGAGGTGGGACGAAGGGAGTACATATTTACATCAAACATATACATTCAAATAACTCAAATATTTCATTAGAATTGCAAAATATACTCGTTAATACTTTGACGACTCTATAAGAAAATAAGTCTACACAATTCTAATCAAAATACTCATCTCTACCACCATAATTTCTTTAATGCAATGTCATGATTCCTTGACATGTGTCACACTAGATAAGGTTATTATTGGTATCCAATGTGTCGATTGGCTAATGAACAAGATCGAGCTCACCATCCTGTCTAGACTGATTATGAACTTTTGTCCCCATTCACGTAGGCAGAGGAAATTAAATTAAAACTAATTCCTCATCACTTAAATAAAATACTATAGTGTATAAAATCATAAATTACGTAGCATCTTTGGTCTTCACATATCGCGCCCGATTATATTTTACTTGGTTAAAAAATACATTAAAGTATTTAACCAATGTAGCGTTCGTTTTATATTTCGTGGTGACCAATGATGAATGAAGTTGATGTCATCACCGAATGGATGTTCATGCGCAAAGGTGTAGAAGTTTCTAATTAGGCTACTGTACTAATCACTGTAATCACATTTTACTAATCATTTTGTTTCTTTTGTTTGTATGACAAGACTACTAATGCAACGTTTACCTACATGTTAGACTTTTATCGAAAATAATATTTTGGTTCCGCTTTTTTACATACAATTAAAAAAAAAAAAGTTTGAAATGAAAAATATGAGTTTAAGAAATCAAAAAGTTTTATACTAAAATATTCGAATGAGCTGATAGAGACCTTCGCTCAAAAGCGACCACGTTAATATCAAAACATATACTCCGTATGAAGAATTTTTTTCTTTCTTCTTATCGTGACATATAATTATACTCGACGACTTAAATTTAAAAATGTTACAACGCTAAATAAGAATAGGATATATTACGCTTAGGAACTCTTGAAATTGAGTACTAGACAGTGAGACTGATCGAAGAAAATGGAAGGAAAAGAGAAGAATAATAATTGGAGTGATAATGAAGTAATAAAAAGCAGAAAGTCGTTAAAGAAATTGCAATTGGAAACAACTCGTAATATATTACGGAGTATTCTACACTAAAGGCCAATATTTTTGCGGACTTAGCTTATCTATGGTCGCACCACAAGTTGATAGTATATAGTTTTGTCGTCACCGACCTAACATCATAATATTATACACTCCCTAATCTTTTATTTCTTGTTCTAGAAGCCTTACCTTCTTATCACCTCTTCCCAATATTATTATCCATCTCCCATATCGTTTTCCAACTATATAATAAAAACTTGAACCGTCACTTTATATAATAGAAGAATCGTACACACCTCTCTTCTTCAAAACTATACACTAAAAATTTTCATGTCATTCTTCTCGTCCTTATACTAAGCAAAACACATTTCTTCTTCCTTTACGATAAAAGAAAACTTATTCCTTACGTGTTTATAGTAAACTTTCGTTCGAAATTCTAATAATAAAAAAATTATTAGGGTTGTAATTTTGTTAGTTGTTACTATACGCAGAAAGTTATGGGTACGATAATTCCAGGGTTGATAGACGACTTGGGTCGAGAGTGTCTGATAAGGATGACTTATCAGGACCTCCCGACCGCGTCTTATGTGTGTAAGACGTGGAGGGACGAAGTTACGGGACCTGAGTTCGGTCGTTTTAAGAAAGCTGCGGGTTTGGTCCGACCCATGATCATATTGGCTCAGGCTCAAATAGATGACCCGAGGTCTGATTTGGGTCAGGATGGCGTGAAGCAGAATCCATCCAGGCCCACATACCAGCTTACTTTATCCGACCCGACAACCCGGAGTTGGACCCGGTTGCCCGGCATACCAGGGATGCCGGACGGGTTACCCATGTTTTCCGGTTTGGTGGGGTCCGGAACGGATGTTTTAGTTATTGGCGGGTGGGATCCCGCCACGTTGCGAGCATCTAGTGCTGTGTTTATTTATAGCTTTTTAACAGGGAAGTGGAGGAAGGGTGCGGATATGCCAGGTGTACGGCGATCGTTCTTTGGTTGTGCTGCGTCAGATGATGATCGAACGGTTCTTGTTGCTGGTGGACATGACGAGGATAAAAATGCTTTGTCATCAGCTATGTTGTATGACGTGGATAGGGATCAGTGGGCCCAACTTCCTGACCTGGCGAGGGCACGTGACGAGTGTAAAGTCATCTTCCACCGTGGCAACTTCCACGTCATAAGCGGTTATCCCACCGATATGCAAGGGTGTTTTGACGGGACTGCTGAAGTGTTCGACAAGTTTTCGTGGCAGTGGGGTCCAGTTATAGAGAACTTTCTAGAACCCCGCGCAAGCTCAACCTCTTGCGTGGCGGGTCCAGATAAGAAGCTTTATGCATGTGTGGGGCGACGTGGTGGTGATGTGGCGGTTCAGCTAGGCGACAGGTGGCACGTGATCGCGAAGGTGCCGGCGGACGTGCGAAGCTCCAAGTGGATGGCTTCGTATGGGCCAGATAAGCTGATGTTGATTGGGTCACCAAAGTTTGGAGAGGCTCATGAAGGGTACATGTTGGATTTGAAGAGCTACAAATGGAGTAAAGTTGATGTGCCCAAGGAGTTTTCTGGACATGTTCAATGTGGTTGTGTCTTAGAATTTTGAAGCTTTTCCTAGTGCTTGGCTTCCTTTTTTTAGCCTATTACTAGTATAGAGCTACTAATTTAGATGATTGTACATACATATGAAAGTAGTAATATTAGAAAATAACTAAGAATTTTGCTCCAGTTTCTCCTAAAAAAAACTTATGATTTTTGCTGGAATCTTGTGAAGCAACTATGGCTGTTCGAAAATAGAAACTCTGAAAATAAGTATAGGGGATACTGGACATGACTTGGGGCTAGTCCCGTGAACATCAGTGAAAATCTTCAAATTCAAACTATCCGGGAATGGGTAATCCTTGAACATTATCAGTGCAGGAGATAGCATAGGCTAAAATTCGAAAATTCTATATCGTGAAAAAATGTAGCTCCTCGTTAAGTATACTATGGACTATGAGGAAGATCTAGCTCAGTTTACAGATACTAACTCTATATAGACTATGGGAGCTTCAACATATATAGTATTCTGCAAAACTGCCTCCATATGCCAGCATCCTTACAAAGTTACATGAAGAGACATTCGCGCTGATCGGTCAAATACAAGTACGGTGAGACCAAATTCAGTGGCTTCACTGTCACTGAACGATTACTCAAATTCTCCTCCAGTAAACGGTACTCAATTAGTGGTATACTAAAAAAGAAGCTGCTATTTGACTATTTCTGTCTCAGACTCAGTTCTAGTCATGGAAGAATGAAAACCCGAAAAATATGCCAGTCATACGTTTCACTTGATTCGCATGCACTTGAATAGGAGCTCGAAGAACAACTTATACATGTGTCGCTTCAAGTATGTCCTCTCTACTTTCTCCCTACCTTTCAGCCCCATTTTCTGCCTAGCAGTTGGATTTTGTAACAAATACCTGAGATTTTCAGCAAGTACTTTGGTACCTGGTCGTCCCACAGGATGAAGGAGACCTGTAACATTTTGCTCAACGATCTCTTTTGTGCCACCAGCATCAGTTCCAAGTACCTGTTCCGAGGCCAAAAGGAATTTGTCATATCCTATCTAATCTAACTATAAAAAGTCAAAGCCATGAAAAAAATTCTTTTACCACTGCATCAACAAGCATGGTAGGAGAAGAAGAAAGAAAGAATATGGACGCACGACCATGCCTGTTTCACTGCCACACCTGTGCTGTAGTGTATGACCAGTTTTTTTTTTCTTTTTTCCCTCCAAATCCTAGATTTGGAAAACATAGAAAAACGGCAAAAGAATACCCTGAGACCTAAGCATGACTTCTCCATATGGAAATGGCAGCCAAGGAAACGATGAGCCAAGAATGCATGCAACACTAGGCCCACTGTCAAGGTTCTGTTACTAAAAGGTTAAAGAGAACGAGAGAAGAGTTGCAACCAGCTCCATATGGAAATGACAGCCGATTTTTAAGCAAAACGAAAAAAAGAAGTCAGCCAGCTACCCGTCCGTCAGCTGGGAGGCAAAGTCAATGAAAACATAATCTCATGATACTTTTGTAATTGCATACAGTAATAACAAGCTTGAACTTCATATTCTAAGTCCGCATAAAACTAGATTCACTACTCTGCTCTTGAGAAACAACGAGCAACTTTCATTTGCCAAACCTTTACACTGTTCTGTCCAGTACGCAGCGTTCTAAATGCTTCATGACACAAAGTAATGGGCAGATGTCTGCAGATTCCTTGCTCTCAATTTCTCTATCAATGGACTACATCACAGAGGTGACTAATAACTAGATAAGTAAGGTCCAAAAGAGTGAAGTTTTTTTACTAATAATTCATCGGATGATGCACTTCACTAAAATCCCTCAAAAGTGTTTTTTAAAACAGGATGTAGGCAAACGTAGTTGGGGTGGCACAGAATCCCAAAAATAGAAGGATCCTTGAACAAGGCAAATGATTGCGACTGGCTGACTGCTGTCAAGGAAATGGGTGTTGTGAAAAATACTTCCGAGTGCTGATTAAGCAGAATAATGGCATGCTCTAGAAAGACATGATACAACTTAGACGACTTATATATCACACACACCAAAAGTGAATATACCATCAAATAAGTAGGAAGTTGAGTCAGACTTACAGGAAGACCGAATGCCATAGCCTCGATTGTCACTCTTCCAAATGTCTCTCCAAGGCCCTGCGAACAATAATTTATCACAATTAGATGTATTTCAAGTGTCCCTCAACTCTCAAGTGGTTATGAATCCTAAAGAGTAAAATGTGGAATTTGTTATCTGAATTCTGAAGATATAGGGGCCAGTTACAAATATTCAAAATGTGCATACATGGGGATAAGAACTCTTTCCATTTAAACCAGTAGAAGTTCATTCATAACAAAAGATCGCTTTCCTTATTTGGCCCACTATCCAAGAAGATTTAAACACGGGTTACAGCTTCATGTGCGGAATTTACATCCTATCAAGCTGCACAAGGAAAGTAGGTGGAGCTTTTACCACAGGATTGTAGAATCTTAAAATTGGTCTCATGAACTTCTACTCAGGAATTGGAAGACATCATGTCAGAATATGTAAAGTCACAAGAAGAGGTCATTGACCAGATAAAGATGCTAGCCTGATCTCTTTTCTGCACATCTGACATTCTACTCATCTTCATTGATTATGTAGACTACTAGCCAATAAACATAACAGACCGTAGAAGAGATTTTCTTTGTCCAATAAAGTAGGTCGTATAACTGTATAAGCTAATTGATATAAGAAACAGTTTATGCACATATGGAAAAGTAAGAAATCAAATCTATTAGCTATAACTTAAAATCTAAATACCAATAGATGTTAATCATGTTAAGGTATAGAGGTGCACCACAAGGGGAAGTAACAGCCCGTCTAAAGTAAAAATAGATCACATCAAATATCTACCTGTGAGTTAGTGACGTATACATCGGCTGCAGAATATAAGGAAGCAACACGTGTTGTGGTTGGACTCCAAAGAACAGACTTTGACACATTTGCATGCTCCGACAAAAAATTGAGAATTTCTTTGACATATATCACTTTATTGCTCTTAGATCCAACAGAACCAATAAGAAATTTAAGGTTCTGCGTAGGTACTTCCTGGCTGGAATTTTCTGTGTGCAGTTGCAAAGCACTTTTTAACTTCTGATGTGAACCCCTTAAATGATACTTCCCCGCCAACGTGGTTGGATTCTGATGCGCATCTAGCAAAGCCTTCAATCTGCCTTTTGTTTGAGAAGGTCTATCTTCAATAACCAAATATGCTGACTCAACAAGCAGAAGCTGACCTTTAGCAGCATTTATGCTACCTAGAGATATTACGAGCATATCATTATCTGTCAATCCCATCTCCTGCCTAACAGCATTTCTTAGAACTTGTCTTTTCTGCAACATTCGCTCTGGGTTTGCTAGAGGAGTATTCAGTGAAGAAGAAATTCCTGCTACAAAGGCCAGTTCATCATTCACAGATAGGGGAATTAATGCAGTCTGGGTAGTCAATGTAATGTTTTCCTCTTTAGACCAATCCTGCCACTGCTTAGACTGCATTTCAGAAAGAAATGCAATCATTTTCACTCGATTGAGCAGGTGCTTCGATCGATCAAAATATTCATGGCGGTTCTCCATGATCCACCAAGCAAGTTGATTAGAACCAGCATTGAAATATGCAAGATATTTTTCTGTAGAGGAAAAAAAAGTTATTATCAGTTAAATTGCTCAGCAAGACAGCAAGTGATAAGGAACAATAGACATGCAACATCATCAAATGAGCGAGCGCTGCCTACAGAAAAGCTGCCAAATTATAGAACGCGAAAGTTCACAGATCCCATTACTTTCTGCCGTAACTCAATGCATAAGGAAATAGCAAAACAGATACACACATGAACAACCCATCCAATTAGTTCTTGACATCATCTATGGTGCAAGTAAGCCAGATGAAAGGAGGATAAAAGAGAAGGCACCATGTTTCACGGTATTAACTTTTCTACTAACTACACAAGTCTGAGAGTAAACTCCGTACATCCATCAAATATACAAAACTAAAGGTTCAGTAATTAAACCAAGAAGAAAGATTACAGTGCAAGGTACTAAGATAGTAAGGCTTATATATCAGGAACATAATAAACTTTTATATTTAACTTCCTTTTTGGGTAGACTGCAATAGCTGTTCGTGTATCCAGGCAAGCTGAGAAAATAAAACATCAAGCATACTAAGTAATACTCCGTAAAAAGAAAGATGTGTAATACTTAACATACCTATCCATTGTGCACAGACTGCCGATCCAGCAATGACAAGATCTGCTTTCATGGCAACCTTAAAGCTGTGCTCAGCCTTGTCATCAACGATCTTGATCCTTCTTCTTGTAAGCTCCGCCATCAACCCACCCCTCCTATTAAGTATCACAGCATGGACCGTTGCCCCACAACTCAGAAGCTCCGTAGCCAGCTCCAGCATTGAAAGTGGAGCACCAGTCATTGACAGCTCATGAAATACCAAGACAAAGTTTCTAGACCAAACTAGCCTTGCAAAAAGTTCATTCCTATCACATGTTCCTGATCTCTTCTCAGGACTCCACTCTAATATTCTATCTTCAATCGATCCAAATGGACCAACAAGTAACCGAAATGAAGAATTACTCATACGAATCTCCTCTTCCTCAACCTCCACCTCTCTTTCCACAGCCTCTTCTGTAACTTTTTTCCTCTCCCGTACTTTACCTCGAGAACCACGCCTTGGTTTCTTAGTCTTCTTTTTAGAAGCCCCAGTTCGTAGAGGTATTACCCTAGGAGGTAAGATAGCACTCACCTGTTCAGCCAGAGACAAATCAAGGCTACCATCAACCTTACTCCCATTCCTTATCTTCACATCAACTATTCTTTCATCAGTAATAAGCTCTCGACGCTGAAACTGCTCAGAATTAAAATCCACATTCTGCTCATTTATACCAAACCCAGCACCACTCTTCCCGTTATCCCCATGAGCCCACCTCGACTGAATGTAGAACCCACCATATGTCCACAAAGTTATCAAAAGCAACCAATACACTAACTTATTACTCCTAAACCACGGAAACTTAACCCCACTAGACCTACTATCACGTCTAGGAGTTCGACTAGATGAAAGCCTCCTAAACGAAGGTGAAGGAGAACCTCTAGGAGTCGATCTCCCTGACAATGTCGACTTTAAAGTCCTCACCGGTGCTGGCCTAAGCACACTTCCCCACAAATCCTCATCATTAAACTTCTCCCCCATTATTAAACCCTATCCTACGTATCCTACATAGTTCCTACATCAAATTCCGCAAATTCTGTTGTCTGCACAGCACAAATTCAACCTCAGTTTCCGAAAAATTACACCTCTAATCAACAGAAATCATTGTAACTGCATACCAAAATTACAATAAACACTTCAATAAACTCATTTAGCTCTGGTATCGCCGGAACACGAAATTTCGGAACAATGTTGCTAACCTAGCGTATGTAGTAATCCAGCTCCTCTACATTATAAATTTACTAATTTGACAATCAAAAAATTAATTCAAAATTAATTCCAGCAAGATTTTGCACAATTCAACCTTTGGTATGATTCATACACGTATTCCACAAGCTTTGTACTAATTAGTAAATCTATAAGCTCCACCGCTCCAAAAAAAAAAAAAAAAAAAAAAATTCACATATGTACGATTTTGATAGCGAGTATTATCTACCGCAATTATTTCATACAAATCAAAAATATGAAAAAAGGGGAAAAAATGGGAAAAATGCTGCACAAGAGATGGTGAAAAATGCGGAGTAATCAACGGTGAGAATAATACTATAATAATAAAATTTCTAAATAAAGAAAGAAAGAAAGCAGAAAGTGAGAGCAGAACTAGTAAAGTTTCTATAAATAGAAAATAGTCACAGTAATTTCAACAGCAAAAGTTACACTCAATCTCTACTAATATAATGCAGTAAAAAAAAAGTACGAAGGAGAAGAAGAAAAAAAAGCGACGGAGAAATAATCACCATTGATAGATAACGTGGAGAAGACGAGCTCAATTTTCTTCTCTTCTTGACGAATTGATAGTTCAAAGAATCAGCGGAAAAACGAAGCTTCAGAATGAAGATTTGTTACAATAATATTGTGTTGGTTAAGCTAAATTTTCTCTGCAAAATTGACGAAGCAGAAGAAAATCTAAGAAGGAGAGAGGAGAGAGAAAGAGAGTATTGACGAGTGAGCTTTGCCACTGTCGGAAGAGAGAGAATTTTTACTCGATTATATATATTATTACTTTATTACCCCTCATGAAGTTGGTGGGGGTGTGTTGGTCATTTTAATTTGACGTACTTACGGAGTACAATACATCAGATTTGATTTTCTCGAGGAAGTTGGATTTTTTTATATTTTTATATTTTTCTGAATTGTTACATCGTGAATAATCGGGATTTTCGGAGGTGATCAGAAAGTCTTGCTTGGTTTTCCGGGATCGCTGATTCGCATTTTGGCGCCTAATTGTATATAGGATCTGCTTCGAAACTTTCCGAGTATATTGTGGTTTCTAAGATTGTGAAATGTCAATTCCAATTTTATAACAGTTTCGAGGCAAACGAAGGGTAGTGATAGAAGCGGTTGTGCTTCATAGATAGTAATGTTATAACTCGAGACTAGACCATAAGATTTGACCACGAAAACCATGTAGGACCTTTGCTAAACAATCTATGGTAAAGTCTCACCATAATACAAGTATGGTACACGCCACATCTATCAGATTGGATGAAGTGAGGAACCCACAGCGTAACCGTCCTAACCTAGAAGGGGCCGGTGCATGTAACATATCCGTAGAATGATTTAAGAACTGCAAAAAAAAAAAAAAAAAAAAAAAAAAAAAGGTTAGCGCCAATGGTTCTTGCACCAATACACGAAATGGCACTTTAAACCGGCAACAATGGCAGCGAAGGTGGGAGAAACGGCAAACCAAGCAAGTTAACCAAATGTTTATTAATGACAACACGGAGTGTGTGAGTCCAGTGGTTCAATTTGCTCAACTAGAAACGTAACGAAAACTAGTCTACTCTTTGAGCAAATTGCAGCTGAGCATGGAACTGTAAGCAAAAGCACTGTGTTCACTCCCTTGTTCAGTCCTCACACAGCCATTGGAATAGAACAAATCTACTCCAAGGAGAAACAGAAACCGTCTTCTTAATCAAACCACAACGCTTATTAACTTGAAAAGAGATACCGGGTACACCAAACAAACCATTGATTAGATAACATGACTAGATAAAGAACAAGAGAGAATTCCAGAACACATAAAAATCAATCTGTATCGAACATAGTGTCTGTCCTTTCAAACAGTTTCTCCAAACATTTCCTCCAACAATGAACGAGCTTCACGAAAACCAAGCCACCCGACAAACCTAAAACCATTTGAAACAGGGAACACTTTACATTTAATGTGCGCAGCCAATGCAAAAAGCTCAATTACTCAAGTAGCTTAGTCTGTAATCCATACCACTGAGCAGAAAGAAGGCCACAAACAAACCCATCAACTGTAACAATCTTGCGAAACCGACAACAGCATGAGCAGATGCATAACCATAATAACTGCAAGACAAAAATCATTACTTAGTATCATACATGCTTCACCCGTAGCCCCAGGGCACAGCAAATCCACAACATTGTACCTCTACAAGTATACATAATTTCCCTATCTAAAAAAAAAAGTCAGCATAATTTCCCATTGAAATAAATTTTGAAGCTTCAAAAGACGGCAAAAAGATTTACTGAGATAATTTGAGAAACTACATCGGCAAGAAAATGCAGGCCAGTCAAATTTTTTTTGCTGACCTAAGATATGTCAAAGACAGAGAAGGCCCAATGTGGTCCAGCGCACGGCCGGGAGAACACAAAGGGCATCAGAAAGGAAGCCCTATGGTGAGGAGAAATCAGAGTTCTTCAAACCAAGCACGAACAATTCTTCAACTTCAAGAGAAAAACTTCTTATTTGAACAGTGACACTTCCATATGTACTTCACTGGCTAAAATTCATCTCCGAGTATCTGAACGGCAAAAGAAGCAAAACTTAGTTGAAAGACTAAATCATACATGAGAGAGACAACTTTGTAACAGTAGCAAGAAAGACCAACCGACCTGCGGGGCTTATTTTGTCGCTGACTGAACTCATCATTTGCAACCTCTGTGGAACAAGCAGAATTGGATCATGATACACACACAAAAGCTAAAAGAGCAAGTGAGCGTAACATAGCTGTATACTTACCAGATCTCTGTTGAGGTTTTATTTCATTATTAGGTTTACCGAGATTATTGTCTTTGCTGCAAAAGAGAGAAAAAGAAAAACATTAAGCTGAGTCGCACAAAAACCATGACGTGCTAGTAAAAAGCATTTAGGTCCAAGGGAACAATTACAGACAGCTGCAACTCCAAACACAAAGGCACCAAACCATTTAGGAGTAGGAGATATGAAACAGTATGTGTCAACAAGAAATTAACACAACTTCGTACCTTTCCCATATCTCTTTTTTTCTTTTTTAATCCAAAAACATGACAGCCTTACAGAGAGTAACCGGATACAGCAATACACAGAAATGCAACAATACATTTAGGCAAAACAGGGCATGCCTCATACCTTGGAGCAGGCAAGGCAGAAGTCTGGCCTGAGGGCTGAGGATGATAGTTGCCATCAACGGTAAGATACGGGGGGTATGTTCCCCCTAAAGCACCTGCCGCACTTGCTAGCACGGGTAGCCTGAAAACAAAAAGAAACACCCATAAGATATAGATCAGAATTTCCAACTTTTTGGAAACAACTGAACTCAGGATGAGATCCATGCATTTCGAATACTGCCAAACAAGAACATGAGCCTAAGACGGGGGAAGGGGGTGGGGGATTCAAATCTCTATGAATTACGAAAAAGTTAAACTTCAACCAGACTCTCCTTCAAGAGGCAACAGCAGGAGCCCCACCATAATAAGAATACAAATCTAACAACAAAAAATCACTCAAACTGGAATTCTATATTCAGACATGCGAGCCCTTCATCACCACCACAGTAACCATGACAACGCACCAAGTAAATTTTTTTTAGGGCAACAGCACAACAAAATAAATTACATACCACGTCATTTCAGAATTTCCAAGCCCATTTGGCTGAGCAACATATCCAGGAAACGCCATTCCAACAGCCGGAACTCCCATTCCACCTGGATGCTGGCCCCCAAATTGCATAACTACACAAATTCAGCAATTTTCAGAACAGCAGCTCAGAGAAACAATGGGAAATTATACAGGTACGGAAACAAAATTAACTTGGGTTCAACCCAGCCCAGCCAAAGAAAAAGAACTCACTACCACCAACTTCACCAATACCACGTCTCTGCAAGCAAATTCGCCTTTCTATTTCTTTCACCCACTTGGTAGGTTCCCAGGGGGCAGGGTAAAAGTAACTGCTTCGCACTCAGTTTCCTGACTTCTCCCTCGGCATTTTAAATGTGCATTTGGATTTCCCATTTAATTGTCCATCTGAGTCCTACTAGAAACAGAATACTTAAACTAAAGAACACTAAATACTCCATCCATGAAATTATATACGACTTTCTCACGTTTCGAAAAGTCTCCTTTATCTTTTAGTAAGGAGTAATTTCCAGTCAAGCTACAACCTCGATGTGTGAGAACGTCATATATGCTTTTATGTAGGCAGTACATCTTTACACTTTGTTGGAATAGAGATAAAGTGTGATTTCTATCATACTCCCAACAATTACCATGACTCCTAGTAGGAAACAGTTCTGCTAAACCAAGCACCACTAAATTTAATAAAAATTGTTGAACCTTTTGCATCTATTATCATGAATTTTGAAATGAAAGCATGGGAAGAATGACTTAATTACAGGGGAAAAAGAAAAAAAAAAAAAAGAAGCCAGATTGTTACCAGGGAAGAAAGCTGGCATGTTAGGATCACCATGACCAGCACCGGCATTTCCACCAGATCCAATGACTTGTCCACCACCATAGACAAGTGAACCACTCCCAGTTCCCTGAACAGCTCCTTTCCCTATACCAGCCAAAAGAGAATTAGAATAACCAAAACGGGAAGGAGTCTCACCCTTTCCAAACATAAATGTATTTGTCAACAAACCTGCTTTTGGAGGGGACGAACTTTGAGAAGCAACAAGAGAGCGCTGAACCAGCTGCTGACTTGGAGCAGGTAAAGGTGATTGGCTTGGAGTTTGAACAGGGCTTCGCGGGGAAGCTTGAGTTGTTTGCAAAGAAACTTTGTTCACTAGATTATTTGATTGAACTGGCTGATACACAGCAGGTCTAGAGGATGCCACAACCCTCCCTTGTCCTTTGGGATGAGCCAACTGGTTAGGACTTGATGAAGAAGAGGCGGGGGCTCGTAAATGCAAGTTATTTATTGCCTTGGTGGTGGGTGGAGAGACAGTTCCGTCAATGCACAATTTATCAATGCCCGTAGAATCAATAACATTCTTCCCTCTCAGCATAGGATTAGAGATTGGCATTGAAAAACTAGTGTCCACAGAAGGATGAATATTCCTGTTATGATTTCCAGTGTGCATTTCTTTTTTCTGTGGTGTAGCAGCGTCCTTCGTGGCAGCACCTGATGGATAAAAAGGAGGTGACGCAGAGCTTAAGTTGGACCCAGCTTTCTTAGCAGGAGCAGCTTCATGCTCTGCATTCAAACTTCCTGTTGACACAGCCGTTCTACCAGAACCAGTACGTGAACTTTTGTCAAACGACCTCGCTGATCTGTGGAGAAATGAAAAGCTCATAAATGTTAGGCGAAGGAAAGGGTAGTAACAGAGAAAACCATACAAGTTTATAATTCAAGTGCCCTCACTGTTTGTACTGTGGTGGGTGTGTTTCACCGTTATTCTTCATCAAAGGCTGATATCTTCTTGGACCCCTTCCCCTTACATCCTTTGGTGCAGGATTCTCGTTGTCATTCCCACCACTGTTCCCCCTCCCTCTCCCTCTCCCTCTCCCTCTCCCTCTCCCTCTCCCTCCACCTCCTCGGCCATAACCAGTACCGGCACCTCTTGCTTTCCCACGACCTCGATACGGTCCTTTAGAAGATCTCCTCCCCTGATAATAACAACAAAATGATTTATAAGAATAAAAATAAAAACATGTTCCAAAATCTACAATATTCAGCTGAATAACAAATGTATATGTTACCAAATAAATTCTCACACACATGGCTTAGTAATATGACAAACAGAATAAACAACAACCAACACCAAGCCTTATTTCCAAAATGATGTCGAACATAAGAGACATGAACTAGAAACAATACCTCCTCGTAAGGTCTCTCTTGCAGGTTCAACTCCTCGAATTTGTCATGGCCCCATTTCCTTTCATCTTTTGATTCCCACAATTTTCTTCCAGCAAATGTTCGCCTATAGAAATAAAAAAGGTTACTTCACTAATAAATGGAGTCAAAGCTATATGAAACCCAACACATACACAGAAAGCTTATATATGTAACACCAGAAAATTTCAAATTGCTAGAATGTCCATGAAGTAAGGATTTGATTTGCAAGGCTCCAGATTAGCGAAATTGGAGTCGAACATTGAAAGTAGAATGTAGGTGAAATATATAGGCAATATTAAACCCTCCTGTGTAAATATCCTCCTAGAGTTGACAAAGCGAAATTTCTGTAAAAAAAAAGTGAATTTGGACCGGCTACAGCAAACATTCCCTCCCCAATGTTTTGTAACTGCCCACTGCCGACTTCCAATACTCAAATTTCAGAAAATCACTAAATAGGCATTCCATACCCTGCCCGGGAGCCCCCCCCCCCCGGCCCTCGAACATCAAACATGGAACAAGACAACTTCTTCGTATAGGAGAAGACAAACCATACCTACAAGACATGATTGTCAACGCATGTTAATTAATGCAAAAGCTCCATGAGCCAAAAGTCCCATAACCACAAAATCAATGATCCGTATAAAAGTAAGTTCTCCCCCTAAACGTCTATGGATTTAACTAATCAACAAATGGTATAGGAGGTATGTTAAGGTACTACAATCCCTACAGAAGTGAACATCAAACATTAGGCCTCCTCACTTCTTGACTAAAAAGATATCAATAAACTACTCTTCTTCAACGATAGGTGATAAATCAATGATAACAACAGGTCTACGAGGGTGCAGAGTTGGGCATACGAGAGACCCTGTAACAAACGTTTAACGAATAGGGCATCTACCAATGTTAATTATGTTAGACAAAGGACTCACTATATTTCCACCTCATTCCAACGTACATCTACAGCAATGCTAGTCTACCACTCTCGATTTCAACACCGCCCCCAACCCATTCTCCCAAATCCCGAAACATACTTAGGTTAACGAAATCAAAATCCCACGACTTCCTCACTTCTCGCCAACGACGGAACCAAGACAAATCGATTCCAAAGGCACCATGAACAACACATGTTCCCCAAACAACACGAATGCGATACACAGAAAAACACACAGTCAATTCCATCAGTATTCATCACAGCTAGAGAATTCACAATTACACACTAACATAACATAACTTAACTTAACACAATTCAAATTAAAATAAGCATCAACAAGTAGAATTTGAAAAACACGAATCTTCAAGCACAAGTACCTGTTCCTCCCACCAGCATTGTCTCGAAACCGATCATCGTGCATATAAAACGCTCCAGAAGTCGGCACAGAAAACGGTTCAACCTCCTTCTTTTCCCCTTCCTCGCCCTCGCCCTCGCCTTCGCCTTCGCCTTCACCTTCCTCGTCCCCGTTCGCCTCACCGCCGTCCTCCACCTTCCCCTCCGCCTCTCCGCCACCAGCTTCTCTCACCTCCAATTCTGTATACTCCTTCACCTCATCATCCTCCTCATCATACTCGTCATCAGAATACTCCTCCTTGCGGACGTCGTAATCATCAGCAGCACCCTGACCGTCGGATTCGCCGTCGTATTCGACGGCGCCGGACCGTGGATGCGGCGGACTACAACTGTTTTCTCTCTCCTCGCCGTCACCGTCACCGTCCTCCCCTTGCTCGTCGTCGCTCGCTGCTCTCCGCCGCCTATCTAGCGCCAACAACGCCTCCTCCGGATCACTCTCGTACTCCGTATTCTCGTCTTCTCCGGCGACTCCGGCGACTCCTTCTCCCGACATCTTCAATTGAATTGATACACCCTAATTAGTCGATTCTATGCAGTCGATTCGTTTCCCCCTAATTCGATTGCGGAAACACTGAATTTTTAGGTCAATTAGGAAACCCTAGATTTTGCGTCGCATAGGAGAGAGAAAAGCGTGGATATATAACTTGGGGGTAATCGTCAGCAAGAAGGTACAAGCGGAAGACTTCTATTAATCGGGTAAAATTAAGAAAAAGACAGATCGGATTGGGTCATCGCAAGGTTTTTCATTGGTGTGAGAGGTTTATCTATTTTTATGGGGGTATTTTGGGAATTTAATATGTAGGAGTATTGTTCAAAAAGTTCAAAACCCGATCTCGTATAACTCGAAAAATCAAAAAAAGGAGTTGAACTTCGTTTCGACCGAACGATGGACTTCAATAGTTTCATCCTCAATACAGTCCAACGTGATATACCACACCCATTCGTTTCTCGGTCCACAAAATTCAACCAAATCTATGAGGTACGCCACCAAAAAAAAAGAATGTGAGTATGATATATAATCTACCATTCTACCTCTTTTATTAAATGTTGTTTTATGATAATAAAAGACTAATAGGAAACTAGACCATTTATGATTCTACTCTTCTTTTATTATCACATATATAAGCACATCTAGGTAAGCATAAAAATGCACAATCAATTTTCATATATAGAAATTCTCAAAAATTTCTGAACTATATATTGAAGGGAGGAAATGGAAAGGAAAAGGTCGAAATTAGTGGTAGCAATAGTTGTTTGTATGTTAGTAGTGATTGTAAGCCAATGTGTGGAAGCCAAAACTCCACATGCAGTGAAATGGTGTTTACAAGGTTGCTATAAAGCAAAGCATTGTTTTTTCAATCCTGTTTGTTACCTGAAATGTGAACGTAAGTGTTCCGGTCATACCGTCCAGCCACCCCCTCCAGAACCTGAAGAACCTGTTCCACCCCCTCCAGAACATGAAGAACCTGTTCCACCCCCTCCAGAACCTGTAACGTCACATTCACAATGTGGTACACCGTCTATGCAACGTGGTACACCGCCAAAGAACCGTCGCTAGCTAGACGGTAACTTTGCTGATTCTCTAGATGGGGAACACAAGATTTGCATGGCTAAATTAACTTAATATCGTATGTATTGTTATCATTGGTTGGCAAAACCAAATGTGTCGTTTCACTAATAATTGTTATACTTCAATAAATTATACATTTTGTACTCTTAATTCCATGGCAAATTATATACTGGTAACAACCATATATAAGGGTATGGTACTCCAGTATCTGATGAAATAATTACCCAAAAATCAATAATAATTTACAAGAAATTGGTGGGGAGCCAAGATACGATGAATATTATCGATCAGTTCAAGAATCTTACTTGAAAATTACAATCCTTTAACTTTCATGTTCATTTGCCTGTAGAACCTATGAATCACGGACACCTCTCCCAAGTGACGTGTCCGTGTCCAATATGGTGTCGGACACGGACACCGGGAGGACACGGTCGGTCCGCTGTCCAGTTTATTCTTTTTAACCCGGACACAAAACCCGGTTTTTTGCACATAGGACACCGGTTGAACACCTCTCGGACACTTCTAAGACACAATAAACAAACATTAAGCAAGCATTTGGGCGAAATAAACATTCTTAATCTCGAATTCCTTAGCGTTTCCCTTAACATATTCAATGATCAGTGTGTAATATCTTTATTTTGAAATTGTTTTAAGTTTTAAAGTTATAAATTCTTATTTTTTATTAAAAATATATTATTTATTTTATTTTAATATATTTATATTAAAAAATACTAGCGGTGTCAGTGTCCTACATTTTGAAATTGAGGTGTCCCGGTGTCCGTGTCAATGTCCATACTCGTGCAACATAGGAACCTAGTACACCCCCTACATAATCTGAAGGCCACCTACAGAACTTGGTACACCGCTTGTACAACGTGGTATGCCCCTCAAAGAACTACCGTCGCCGGATGTTAACTCTGTCGATTCTCTAGACCTGGGGAACACATACACGATAATTTGTGTGACTAAATTAATTTATTTACTATCGTATTGTTATCATTAGTTTGCAACAAATTTATCCATGCACTAAGAATTGTTATACTTTAATAATTATACATTCTGTACTCTTAAATTCATGGGAAATTATATATGACTACATCAGTATTAATTACTAGCATTTTTATGAAGATTACCATATTAATTAGTTCATAAATCTTATTTGAAAATTAATATTTAAAAAATATTAAATCTAATACCTCTTTCCGTACATTATTGTTCGTCAACCAAATTCTCTTTTGAGTCGGTCACAATGATATTTTTGTTTCTTTTCCGACACGTTGTTTGTGATTACTATAGTTTGTAAAACCACATTTCCATTCAATTTTCATGTCCATATACACATTGTAAATTTTCTAAATTATGTTATTATCAATAGTTTAAAAGTCTTATACTATAAGTTGCATCATATTCTGAAAATAGATTTTGACCTATCTACGATAAAATTTGACTTATTTGCTGTGAATTATAGACATGCATTTAACATTTCAAGAATGTGCGACACCAATAAAACACATTAAAATACATGTTTCAGTTATTCAAAATCTCTGTCTACTATCATTATTTGTTTGAAAGTTTAAGGCACTTCAAGAAATATAAATCCGACACAACAGTGCTAACAAAAGTGTAATTTGAAGAATACATATATCATCAAATAACAATTGCCATAATAAGTAACAACGATAGCTCTTTTGTATATTGCAATGCAAAACATTGTTAATCTATGTTTGAGTTTGTGATAATTGTCATTACGTTAAAGTAAATCTTAAATGATAAATTTATGTTAAAAAAAAACATACTCCCTCCGATTCAAAAATATTTTCTTATTTCCTTTTGCAGTTTTGAGTTGGTATGTTAGCGACTATTTTTGGACCAAATGAAATCTCTGTTTGCCTTAAAATCAAGTAGACTTGGTAGATTGCAATGCATAATAAAATATTTACTAATTTTTCCAGCAAGTGAACGATTCATTTGGTTTAAAAATAGTTCCCAACATGACACCTCAAAACTGCATAAAGAAACAAGAAAATCTCTTTGAATCGGAGAGAGTATATATTTTATATTTATTTATTTTAAAATATGTCCCTGTGTCCTATAGCTTTCAAACTACAGTCTCACATTTTTCTATTATGTTTATGTCATTGTCTATGTCAATTTTCATGTTATACCTAGTTGATTTGTGAGTACATTGCACAAAAAAGTTTTTAAACTTCGGTTGCATAATTTTTATCAAGCTTTACTCACAAGAACAAAACAAAATGAATATATAAGAAAATAAAAAGGCAAACACATTTTTTTATATACGATCTTAGAAAAGTCTACTATGATCTAAGTCAAAAAGTAGAGAATTTTTTTTCGAAATAGGGCTCAAAAAATAAATATTGAACAAAATGGGTTGGATTGAAAAATGTTCAATCTTATGGGGTGCACGTCACCCCATTTCAAGTTCGGGACAAAACCGCCAGTGCCCCTGGCGGTATTAAGTGTCTTGAGCAGTAGCTATGAGGTTGTAAGTGATACTTTGACTAGGGTAAAACCGCCATGGGGGGTGGCGGTTTCACTTAAGTTAAACCGCCACCCCCCATGGCGGTTTCAATTTTTTTTTTTTTTTTTTTTTTTTTGGATTGACGTTATATCGGGGTGATATTTTGGCCAAGGGTGAAACCGCCATGGGGGGTGGCGGTTTCACTTAAAGTGAAACCGCCACCCCCCATGGAGGTTTCACGCTCGGCCAAAATATGGGTGAAACCTCCATGGGGGGTGGCGGTTTCACTTAAGTGAAACCGCCACCCTCCATGGCGGTTTCACCCTCGGCCAAAATATCACCCACTCGATTTGTATACTCATTTTTGTGAAGAAACCGCCATGGAGGGTGGCGATTTCTCTTCACTTAAAACCGCCAGGGGCACTGGCGGTTTTGTCCCAGACCTGAAATGGGGTGACGTGCACCCCATAAGATTGAACATTTTTCAATCCAACCCATTTTGTTTAATATTTATTTTTTTAGCCCTATTTCGAAAAAAAATTCAAAAGTAGAAGCAAAGTAGAAATGTCAAGATCTACCCTTATAGTAAACTTTATAACCAAAATAATAAAGAACTACTTACGATTCTACTTGTCTTTAATATGGCATCAGTTATCCTATATAAAGCACACATTAAGATGCATCAAAATGCAAATCAATTTTATTTTTTCTACAAAATATTATAGCAATTGCAATGGAGAGGAAAACAATGAGTAAAGTGGTAGCATTAGTAGCTTTGCTGGTATTAATGCTTGTGGGTCAATCTGTGGAAGGCAAATCCTCGATGAAATATTGTTTGAAAGGATGTTATAAAGTAAAGCATTGTCGTTTTAATCCTGTCTGTTTTATGCAATGCGAACGTAAGTGTAGCGCTCATCATGTACCACCGCCTGAGGGACCGTCACCAGATTTTCCTCCTCCAGAGTCTCCGGATCAAATGAAGATATGAATTGCATAATTAATTTATCTTACTAGCTATGATATTGTTGTTGTTATCAGTATTGGTGGTTGCAAAAACCATTTTGTTATTTAAGTGAGCATTACTATATTTAAATAAAAGGCAGACACTTAATATATGTTTATGTACGTACTCTTATTTTTACGTTAAAAATGAGTGAATTTTACGTTTATGTAGAAAAAAGTAAATAAAAAACATCATACTAAGCAAAAGAAAAAAAAAATTGTCAATCACACTCGGGTACAAAAACAACTAATACCGGCCTCAAGTAGAGTGATTTTACAATGCCTACCAAACTTGGTAGCCACGGCAAGAGAAGTAAATCTGACCATCCATCATATGTGTAATGGAGTCTCAACCGTCCATATATTACTATTGAAAAACATAAAATAAAATGTAAAATGAAAAACAAACCACCCAAATTTCCATTATTACGCACCAATCGCTCTACCACTGTCGTCATACCAAACACCACTATATGTAGGAGAAGTTGAGATAACGATACCAGAATGAGGCGATCATTATGGCTGGAGAGGTGACGATAATGTGGTATCAGTCGATGCTGGCCTACAGTGAAGCAAGGGTGGGTCGGGTGGAGGAGAGGGCATGAGAAGTAAAGGAAGATGTTTTTTTTTTTTTTTTTTTTTTTTTTTTTTTTTTTTTTATGGGCTATGACTTAATTTGGTAAAATTATGAGTCAAGGATATAATAAGATTTTCATAAGAACACATAATACTTTTAAATAAGATGGTTTTATTGGTGTCTAAGGCTATTTGTATATACCATATAGAACCCTAACATGTATGGTAGATTGGTGGGTAGTTTGGTTATTTTTTCTATTTTTTTTGGTGAGATTAAGGAGAGAGAAAAGAGATGTGGTGAAACATCAACATCTTTAGTGAGACATGTGAATAAAAAATTATCAAACTGAGTTATTACTGGATTAGAGTTGGTAGAATTTACAAATATGTTATTATATTCGTAATAAATAGAAACAAATTCATAATTGTGTAATTTATTAATATGTTATCTTACTATTTTGAGTAAATTGTACATATTAGAGTTATTTTAATTTTCAAAATTTTACGATGTGGTTCTTGAAATTTGATACACAATAGCTTCACAATAGCTTCCTAGCTAGCAGTATGTAGATCTTAACATACTCCCTCCGTCTTTCTCTAAATACCTCGCTTTCCTTTTAATGGTGTCTTTATTTAAATACCTCATTTCAAAACTTACTAAATGAGGTAAGTTTTCACCATCCACACCCCACTATCTCCAAAAATAATATACAAATCATCCATTTTCTCCAAAAATAATAACAAATTACCTATTATCCCCAAAAATAATAAAAAAATTACCCACTATCTCCAACAATTATAAATAAATCATCCATTATCTCCAATAATAATAAACAAACCACCGTTATCTCCAACAATCATAAACAAACAATACTACCTTATTCCAAGTAAAAAACACAATGGAGTGTTTAGAAGAAGACGGAGGAAGTACATTAGTACTAGCAAAAAAAAAGTTAATTATAAAGAACATTTATGTGACACATATATGAAGAAAATGGTAGTGAGTACTGAGGAGTGTATGATTTTACTAAAGTTAGTATCACCAAGAGAGCGGGAAAGGTATTATTCGTGAAATTATCAAGCAAGTTTATGGTGACGTGGTTAGATATAAAATAGAAACGAATGATCTACATATAGAAAGAAAATGAGCAATATATCTATCAGATGTTGGTTATTTATTTTTCAATAAGTTTACACATGATGCTTTAACTTTTGACTTAACTGGTTGATAAAGGTTGACTAGTCTGTGTGACTCGAGACTTCGAAAAAAATCTGTGTGACTCAACAATGCGCTTGTCAAATGGATATACACCTACATAGTTATATTTAGGGGAGAGCAGAATTTCGGTCCGGTTCGAAAACCGGAACGGACCGAATTTCACTCGGTCCGGCCCTCGGTCCAAGTTTTTTTGGGAAAAATCTCCTCGATCCACTCGGTCCAAGGGACCGGACCAGACCGAACCGGACCGAAGGGAATCCGGTCCGGTCCTCAGTCCACATTTTTCTGAGTCTCAGTCCTCACTTCGGTTTGGTCCGGTCCTGGACCGATGCTCAGCCCTAGTTATACTCGTATATTTGAGGTTTTTTTTTTTTTTTTTTTATCATATATCTTAAAACAAGAAAACATGAAAAACATTGACATGTGAATATTATTTCTTATAAATGTAGCTAACTAGCTAAGATTTATATTATACAAATTAAAGCAGTACTATACCATAAAAGAATTTACATCTTGCAACCAATAACATAAGTCAATTACAAAATGCAAAATTAGATACATTTATCTACCTTGATACGATTTGAGTAATAATAGTGACATAATATATAATCTGCTCTTTTTAGATTATGTTCTAAAGGACCTTGGGCAAAACAAATAAGCCAATAGTTGGAATAACACTTCTATTACAAGATAATAACCACCATAACGAAAAGTACAAACGTCAAAATCTACCCTTTTACTAAACATTATAACAAGAGTAATAGAAAACTTCTTACGATTCTACTTGTGTTTAATATGGCATCACTTATCCTATATAAAGCACACATTAAGATGCATCTGAATGCATGCAAATGAATTTTTCCTACAAAATATTAAAGCAATTGCAATGGAAAAGAAAACAATGACTAAAGTTGTAGCATTAATAGCTTTGTTGTTAGTAATGCTTGCGGGTCAATCTGTGGAAGGCAAATCCTCGATGAAATATTGTTTAAAAGGTTGTTATAAAGTAAAGCATTGTCGTTTTAATCCCGTCTGTTTTATGCAATGCGAACGTAAGTGTAGCGCTCATCATGTACCGCCGCCAGAGGGACCGTCACCAGATTTTCCTCCGCCGGAGTCTCCAGATCAAATGAAAATATGAATTGCCCGATTAATTTAACTTACTAGCTATGGTATTATTGTTGTTATCGGTAATGGTGGTTGCGAAAACCATTTTGTTATTCAAGTGATATTTAAATAAAAGGAAGCCACTTAATGATTCTGTACTTACTCTTAAACTTAAAAGTTGATAATCAGTGTACAATTTAACGAAATAGTGTTCGGAAAAAAAATGTTAAACAAAATAGGTGGAAACAAAACTTGTTCAACAATATTGGGTGCAAGTCACCCATATGTAAAACCGCTGAGGTCCTTGGCGGTTTTAGGACTAAAAAAAAAAAAAAATGTGAACAGTAAAACCGCCATGGGGCTTGGCGGTTTTACACTATGGAAAACCGCCAAGCTCCATGGCGGCTTTACAGATCACAAATTTTTTTTTTTTTTTGTTACTGTTCATAAGTCATGAAATCGCCATGGTCCTTGGCGGTTTTATATTTAGATGACGTGCACCCCATTTTGTTGAACAAGTTTTTTTTCGACCCATTTTGTTTAACATTTTTTTTTAGCATTATTTCGTTAAATCGTTTATAATCAGTGAAATTTTTCCTTTTACGTTTGTTGAGAAAAGAGTAAATAAAAAACATCATAATAAGCAAAAGAAAAAAAATTGTCAATCAGACTCGGGTACGAAAACAACTAATTAATACCTCAAGTACAGAGTGATTACTATTCGTTAATTAAGTGAAATAATTAACGAGTTGTAGAAATATTGAAGTACAGACTTTAGTAATTTACAATACTAGTTTGCATGCCCGACCCATGCCCGGGCTGTATATCTATATTGCTATAATCATTTTATGAAATTGTCAGTTTATCTTTGTTATAATATTATTAGCAATACTGTTATTTTCCATAAATTAGCTTACCACCGTTATCACCATAAATTATACGGAGTATTATTTTTCATAAATTAGGTAATAGTTTCCATATTATGCAAGTAATTACTTAGTGCTATCCAATTAATGAATGTCAAGTGTCCTTCTAGAAAAGACTTGGTTTCAGATTTTAATATATATAGTATTAGATTAGATATATTACATCATAATATATTCGTTATAAAAAGAAATAAATTCATAATTGTATAATTTAAAATGTGTAAGTATTCCTTACTATTTTGAGTAAGTTGTACATAATATAGAGTTATTTTTCAAATTTACATGATGTGATTCCTGAAATTTTATATACAATAGCTTGCTTCCTACCTAGTAGAAGATCTTAACAATTTAGTCCTAAAACTGCCAACAATCTCAGCGGTTTTACATATGGATGACGTGCACCCCATATTGTTGAACACGTTTTTCTTCCACCTATTTTGTTTAACATTTTTTTTCGAGCACTATTTCGTTAAATCGTTCTTTTCCAGTTCAATATATAATAAAAACGAAGGATCTACATCTAGAAAGAAAATGAGCAAATACATACATCGGTTAGAGGTTGATTATTTATTTTTCATTAAATTCACGCACGATGCTTTAACTTTTGACTTAACTGATTGATAGAAGTTGATTAATCAATGTGACTTGAGGCTTAAAAAAATTTGTGTGACTCGAACAATGCACATGTCAAAAGGATATACACTTACAAAGTTATACTCGTATATTTGAGATCAGATTTATATTATATATCTTAAAGCGAGCTAACAATAATATATGTATACAAAATAGACAAGTTGTTAGAAAAAATTAAAAACGAAAAAAAATAGAAAACAAAAAAACATTGACATGTGAATATTATTTCTTATAAATGTAGCTAACTAGCTAAGATTTATATTATACCTACAAATTAAAGTAGTACTATTTATTACTTTTAATAATTGCGTGTATGAAATGCTGACGTGGCGAGCTTCTGCGTACAACTGACATGTCAGCAATACGTCAGCAATGCTCATTGGTAAATTAACCAAAAAAGTGTGAGCTAGGATTTGAACCATTGACCTCTCACCTACATTTTCATTACATTACTAGTGTGCTAACTGTTACTTCATGCATATTTTTACAACTCATTCTATAAAAAGGAAAGAACCAGTCCAAATAAATGTAGATGAGCAAATCTTTTATTTTAAATATTGCATTTTCATTCATTATATTAAAACAACAAGTTCATAAAAAAAAAACTAATGTTCATCATTTTTTTTTTTGCAAGAAATTAGTAGCCCTTTTATTCATCCATAATTGGGAAGAAAAAAGAACAAAGCTCTTACAAAATAATAACCACTAAGAAATGAAAAAAAAAACCTACTACAATGGTGCAAAACTGCCTAAATCTAGGAATTCAGACACTCAACAATTTCCTCATGAAAACATGATTTTGAAACAGCAAGAATTCTCACCCTAACTATGTACTTAGCCTGTGTAATAATCCATTCTGTGTCATGGTGGACATTTGCAAAGATTCAAGAATTGCGCTCTTGCCGTATCAAGTATACTACTTTCAGAAGACTACAAATTCTCAGCTTTTCAGTCCAATGCTTCCTGCTCACCTTCTGATTTCTCCATTGCAGCTCTCTTTTAAGGCTCCAACTATTTCTGCTCAATTTCAGCCAAACCAACATACCCTTCCAAATGGCACTGGAGAAGTCACAACCAAAGAAGAGATGTGGGTGAGATTCAGCTTGCTTGCAGCAAAGACAACATCTATTTACTAAGACAATCCCTCTCCTGCACAGATTGTCGACAGTAGGAAGCTTTTTCTAAGCTGCTAAAGAAGATATAAAAGCATGCTTTGGCAGATTCACATTGCTCCAAATTGCCTTATATCCCTTCATTTTCCTGAATTTCTCCCTAAAGAAATCATAGGATTTTGCTACATTGTATTTTCCACCCTTCTCCCAACTTCTAATTAGACCAACAACCTCCTGCGCATCTCCTACAACATTCAGAATATCATTTCTAACAGTGATGATACTCTTAAGAGTCTCAGAGTGCTTCAGGTTGATATCCACCTCTCAAATATCATCTTTGTTGCAGATGTATTTGTTAATCCAGGTAGTCCAGATATTAGTCTTTCTCTGATCAATGCTCCACAACCATTTCGCAATCAATGCCTTGTTCCAAGCAAGGATCTCTTTTATGTTAAAACCTCCTTCTGCCCTAGGAGCACAAGCACTTTTCCAACTCTTCAGAAACAATTTTCTCTGACCCTCCTGAACATTCCACAAGTAGTTTCTGCATAAACCATTAATTTGCTTGATCACACCATTTGGGATTAAGAGAGCACCACACCAGAAATTCTCAATGTCGAACAGTATAGAGTTGATCAGCTGGGTTTTGCCAGCATATGAGAGCAAGTTTGAAGTCCAATGCTGCAAATTGCTCTTGATCTTGCTAATGAGTTGATTGAGCATGTGGAGTTTCAGCTTTGCAGTGTTTAGAGGTATACCTAAATACCTAAAGGGAAAAGTTCCTTCCTGAAAACTGGAAACCAGCAGAATATGCTCCTTCACATTAGACAAGACACCAGCAAAATAAATCTATGTTTTGCTTGGATTAGCGTGAAGGTCCGAAATATCAACAAAACCATTCAAAGTATGAATAACAGCCTCTACTGAAGGAACATCACCTCGAGTGAAGATCATGAGATCATCAGCAAAGATTAGATGTGTCAAACCAAGCCTGCTGCATTTAGGGTGCATCGAGAAATTCTTCTTGCCTGGCAGTAACCTTAATCTTCTAGACAACATTTCCATACATAGCACAAAAAGATAGGGAGATATGGGATCTCCCTGTCTTATACCACACTCTCCTTTAAAGAATCCTCTATTGGCGCTATTGATTTTAATAGAATACCAAGGGCTGGTAATGCAGGCTATAATCCAGTCTATGAACAGCTGTGGAAACTCCATACTCTTCAACATTTCAGTAATAAAGTCCCAATCCACAGAATCAAACGTCTTACGAATGTTCACCTTCATTAAGCACCTTGGGGATGAGTTTTTCTGGTTATAACCTTTCACCAGAGCTTGTGAAAGGGCTATATTATCGAAAATATTCCTCCCTTTGGTGAAAGCAGCCTGTTCAGGTCCAATTAGTTCAGGTAAAATCTGCTGCATTCTATTAGCTAAAACCTTGGTTATGGTTTTGTAAATGGTGGTACAGCAAGAGATTGGCCTATAATCCAATACAGTATTTGTAACAGCCCGAACCATCGTCCGTCGCAACACAACCCAATAAGATGGGTAGTCACCCCTTAGGCCCATATATCCTCTCCGGGCTCTAAAAGGTGAAGGCCTTGTTGTTAGTATGATGGTAGGAATCTATTATAAACTGATCATATGAGCCTTAATTTCCCAATGTGGGACAAACCAACTCCATAAACCACTTTTCAAATTTCGTAGTGTTAGAAACTCCCCCACTTAGAGACCGCAACGTCCCCGTTGCGCCTCGACCAAAGCATACCAACATCAACACAGGTCCAAGATCCCCCCCGCTAGACGGCTGGTTTGGGCCTCGCCCCAGCACCCAGCACGCGGTCGCAGGGTTGCTCTGATACCATCTGTAACAGCCCGAACCATCGTCCGTCGCAACACAACCCAATAAGATGGGTAGTCACCCCTTAGGCCCATATATCCTCTCCGGGCTCTAAAAGGTGAAGGCCTTGTTGTTAGTATGATGGTAGGAATCTATTATAAACTGATCATATGAGCCTTAATTTCCCAATGTGGGACAAACCAACTCCATAAACCACTTTTCAAATTTCGTAGTGTTAGAGTATTGGCATTAGCTTTCTTGGGAATGAGGGTGATCAAGGTTGTATTAACCTGCTTGAGCATCCTCTTTGTTTTGAAGAAATTCAGCACTGCCCTACAAAAGTCATGCTCGATACTGTCCCAAGATTTCCTGAAAAAACCTGAGGAAAACCCGTCAGGCCCCGGGCTTTTATTGGGATTGATGCTAAACAAGGCTTCCTTAATCTCCTCCTTTGATATACTCCTGGCTAAAAACTTCCTGCTGTCCTGTGACAATTTATTCCCATTGTACAGGTGATGATCAATGGCTTTAGTGGACTTTTTTGTACCAAGTAAAGTTTTGTAATACTGAATGAAAGCTTCAGATATGCCCTCCTGAGTGGTATGAGTTACCCCATTGCTGTCCTGGACACTTCCAATAGTGCTAAGGTGATTTCTCATGGCAATCCTATTGTGGAAATACCTTGAACTGCAATCAATCTCATTAATATGAGTCTCTTTAGCTCTCTGGCTCAGAATGCTCATTTCAGCCCTTTTGAAAACACAGAATTCCTTTCTAAGCTTAGATTCAAGAGATAACAGATGCTGATCAGAAAGATTCCTAAGAATCTGCAATTGACATTCCTCAAGCTCCTTTCTGCAGACAGCAACCCTATCAGAAATATTTGAGAAGTAAGCCTTGTCTAGCTGCTTAAGCTTCTACTTTGTGTATTTCAACTTTGTTATAAACTAAAACATAGGAGTACCAGTAACCTTCTTTCCCCATGCCTCCTTTATTATGCTATGGTATTGTGGATGATCCACCCAGCAATTGAGAAATTTGAAATTTCTCTGAATCTGAAGAGTGTGAGTAACTCTGATGAGAAGGGGAGTGTGGTCAGAGATGCCAAAAGGGAGAAGAGAAGCAACTGAGTCTGTAAGTTGATGTAGCCAAACCTGATTAATCAGGGCTCTATCAAGTTTAGACCAGACACAATTTTCTCCCTGCTGCTTATTTGTCCAAGTAAAATCCCCACCATGACAATGCATTTCCATTAGCTCACAATTATCTATACAGTCATTGAAATCCATCATTTCCACCCATATTTACATCATGATTACTCAGTCTTTCCTGGGGATCTCTGATAGCATTAAAGTCCCCAAGAACAATCCACTTGTCTGTCATACCAGCAGAGATTCTGCCCAATTCCTCCCATAAATCCTGCCTCTGTTCTCTCTGATTACTAGCATAGATAATTGAGATCCATATAGTAGTTTGAGACTGCAGATGCTCAGCCTTACAGTGAATATATTGAGCATGAACCCTTTCAATGCTAACTTTAAGTCTACCAGGATGCCATATAAGCCAAATTCTTCCATTGAAGTGGTGAGAATAGTTAAAAGCAACCTGATAACTCCTGAACCTACTATTAACCACTTTAGAATAGTTAATGTTCATCAATTTTAAATTCATTGTTCATCAAATTTTCAATGTTGATCAAATTTTCAATGTACAACGATAAAATTCAATATTTATTTAATTAAATTACATGTTCATCAATATTAGTCAATGTTCGTCAATTGTAAAGTACATGTTCATCAATTTTTGATGTTCATAAAAAAAAGATTGTTAATGTTTAAAAAAAAATAGAGGAAAAAAAAAAATAAAACAAAAAAAAGAAAATACATTTTCTCTCTCATCTCCCTTCAACCCTAACCACCCACGTCCACCACCACCTCACCTCCACAGACCACCACCAACCAACGATCGGCCCACACCACCAGATGTGGCCACCTCTCGCGACCACCACCAACAATAGGCCCACAACACCGCCATTTAAGCCACCTCTATGCAACACGAAGAAAAACGAAAAACTCATTATAGAAGGCAATTTTTTGTTGTTTCTGGCGGCGACGCTTTAGGAAGGGGCCGAGAACGTGGCGAGAGAGGCGAAGAGACAGGTGGGGAGGGTAATCGTTGTGAGAAATAGGGAGAAAGGGAGAACAAAAGTGAGGGGCATTGGCGTATAGGAGGTGGAGACAGGGAGGTCGTGAGCCAACTTAGATCCGCCGGTGCTCTACGCACCTGGTGGTGGCAGCGGTGATGTCTCAGGTGGTGGATGGTGGAGGTGGCGGCAACGAATGGGTGGTGCGTGGTGGTGGTGGGTAAGGGAGGAGAGTGAAAATAAAAGGGAGTATTTTGTTAGCCATTAGATCTAGGTGAATGAATGCCCAAGATTAATTCCCTTCGTATTTAAAACCCTAGGTATTTCAGCAATTTTAAACAAAGATTCGGTACATGACTACATGTACAGTTAGATCGCTCTATCACTTTTGCATGGTAACCTGGGCCTTTCGAGGAGAGACTCTAGGACTAGATCAAACGATGGAGTATGCGAGTGACTAGAGTGAAGAACCAGAGAAAACAAATGGATTAGAAAATATATGCTTATTGACCGACATTGAAATATATGCTTATTGACTTATAAGTTGATGCACAACAATAGATGTCATTGGTTATCAAAGTATATTGATTTCTCACCAATTATATTATTAGAAGAGTTTAAAATATTCCATATACTCCGAAAGTAAGATAAAATTTTTTCGGAAAATGATGGGATCATCGTGCAGGAAGATCAGGGGTGGTAAGTAGAGGAGTCGAGAATATGTGTGTAAAAAAGGGTCGAGCATAAGAATCGACACGGGTACAAGAATTGAGTTGGAGGTCGAGTAAAGGAGGTCATGTGGGGCGGAGCCTCATATGTTGCACAGGGAGATGAGGGGTGCCAAGTGGAGGAGTCAATAACATGTGTGTTATAAGGGCTCGAGAATAAGAACCGACATAGGTAAAGGGGACTGGGAGTAAAAGAAATGACCGAGTTGGAGGTCGAGTATAGGAGTTCATGTGGGGCAGAGCCTCATATGTCGCTTAGGCAGATCAGGGCAAGTGGAGGAGTCGAGAATATGTGTGTTATAGAGGGTCGAGTATACAAATCGACACGGGTAAAGAGAACGGGTGCATAGGAATTGACCGGGTGGGGGTCCAGTAGAGGAATTCACTTGGAATGGGGCCTCAAATGGGTTCATGTGTGGCAGTGCCGTTTAAAAAATCTGACAAATGAAGAAGTGTTGGTTAGGGGGCCAAGTAAGCATCGACTGGGGTTGAGGGTCGGCTAGAACATGTGACATAAGGGGAAAGGGTGTTTGTAACACTCCAAGATTGTGGAAAGTGGTTTATGAAATTGGTTTGTCCTAAGTTGGGACACTAAGATTTTTATTATGATATGTTTATAGTAGGTTTCTACTATACATTACCAACAAGTCTTTCACCTTTTAAAACCCAAGCGAGGATTTACGAATTTAAGGGGTGACATTTAATCTTATTGGGTTGTGTTGCAACGTATGATGGATCAGACTGTTACAGTGTCGTGTAGCATGTTGACGGGTGATTGGGTGTTGGTAAGGAAAGTGGGTGGTATAGTAGCATGGAGGTGTATGTGGGCAATAGAAATTGATGGTGGGGGGTGGAAATTGTCGGTTGAGGATCTTTGTATAAGAGTTAAAACGAATTGTGGGGACGCTGAAGGAATTAAGGGGGAGAGGAGATCAACTAAGAAAGTTTTAGGATGATAACTATTGTCAAGTTTGAAAGTCGATTGTTGGTTTATGCGTTGAATAGGAGATTCAAAACGAAATAAGTTGGTAGGGAGGATATCTTATATGATGCTTGCTTTTTTAAACATATTTGATCACACGGAAAACACGAAATCATTATCATTGGTCTTAAATTCTTATATTTATAAATTTTGGTGTTCTTTTCTATCAACATTTATAAATTCTCTTTACAAATTTTAAATTTATGTTTGTTAATGCTATGTTTTAAGTTTCTTTATATTTGTCAATATTATGATACTTTTATTTAATATCTTTAAAGTAATATGCCACAAAACTATTTTATATAAGCATTTGTAATTCCCGTGCATTTGCACGGGTATAAAAACTAGTATACTATACTATAAACACACAAAAAAATCACGTCTTGCTACCAATTACCAATAACATCGGTTAATTACAAAATACATAAATTAAATACATTTATCTACCTTGATATGATTTGAGTAATAATAAGTGACATAATATATAATCTACATTTTTTAAGTCTATGTAATCTGCTCTTTTTAGATTATGTTCTAAAGAACCCTAGACAATACAAATAAGCCAAAAGTTGGAACAACGCTTCGATTACAAGATAATAACCACGCACCGTGTATAACCTGGCCTACACGACATTTACAACATTTTAGAGAGGAAAAATAAGGTTACAAGATAAGGATGGAAGCAAAGAGTATGAGAACAAGAATCGTATTGGTTACTCTTCTGATTTCCATGTTTGTAAGGCCCTCAGAATGCAATATCTTTAAGAAAATAGTATGCATTGCTAAGTGCGTCCTTAAGTATGACGCACCAGTTGAAATGTATGCATGTTATCAAGGTTGTTCCTATCCCGGTACTCTTAATCAACTCTCCATTGATGATAAGCATGAGTTTTATTGTAACCTTGGTTGTGCTGTGGCCTCTTGCTCAGCGAACAACACGACTGCGAATACCGTAGAAGAGAAGAAGGCCTGCGTAAAAGCTTGTTCGGAAGTTTGTCATGAGAAATGAGGTGATGCATCATGCACACAACGGTTTCACAATGGGTTTTTACAGAGTAGTTACAATGTAATGGATTTCTGATTAAAGGCACCAATTTGTTTTTAGATGGTATTATTAATAAAGATTCAAGTTTAAAATTATTATTGATTTCGAACCCATCTGTTCGACGTAAAATAGTTTAACTAAGTACTCGTATATCTTTGAATGTCTAATTTTAATCGACCATTAGAGCTAAATAATGTTCCAATAGTATGTCTTAGCCTCTCAGGAGTCCGGTATATATTTGCGATATAATTGCGCAAAATCTACCATATATATTTAGATCCTCGGCATTATTATCTTTTTTTTTTTTTTTTTTGGGGTGAGGAGAATAGGAGATCGTCGGAGCCAGAAACTCGAGAGAGACCTATGCATTCGAGAATGCACTGGGTATGTTGACGAGCCAATCGATTTTTACACGTCATCAAGGTTGTTCCAATATAATGCTCTCAAATCCACTGAATGAAACAAAGGAATTCAAATCCACTGAATGAAACAAAGGAATTCTACCGTAACCTTTGGTTGTGCAGTGGCCTCTTGCTTGTCAAATTATAAGACGTAAACTGTACAGCAGAAGAAAGCCTGCGTCTGTGGCAAGAAACAGATCTGATGCGCTGCTCTCAGATGCATACAGTAAGCGTCTTGTTGGCTCACAATGTAATACTCGATCGATGTTTCTGGCTTGATACATACGAGGACAGACATAGAGGCTAGAGCAACTATAATGACTTCGTGTTCCTGAATAATCAAAGGAGTGCTTGAGTCATACTGTACCTGTTTGATTCTCATGTTCTATTGCCGAAGTTTATTGCTTTAGGACACCAAAGAGAAGTCGGAGCAGATATGGGATTCCGAATACATATTTAGAGACGAACTAACATATATTCAACATCCCGCGAAGTAACAGTTCAGTAAAACTATCTCTGGAAACTACGTTCACAAAGCACATCATTGATGACTATTACAATGCAGATGCACGACAAAATGGAGATGTCTTCCATAAACTCTTTAGCCTCACAAAAGACTCTTTGGACTTCGAAAATTTTTAACCACCCCCGCTCTGTGCCACCACGGCAAACAGTAAAGATAACACGCTTACCAGCCTTTCCTGCAACATCAGCAGAATCAAGGTACCTTTCATTCTTCCGTAGCCTTTGGAGAATTTTCTGGCGTCTTCAAAGCTGCAGCAGGTTTACCTTTGTGTTCAGAAACAACTGAAGAAAATTCCTCCACGATCGAGCCATCTTTGAACTTCAGGGCAAATGTTGAAAGGCTATCCTTCCCCTCATTAGCGGAATTGACACAGGCAAACGTGATCCCTTTCTTCTCCATCTTTGTAAGCTTCAAATCAGGGTACAAACTTGCATTCAAGATCAACCTTAAATTCCCCTTTGCCCGCATCACAAGCCTGGCTTTCTGAGTCTCATCCTTTAGCACATTGACCTTCAGTTCTCCTTTGCCCCGTTCTTTCCACCCTCCATCAAAAAACTCAAACATAACTGAATCAGCAGAAAATACTGTTTTCTCATTCTCTTCTCCTGTTTCCCTTGGTCCCTCCTGCACAGTACTAAATGCACTACCCTCAGTCTTTCCGCCGATTGATGACCCGGATCCTGTTGTACCAAAAAGGGGTGTACCACCATTGTTAGATGTTCCAAAACTGAAGGAGGAAAGTGATGATTGTGAAGAAGAACCATCATTCTGAATTGGCCCAAATGAGAAAGAAGAACTGGAAAAACCAGTGCCAGAAAGGCCAGTGAAAGCATTCTGGCTGTTAGAAAGTTGCTGGAAAGAATTCAACGCAGCACCAGTACTATCCTCAGTTTTTCCATTCTCATTCTTGTCATCGTTCTCTGCCTTGTCACCCACAACTTGTTTCTCATCAGCAGATGCAGATCCATTGGTTTTCTCAGCACTACCCCCAGCTCCTAGCTCGTCGACTGATTTTGCCTCAGCCACAGCTAAATCACCAACAGCCTGACTGACTTCGGTTTGCTCAGGTTGCCCACCAGCAGCTGAGCTCCCCTTATCTGCATTGGATTCAGTTGTAGTCTCTGCAGCTTTCTCCTCCGATTCCACATTTTTCACTTTGGGTTCTGTGGTTGCATCATCTTTGATTTCTGGATCTTCAACAGGTGTTTTGTCTTCAGCAACTTGTGCTTCAGCTGGAGCACTAACAGGAATAGGAGCAACAGCAGGAGGGGGTATCAAACGGATCCCAGCAAAAGGATTTGATGTGGGAGCAGAAGGTGTCGTAGAAGTTGTTTGGCGACGAACTTTCACTATTTTCCTAGTGGCTAGCACCTCATCACTAGCTTTCTTGAAAGTCCCAATCTCTTCTTCTCCAACAGCTTCATCGTCATCAAGACCGGGATTGTCACGAGATAATTCTCTTCCAGCAGCTCTTTTCTTAGAAGGCTGATTCTCATCCCCCATTATGCAAAAAAGGAAGAAACTTTGATTGGATGTCGCCTACCTCAGTAACAGGACGATGGACTGCCAAGTACCATTCAAGGAGGGAGTCAACTATACATGATTTAAAAGGAATCCATAAAACAGAAACGGACATACAAGATATGATGCAACACGCATTTACAAATCTATTTATGAGAAGTGAAGCCACCCTCCTTCGATTCTCAATGGACTTTCAAACACATCAAATCAAACTTGCCACACGATACATCCACAACAACAGAAAAGGGACAAAACCCTAAGGAATTGTACATCTCAGCAGATACAAAGCAACAACATGACAATTTAATATTTAAGAGTTATTCCAAACAACTCAATTCACCCAGAATTCCTAAAACTTCAATTAGATGAGCCACAATAAAGGATAAAATGCTTGAGTGAAATATAAAGAATTTCTCTCAGTTTAAATGTTGAAGCACTAGAGTGGCTTGGATACCCATAACATAGAGGGCCCCGCTACAAAAGAGGCAAATTAGCTACTCTGATTCGTGCATACATTTGGTACTATGTCCAACAAAATATTTTATTTCATCAAAAGCCCAATACGCGAGGAATAAGAGGAGACAGTGGTACTGCACTATACCCAGAAGACTAGGGCACAAAATCTACAACAGTACACACACCCACTCTAACCCCCCAAAAAAAAAACTACGTGGAAGTGAATAGCTAAGCAAAGAAATGAAGTTCCTCATTGCATTATATAGAGTAGTTCCTCACTTCTGCACCAGTCTACTTGGCATGTTCAAATCTGACAGACTACATTCATGTTGGACAACCAAATACAAAGATATATCAAATGAACTGAGAACGACAGAGGAGTTGTTGAACAAGCAACAAATTAAACATCACCAATGGACTTACCGACATATCAGATCTGGAAACACTTATCATCACATTCAAAGCGCACTAGAGACTTCAAACGACATGCTCAATCGAGAAGCAATAAACATGGACACTACGAAAACTATAATCACTTACCTCGCGTTCTACCAATCTTATATAACTCTATCAACTGAACATACAAGTTACTACACCTACATCAATCAATTTCTATCGTAAAGACAAAAGATTTCGACCAAATTATCCCTTCATTCCACCACTACTGCCTGCGTCTTTCAGTCTCCAAATTTAACATAATATCACATCACGAATTCTAAATGAACATAAAACACGTTACGCCTCCAACGAAACTAAATTCGCTTCAAAATCGAATGCTACCGCGAAAATTCCGACAACACCATTCTACAGCAAGAGTTGGGGGTTTTACAACACGAGTTTCGAACTCGAAAACCCGAAACACCGAATACTCTCTATGCGTTCGCATCTTTCACAATTTTTCTCATACCAATTTTAACACCGAAAGCGACTAAAACCCTAATTAATCCAAAAACATCCAATAAATTTCCCCAAATCAATTGACACCGATTAAATCAAATTAATACAGAACAACAAACTTAAATCACACTTAATCACACCTCTACAAATTCGATATAAAAATAAATTGATCGAGTAGCAACGAACACTGATTAATTTATCAACTAATTAATTAACAGTAAGTAGATATGAAATCAAAATTCACGAACACGACACAAAAAAATGAAGAGAAAGAGAGACATACATAGAAGAGCGTGTGAGGGAAGTTGGTTGATATTGAGTTGAATTGAATGGGAAATGAGGAGAGAGATAGAGAGAGGAGGAGAAGAAGTAGAATCTGAGGAAGGAGCGTATTAAGGAAGAGAGAGATTGGAAAACCTACAATATTTTTTTTGGGGGGGGGGGGGGAGGGGGGTCCGGTTTTCTTTCGGTGACCGGTTTAGGAATAACCCACGATATCTTGGATTCTTGGGCTTGGGTATCCGATTTGAACTAGTGATTAATTACTAACGTATCCTCCGGATTATAGTTTATTTTTCTTACTCCAAAACTAAAAGGGAAAATGAATGGAATTTCCAAACATGACCGTGAGAGTCACGGTCGATTACAATACAGTGTGTAAGTAACTATCGTGTTTATTATCAATATCTATGATAAATTTTCTTTATAAAACGGTGGAAGATTCCAATGTCCCATGTGTGGGACTCAAATTTCTGAATAGGTTGCAAAATGTAAGCGAACTCGTCTTTTTGTGAGAATGACCATCATGCTCTTTATGTTTTCGGGGGCATGGTATAACCATTGTGGGATTGCCACCCTTTCACATCTACTGTTCCCATAATAATACTTGAAATTTTCCATTGGATGAAGTACAATGGTCCGTGGTGCGTGGTATGGTATGAATTAATTACCGGAACGAAACCATTGTTGTGATATCAATTGCAAGTTTATAAGGTTTGGTTAGACTATAAACATGTCATACACGATACATGATATATAAAGTACTAGGATTAGGAAATTAAAGTTGAGATCAGTCAAGAATTTTTATTCCTACTCTCAGCTTGATTGGAATTTGGAAACTTTGACGGATCAAAATCCTCTAGAGTTGTTTTCTCTGCAGTTCCCTTAAATAAAAGGAAAACATCACTCTACCTTATACTAGTAGAGTTTTTTCTTATTTAAAAAGATGCATTAATAATTATATTTACTATATTTCAATAAACTCTGATCTAGGAAAGTTTAGAGAAAATAACTCAAGGTTTTTGATCCGTACTTGCTTGACATACTCTCGGTTCTAGATTTAGGATTTGGAAAGCGGTACTAAATATATCTAATATCTAATATATATATGTAATCTTGAACCCGCTCAATTTCCACGCTGACACGTGGCATATAATAATATTATTATATTGTAAATAATATTTATCCAAAATAGGATATGGTAAGTACAAGGTAGTATTATTCTAATAAAATAACATTATTACTTGATTTATGGAAAATAGTTATGTAATATATTAATTGATTAATGTATGACAATTTGATCAAATATTCCACGGGTGTTTCAACATCATGGTAATATTATTCTAATAAAATAACATTATTACTTGATTTATGGAAAATAGTTATGTAATATAGTAATTACTTGATTTATGGCAATTTGATCAAATATTCCACGGGTGTTTCAAAATGGGACTTTGGCTTTTGAAATGTGACTTTTCCTCTAATTAAATTACAAATATAACACAAGTGTTCGAAATGAGATTTTAGGTTTTTAAAGGTGAGTTTTCATCTAATTACATTACAAATAGTCTACGGGTGTTGGAAACATGACTTTTAGGTTTTAAATGTGACTTTCCATCTAATTACATCACAAATATCCAACGGGTGTTTGAAACGAGGATTTAGGTTTTAGATAAAAAAAATCGTTTACATAATTTTAACATTTAAACATAAGTAGCCCGTGTAGAGAATTAGGGAGGAGAGAATTAGAGGGGAGAGGGATGAGAGAATTATACATGAAAGCTTAAGTAATTGCATTGATTTAGAACAGTTTATAAACTAAGTACATCAAAACTAATCTCTAACTATTAGCACTTAAACTAGGATACAATATATTACATGATATTATATATTCCTAATATAATTCAAAGAATATCAATTACAATCAATTATGTGCATGATCTAAGGAGAGCTTGATATGGTGTGATTGGGAAATGATCATGATTGATACATTTCCCTAATACGCCCCCGCAAGATGGACGGCCGGAGGGTAAGTCCAATCTTGAAAGGTAAATGTAGAGACCGCTGGCGAAGAGAAGGCGTCGTAGAGGACATTCGGATGTCACAAGAACAAGCCGAAACCATAAGGGAGAGAGGACAATATTTCCGCGTGTCACAAGATCAACCCGAAATATTTTAAAGATGATAAGAGGGATAAATTTTGAGAAGACATTTTGTTTTTTTTTTTTTTGTGATGGGAAGAAAAATGAATTTGTGAGAAGGAAAATATACGAATAGGAAAGGAAAGAAGGGGACATAAAGTAAGATAAGAAGCAGAAACAGAGAGTTTTACCTAGAAAGGGGATAAGAAGATTGTAAGAGAAGGAACAATTTTACAGTAAAGAAGGAATAATTGGAGATGATTTGAGGATCTAGAATAAGAAATAATCGGACATGGTACGGTGCACAAGCATGTCAGGGAGATGTGAATTAGAGGAAGAGGCAGGAGAAGGGGGACAATGAGGGAACATAGGACATCTAAGAGGGAAACAGTTGTGGGAAAAGAGTCTCCGCAACAAGGCTCGTTGATCACACGAACGACGACTATTTGGTTAACCTATCGAACAATATCGACAATTTGATGAGGGTTGCAGCGAAAATTAAACGTGCCGATGACGGTGACGACTATCGGCAGCAAAGAAGATGAATACAGATTTGAGAAGATAAATTTTGAGATTGAGAAGGAAATGAAGGGCAAGAAAGAAGGAGACACGGGTGATGTTTAACGAAGAAAATCAGAGAAGAAGGAAAAGGAAACATAGAGGATGAATATAATTGAGAAAGATAAGAGTAAGTGAAACGTGAAATTCAAGAGGAACAAGATGAGAAATTTAAGAGGAAGAATAAATTTGAGAATTAAGAGAAGAAGACAGAAACTAAAGATATTATGGGAGATGAATTTCAGAATTTTGGGAGGAAGAAGAAGATGAAATTTTGATGAGATAGCAACGAGGGAGAAGCAAATTTGTGTTCACAATAAAACAACAGTTTAAGGGTCGAAGTCACAAGATCGACGACTAATTGAAGCTTTCAAAAAAATTGAAGAAATGGAAGACAATGAGGCGGAAGACATTGATGAACGTGTCGAAGGATCAACTGCTCTGATACCATGTAGAGAATTAGGTAGGAGAGAATTAGAGGGGAGAGGGATGAGAGAATTATATATGAAAGCTTAAGTAATTGCATTGATTTAGAACAGTTTATATACTAAGTACATCAAAACTAATCTCTAACTATTAGCACTTAAACTAGGATACAATATATTACATGATATTATATATTCCTAATATAATTCAAAGAATATCAATTACAATCAATTATGTGCATGATCTAAGGAGAGCTTGATATGGTGTGATTGGGAAATGATCATGATTGATACATTTCCCTAATAGCCCGGGCGTTGCACGAGCCATCAAACTAGTATATATATTTAGTCGTATTGAGCAACTCTTTTGTTATTGTTTATCCAATGGAGGACATAGTGCAAGGAGGAAAAGCCTTGGACAAGGCACGCGATACCTCAAGCATAAGCAAGAACATAGAGGGCGTTGCTTCAAAAAAACAGGTCCAAAGATACCCGTGAATTCTATCAACGTGGTCAGGCGCATTCGCAAGGAGGATGTCGAGGAGGCAAGTATGATGCTGGAGAAGAATAAAGATTACGCTGTCATCTTTGCGTATGACTTGCCTGTTACACCTGAGGCTGCTGAATATGCTCATCAAGTCGGTGTCAAGATCTACGTTTCTCACACAGAAGAGGAGTGTCTTGATCAAGTCAAGGCCTTTCGTCAAAGTATTAGTACTACTACTGATACTGCTACTACTACTACTACTCACTAATCAATCAATTCCTGCTACTTTTTAAGTGCAATTATAGTTTTAATTTTGTTCTTGCGACTTGATGTCTTGTAATAAGTTCATTATTTACGTTGTGGAACTTGTTTTAGAGCACGCAATAGAAAAACCGAGCTTTGATTTGTGCATGATATTCGGCTTTTATTTGCTTCAAAATCGTGTTCACTAGACTTTTATATGTAATTTTTTTGTTCATGTTTGGTGATTTCTTATGGTGATTCATGGTAGAATTGTTACTAGTTAGCCATGATTTCTTATGGTGATTCACTAGACGTTTAAGTGAAACCGCCACCCCCCATGGAGGTTTCACCATTGGCCAAAATATCACCCCGATATAACGCCAATCCAAAAAAAAAGTTTGAAACCGCCATGGGGGGTGGCGGTTTCACTTAAGTGAAACCGCCACCCCCCATGGCGGTTTTACCCTAGCCAAAATATCACTTACAACCTCATAGTTACTGTTCAAGACACTTAAAACCGCCAGGGGGCACTGGCGGTTTTGTCCAGAACTTGAAATGGGGTGACGTGCACCCCATAAGATTGAACATTTTTCAATCCAACCCATTTTGTTCAATATTTATTTTTTGAACCCTATTTCGAAAAAAAATTCTCTCCTTACCCATTTGCCAACCGCCACCACCACCTAAGGGCACCGCCGACAACCAGTGCGCACCACCACCGCCCAGTGCGCACCACCACCGCAATTCAACCTTCCTCCACCATTTTTATCCACTTCCGCCGCCCAGGCCACCGGTCTCATCTTTACTTCCCGTCAACTTCTCCTCCCACTTACTTTTCTTCTCTCTTCCTCACCTTTTCTCACGCGATTGTCGTCTACCCCTGCCCGCCACCTCCCTCTCCACGGTCGCCCCTCTTATATTGTGTGTTTCGCCTCCAGAAACGACCAAAACAGCGACTTATATTGTGTTTTTCGTATTTATTTTTGCTTTCAGAGTAGCGTAAAATTGGCGTAATGGGCGTGTTTATGGTCAAAATTGACCGCCGCGTGGTCGTCGGAGGTGGGCGCATCTTATGGTGTAGGCTGATAGTTGGTTGGAGTTGGTTGGTGCTAATGGGTGGTGGTGAGGCGATGGGGTTTGTGGTGTGCATAGGTAGTTAGGGTTGGAGGGAGAGAGAAAGGAGAGAGAATACGGGGGATTTTTGTTTAATTATTTGTTATAATTATTGATGAGTATTTAGTCAAATTTTGATGTACATTGACTACTTTTTGATGAATTTTGAGCATTAAGTTGATGAACATATGATTTAAAAATTGGTAACTTATAATTTCATTGATTAATATGAAGATTGATGAACATACGATTTAAATTTTATAATTATTGAAATTTCGATGAATATCGATTTTTTTATGAACATTGAATATAAAGGTAATGAAAATGGAGTTTAAATTTTATTAATATGAAAAGTTCCTATAGAACTAAGGTTCTTACCTACTTGAACCTTACCCTATGAATTAAATCTCCTACTAATTCATATACCCTATAATTTAAAGCTCCTACCAATTAATATTTTGGAGAAGTTTAACCAATACCAATTACCAAATATGCTTTAAGTTATGCAATTTTTTAAAATATAAAATAAGATGTTTGTTTTTTAAATTAATATAAGAATATACCAAATTTCAATAAAATATTATACTCTGTGTTTAAATTAATATCTTTAGATATCAAATCTTAATAAAATACTATATTCTTATGGTGATTACCACTAGTGGTAATGACCGTAGAATTTACGACAAACAATAAGGCTGTAGAATCGTTTCAACAAAGAATATATGAGACATGGCAGAAATGGATCGAAAAGAATACGTAAACGATTGAGATTGGTAGTAGACTGAATTGATGAAAACAGCTTCATTCTCTATTACAGGGGTAAATAAATTGTTGGGAACCAAAATCTGCTCTGACAATATAACCTCTGCCGCAACCTTCTATCTAAATCGCAGCCCAGCAACGGGAAGATTCGACATACACAACCGGAATCGGGACATAAATGGAAAAGATTTCTACATACACAATGGCATTTATACTATACTATTACTGGGGGGAGGGTAAAGAGAAGGCCACAAAGAATATCCTATAAGAAACAACTAAAACCCAAAAAAAATATGAATACTGTTATCTAAAAATGTAGCCCCCCTCTTTACAATTTCCAAGCACTGCAGAACTACCAAATAGGACAGTGGCAATCCAGTTCCTTCGTTTTGCCTCCCCGAAAACCTGCCACAAAACCATACACGTCTTTGTTATGGCCCATATACTATATACATTTACAGATCATATAGTTCCCATTAGCATGACACAATGCAAACAAAAATTCAGGGACGTGGAATCAATTAGCTTTCAGCCAGTAGCAGATTGCAGGAGTCACAGGCATCAAATGATAAGGGGTAAAACGTTCAGGATGGCAGTACTAACATACAAACTAACGTTAAGTGCTTACCTTAAGCGAGAATGTGTACAGCCAAAACCAGCAATGTAGAAGGGACTTCTAAGGATGTTGAGTAAGCACTGCAATTTCAACAAAAGCACAATAAGAGCAAATCCAACTTTAAAGCTCATAAGAAGAGAAACAGCTATATATCTACATTAACATGTTAATATGCGAAGTTTGTCAAACCAATGCAATACTTCTACAACAAAAAAAAAAAAAGGCCAAAAGGGTGATTTAAAAAAGAGGCCAAAAGGGTAAGCTTGGCTGGCTGAAGCACAACCATCTACCAGGTCATTGCAGCGAGAAAAACCGCACCTGTGCAAAGTACATACAATCCAGTAAAGTGATAACCGTAAACATACTTCAAGCTAAAAAGACTGAGGGGACAAAGCTCACAGATGAAATTCCTATAAATGAATCCAGTACACTAACACATTCAAGTCAACAAAACAAGGGACCTAACCACTACTCCTGATATGTGAGACTTACAAAGATGCAAAACCAGGGTTCCATATAAACAGCCTACAATACCATTGAAGGGTTGAGGGCGATCAAGGGTGGGAAAAAGAAGGGGAAAAGGAAGGGAGAGTTATGTCACTAGAGTAAAAATCAATTAATCACCAGAGACAAAATTTGGATTTTCAACACCAGCCCAACCAATTGCCTTTAAGCTGATGGGGTTCCGTCATTATTCGTACCCCATTCTTCTGCCTCGTTACCATTGACTAGCACAGCACCATCATTAGAATCAGCATCTACAACAACAGCCTCTTCTTGGCTCTCATCTGCATCAATCTGCTCTTCATTCTCTTCAGTACCCTGCCAATTGGAAAAAGACGTCAACATTGAAGTCAGCTTTTGCAACATCTTTGCAAATAATATAAACATCCGCAAATCCCTCGGAAAACATTTCTGCCGAATGCAGGATGTAAGAAGCAGTATACAGTCTCCACTATCCCAACCGTCAGAGTGGATGGAAAGTACTCTGCATCAAAGAGGATAAAGTATGTAACAAATACCTCGTCTTCATGCACCGCGTCACCATTTTCAAGAGGTTGGTCTTCCTCTATCTGCATGCTCTTAAAGGCTTCAACAAGATCTGTTTTAGATCTCTGAGCATATTGCAAATATTGTTCCGCAGGAGGATAGCTACCCCTGAAAAGATTTGAAAAAGAGAAAGGTGATCAGTAGCTTTTTATTTTTTAGAGTGACTTTCAGAAGAAACTCGTGGACAACAGTTTACAGATAATCACAATGACAATCGTCAAATACTCTAATCGATCAAAGACTGGAAGGAAAGGGGGCGTGGGCATGAAAACTCCAAATCACAGTACCTTTCTTCGGCAACTTTAGACTCAACAGCTAAAGCAATTTGCCAGTCATCAAACAAATTAGAATACTCCTCTGGATCAGCCAACGACTTGGCAGCTTTAGGATTTACCTGCAACATAGACATAATATACTATGAGATTACATATGGAACAAGTTCTCCAGAGGTTATAGGTCAGGTTATTAGAGGAGACATATCATAGATCTTCCGAGTGAAATGAATACTACACCCCTAGCCTGAGCTCTGTTGCTAGTCCAATCTCCACTTGACTAACTATATACAACTTCCAGTTACAGGACATATAAATGAACAAAGAACATACTGCAAGTCATCTCACCCCTCTTGTTATTCAAATATAGCTGCTTTGAAAACCTCATCAAAATTTCTAAAACAACAAGATTCATTCATTCGCTATTAACTATAGCAAGCTTACAATAATTGCAGAGCTAAGACTACGAACAATTCAAGTTGCAGAATAGTTCAACTAAAAAACTGACGCATCAAGCATAGATTTACTATGCAAGAAAAAGTGTGAAAGCAGCTTCGATATATTTAATAATTGACAATAACTAAGCTCAAATTCATTCTATTTTTTAGAGGTACTCAAGTCCAAATATTTTAGTAGTTTTCTGAACACTCAGGAAGAAAGTTCTTGTGCATTTTTTATCAAAATTGAATGAATGCAGGCCTCTATATATGAAAAATGACTATGCAAAAAGGTAGCACATGACCTTGCTGAGATCCTTTCTCCATATAGCAACAATTTCAGACACCTTGCTGGGAAGATAAGACCGGGCCATTAAAGCAGCCTCTGGAATTCGGTTGCTGCAAATAAAATTTAACATCAGACTATCAGAGTGGCACTCAACAAATGACAAAGAAAACTGAGCCCTGAAAAGGGTTCAGGCCTGGAAAGGTACACAACCTGTCAATCAACAGCTGAAGACAGTCTTCCAATTTGCCCAACATGAACAAGCAAAGGAAAGCAACATTGTTTTTCCCTTGCTCTTTTGCTAGGCTTGCGAGTTTTGAAATTCCCTCAGCATCTCCAATAGAAGAATAGAGCAACAACATGCCACTGAAATCCATTGCATGCTTCAGGCATTCTTCAGCCATGTCAAACTGTCAAGGAATATTGATCATTAGGGACTCAGGCAGGAAAAGTAGAAAAGCCTATTTTTAACTTTGATGTTACTTTCCACAAAAAATAAGATAAAAACTACTCTCTCAAGACAAAAAAGATCAACGTTATAGTTATATATGACAACTGACACTAATTAAGCGGAAACCTGAAGGGGAAGATTGTAAGAGACAACAATGGTTAAAAAGGTGTGAAGATGCCAATTGTTGAAGGTTATAGTAACTTCCTTTTTAGGATGATGAGCAAACTGAGGCATTCACAAACAAAAGATAAGTACAACATAAGCAATCTGTCTGGGATAACAAAACTACCTTTCCGCTAGACATAGCCAACTCGCCCAACTGCTTCCACTTTGATTCACTATGAACTTCTGAAGCTATATCCTGAAGAAATTGATATCAACAATGAGAGGACAGAAACGAAGAGCTTCAACAACCGTGCAAAAACTGACCCAGCATACCTTTGCGACCTCTAACCTGCCAAGCTGTATGGCAAGCTCAAACCTATATTCAGGGTCAGTTGCCACTTCAAGTGCCTCTGCTATCATGCCTCTTGATTCAAGAAAGCGGGCCACACTGAAAATTTGAGAAAAGTTTGATTATATGTGAGTGAAAATGTATGCAGAAAAGACCCAATCAGATGTTGCTTAGGGTAAACAAATTTGCAAGCTCAAAATTGCATGTCACAATAAAAAAAATTATACATGTAACCTAAAGACAATGAGTGCGCATTGAGCAGCAAATAAGCATCCAAGATCAAGACCAGCCACAACTCCAAGCCAATAGCATATATGAATTCTTCAGGAACGTAAATTGAATAAATAAAACACCACACAGGAAACCTATGGCATGTAAATGCCATTGCCAACAAGTCCCAGGTCAGAAGAAAACTTGTAATGGGGTTAGAAGAATGGAGCTGTAGACATATACTTCTACATTGGTAAAAGGAACAAGTCCACAGATAGAGATATATAACTGCTGTTCATTCCAAGATTAAAGAGAGCTTGTAAGATGGACTTCAAATTAGATTTCCCGGATAAGCGTACAAACCTATTATGGTGCTCCTTTGGAATTGTAGGCAAAATTTCATTGGCACGTTCAAAGTCCCCACGCATCACAAGAGTCTTGTATTCAATCAAGCTTAGGAGTAACGTGTACCCTATCACACTGCAAGAAAGAACGAAAAGATTATAGAACCATACACGCAACTGTTTATAAATAGAGGGTACCACAAGTAAAGCTTACTTGAATTCTTTGTCAATAAGATACACGCGACTTTGACTAGCAAGGTAGCCCAAGAGATACATTGGACGATCCAAGTGGAACATAGTGGTCACCTGGAGCCACAGCATTGAGATTAAGGCAGGTTTAGGAGAAAAATCTACAGATGTCAAGACAGTTCAATTTAAAAGGTAGTAAAACACTATACCTCGCCACCAACACAGTAGTTAAGCCTCCACGAAGAGTTATTGTAAATAAAACAATCTCCAACCCATATTCCAGTCCTTACACGTTCATTTGTTTCATGTAGAAGCTCAAATGCATCTTCCGCCCCTTGCTCATCCATTGGCCTTCCACTATCAAGATAGGATGAAACTACATCACGCTGTTACAAAGAAAATTCGCAGCAATTAAGCACCTTATTAGGCTTTAAACCCATAATCAATGATGACAAAAGGAAAAAGAAATGAAAACAGAAACAGCAGTACTCACATTGTACTTCAAGATGTAGAAAGATGTGTCACTAGCAATAGCCACCAAGTCACCACTATCAGCCCAGTAAAGGTTCTGTGATATAAAAACAAGAGCGAAATATCAGCATGTGCTCAGAGCATAATGATAAAATGCAACAAGTAAATACTCCTTAGGAAAAACTAACATAAGTAGATAACACTCACTTTAACGTTAACCTCAATCCTGCGGATAAATCTGCAGTCTACCCAGTCATAAAAGCATATAAAATCATTTCCACACATAGCCAACAAATTTCCACCGAAAATTCTTTCTGCAGAAAATGTTGGTCTGATACTCTTCTTTTCCTGCAAGGAACACAGACAGAGCAGTCAACTAACCATATCTCACGAGCAGCACATAATAAAGGTAGCAATCAAGAATAAAGAAAAATCATTGACTTGTAAAAAGCTCTTCTATAGAGAAAATTGTAGATTCGTACATTTAGAGCTAACCAACGGCTAATTATGAAATAACCAAACAAAGATTATAGCGAGAGGCAAGAGCAAAGAAAGACGGAAAATGATGATTTGTGCATAGCCTATATTTATTCGATAGCAAAGATCAGATCTGGTAAGCTCAATAATCATGTAGGGTTATTTTCAATTATTCGATTACAGAAATCAGGGAGCATCTCAGACAACAGCACTAAGTTCCCACCACTTAACTGTATCGCAGGACGGAAAGAATGATAAGGATATACTTGAATCACCATATCTTATATCAGAAGCTCAACAGCATACATGTCATCATTCACAATATGAGACAGCATAAAATAAAACAAAAGGTGCTCAAAAATCAACAGACACAAACCTGGAAAGTTTTGCTGAAGATCTTGATCTTAGAAGTGCTTTCTCTGACAGCATATTCTCCTTCAGATGACCAAGCGAACTCCAATGCTGAACCAAATGACCTATTCCTCCAGGCTACAGCTGTATAAATGATGTACTCTCCGTCACCACAAACCACAACAAACCTCCCGTTTGGATTGTGCTTCAAAGACTGCAGATACAAATACAATGTATAGCGTAAATGCACGTCAACCAGATTACTGAATACCACCTTTTTCAATTTAAAAATTCATAACAAAAATTTATCACAGGAAACCACGGATACATAATTGAATCCTCGATTTCGAAAGTACAACACCCTCTCTCCAAGAACAATAGCTCTGCTTTTCTTTTTCGGTTGTTACAGTGAATGTCTAGTACAGGTACAAACAAATTACTTTTAGCTTAATGCAAATGAGAGATCTTAATATTTAGGCAACTTCCAAACGGATATGGTGTTTTAAGTAATACACCCAATCGCAATATAAAAAGGGTGAAGGCCCTAAAAGCAAAACCAAACAGTTGAGGGGGGAACAAAAAGGGAAAAAAACAATGAAGCCTGGGGGCTTTTAGTGGGAAAGGCATTGCCTAGAGGACCAAATTTTATATTGTAAATGTATAGATGAACCATGCCAGCATCAACAACTAAAGACACAAGCTTTGCACAAAAGAGATCCAGAGAAGCAACACAGTCCACGTACAAATCACAGACAAGGAAAAGGTAAGAAAACAATTATAGCCATTATCAACACAAAGTTTGTCAAATTTACTGTACATAGCAGCAGCAGGCCACTTCTCAATTAATAAGCGTGACTCACCTGTGGGTAAAGATCACAAGTGCCCAACTCCTTCACTGCCAATGGCAGTCGTTCGCCATCTGTCACCTGAGAACACAAGCAGCCGACAAAGTTGAAGGGACTGAAACATGTATATTATTTAAAAAGAAAAACCACTCAGTTCAGCAAGCAGCAATGGCAATAGAAGAGCAATCAAGTTCAAACCTCATAACCAGCTCCGACACGTCTGATATCAACTGTTTGAATTTCATTATGTCTTGCCCATATTATCTTTCCGCTGTTATCCATGCTTGCAACAGGTATTTCACGACCAATCTTGACCATAATGGTCCCTTCATCATAACCAATCACAACGCTGCAAAATAATGAACAAAGGATTCATATTAAACATAATGTGTCAGACGACAAGCAAAAAGCAACCGAAGAACCAAGAGATATAAACATAACTAAAATTCCTTCTTGCTCATTTTGCAGCCAGAAAACAAAGCAAGAAGAGGATATGTGGAGAAGGGAATAAAGGAAAATATCAGCGATTAGAATGAGCACATAGAGATGTACGTATCCCACAATCGTAGGTGAAAAGCTGCCTAAAACGTCAGGTGAACAAACGAAGATACAAGTTCAACTGACAAAAGCTTACCGGCGAGAGCTCTTGATATATCCAATAGCCCAAACCCTTTCAAGACCATAATTAAGGGTGTTCTCAAGCCTGGAAATCAAACTCAGTAAATCAGACCTCCAATTTCAAACATCTGAATCAAATCTAATAGAGAGTAACACGGTTACAAAATACTAAATAAAGAAGACCAGGCTGCTAACATAATCACAGTTTCAAAATCACAGGTTTGAGGGCGAGCACTGAGTAGTACACATGCTTCAGGAAAACACGCCATCATAGATTTATAGAGCTTTTGCATGATTGACAAATGGGAACCTACCTCAGCACCAGACTATACAACTTCCCCAAAAAATTTGAAAATCTACTTGGGATAATTCGTAACTTTATAACTTCTACAAAGCCCTAACTTCAGCGGAAGCCCCAGATCCCAAGGAAATAACCTATATACAGCAGAAATTCAAACAAGGTGCAACCAGAATACAAGTACTGATACTCAGACGCGACCACAGATATGAAGGAACACTGAAATGCATTCATACACGTACATCAAGTACATTCACAAAAGAAACTGGTAAGAAAAATGGAGAGATAACAGGAACCTCTCTGTAAGAGATGAGCTTCAAGCCCCCACCAGCAGGGAACTGGATGCCTATTACACACCTAAACCATCCTTGAATCTCAAACAGTTCAAAAGCTAAGAACTAGAACATCACTTCCCATCCCCAAACTCCTACACTTTCACAGAGTAAACTATAGAGCCTAGTTGAAAACTCACCTGTAAGTGGTTGAATGCCAAATACGAACAGTTCCATCCTCAGAACCAGTTATTATTATCGGAAGTTCAGGATGGAAACACACAGCAGAAACATTGTGTGTGTGCCCTTCCAAAGTCTGAACGCAGCTTTTTGTCTGATAATCCCACACCTGTATCATGCATGAGGTGAAAGTAACTGAGACAACAGTGACCAGGTAGCCTAGCTACTAAAGTAAAGAGCAAGCCTCTGCAGAATGTCAAACCTTGGCTGTGTGATCGTCAGAACCCGTGATCAAATAAGGTTTGTCTCCCCCGGTGAAGTAATCAACACAATTCACTCCTTTCAAATGAGCATCCAATGTAAAATTTGGGTCAGGTGAGCCAAGATTCCAAATCTGAAATATGTAAGCAGCTGATTCAATATTGGAAGAATATCATTATCACTACACCAGTGTTGATATAGTATTGAAATATGATGAAGAAAGAAAAAAAAAAAAAAAAATGTTCGAAACCTTAATAGTGCGGTCAAGGGATGCACTAGCAAAGGTGTTGGTATCTTTCGGGTTGAAAGTCACTTGCATCACGTAGTGGGAATGGCCTTCAAATATTTGCGTGCAAATCCACCCTTTGTCCCAGTCCCAAAGCTTAATGAGCATGTCATCAGATGATGACAACACATATGGGAGTGTAGGATGGACAGCTACACACCTAATGTAATCAGTATGAGCCTCAAATACTTTGACCTTGTCCATCGTATTGTAGTTGTAGACGCGTAAAAACATGTCATCAGCTCCAGCAACAACCCATTGTTTCCGTGAAATAAACTTGGCAGATCTAACTGTATACAGCATTACCAAAAGAAATATTTTAATTGCTCGTAAAGGCCTAGTATTATATTTATTTATAATAATAAAAGAGAAGCAAAGCCCAAATTAAATTGTGACAAAGGACACAAGCTCTACCTGGTAAATCAGAGACTTCAAAAGACTTCGCCATTGTCTGTAAGTGCAAAACCATTTAAAGTCAATTATAACAAATCAAACGAGGTGCGGCCTTTTAAGAATAATCCCACATATGCAACACAGATAAAATTTGAAGGGTCCAAAAACACTGCAAAATAACTCCTTCGAGTAACACACCATATGATGTAGTTCTCCTCTGGCATGAAGTGTATAATATTCAATAATCTACCAACTAATATGAACTACTCCCTCCGTCCCAGTTCAACGCCCCGGGCGTTTTTTGTAGTCGAATAAGAAAAACTGATATAATAAGTTGAGTGGGGTAATATTAGGAAAAAGGACGAGAGAGAATGTGGGGATTAATAAAAGTAGTAGAGAGAATGTGAGAGAGGATGTGATAATTTAATAAAAGTAGGAGAGAGAAATATGTCCCAAAATAGATGGGGTGTTTGAAGTGGGACGTCCCAAAACGGAATATGGGGCGTTTGAACTGGGACGGAGGGAGTATAAGGTTACATAACCATTTACACACATAACTAGTGAATACACCAACAAATCAGCAGAAAAGCGACAAGGATCCTCTATATGTAACAATTATTCAATCTTAAGAAAGAAGTACGACAAACAAGCACTAAAAATCGAATGGCTGATCCTAATAGCATTCAACGCAAGTCTACCATGGGTTTTTCTCTAGAAAATACCATCACAACCCTACCCTCTAGAAATAAGGATTCGAGATGTAATTATAAATGAGGCAGTATTCAATATCAAGATGTCAATCTTTACACTCATTTACAAGAACATAGTTATCTGGATTCAAGTCTAGATTTAAGAGATAAGAAAAACATCCCGTAACAATAAGCCAGCTTCTTTATCATTCCGACTTACTCAATACATGTAAAATATCTGTTTTTGCCATTACTAACGGAACATTTTGCAGAGATTATAGCCAGGGGTGATGCTATGTTTGGCATAGGATTGGTCTGGGCAGGTAGCAATTCTGAAATAAAATTGATAACAATTTAATGTTTACCATAATACCTAAGTAGAACAGGTGGTAGAATGGTTGAATAGCGTTCTCCAAATTAAGTGTATGACACCCACCGATACATTAGATTAATTACAATCCAGGCTTTGCCCTCGTCTAGAACATCAAATTGTTCATGGTATATACATAATAATTTATCTTGTACGATATCACATATAATCGGGAACTATAGTTTAACATAGTATATAAATGTGTAGATGTATATACAAACAAATTTGACCCTTCGATAGTGAATGAAACCTAAAGAATAATTTCAAGACAAGGAAACAGCATAAGAATGCACAAAGTGTGTGGCATATAGATGCACTGTACTTTGCACCTCAAATTGCCCGTCTTTAAGGCCCTCGCTCTACGAGGCAACTCCCAGCCGCACTACGCGGTGTAAAACATCTACGATTGCTACGTTTAGATAGAATTGGATAACAAAATAAACGGAACAATCAACTGCCTCGGTAGGTCTTCTAAAGTATGCCACAAAAATTTGCTGAAGCATCACACATGCACATGTGACCAGACAAGGGGAGACAAATCTATAGATAGACAGATCAAAACACCGTGTCCGATACTGTGATAGATCAAGTTCACATACTTGAACATACTTCCTCAGCTACAAAATCCGCCTTGATGGGCCAGTAACTATGTCACACTAAACAATGTTGCCCTCATAGGCTCATACCCCCCCCCCCCTTCCCCCAAAACATAGGATCACATAAATCTCCTCAGGTCAGCGTTTAACTAAAGCATAATACCATACAAATCACGTCATTATATCGGTTTCCCCCTAAAGAAAAAAAAAAACGATCTCAAAATTCGATGCTTGCATTGCACTAAACTCTAACAACCGATCATATCCTCTAAACTTTTCGCACCTACGATGCCAGATGAGAAACGAGAAATGACAATCGAAACGAAAAAGAATGACATTTGATAATTTGATTAGTCTGACCTGTGACTGATAGTTCCAAATAACAACAGTTCCAGAATACAAACTCGCCAAAATCCTGCAACACACATTATTAACAACATTTTCGATACCGCGAAATCAAATGTCGTAGTTTAAATCAATCAAAATAGGAATGTGAATTAGATAATCACCATGGTTCAGTTGGATGTAGATCCACAGACTTAACTCTCTCTGATCTTTGAGCAAATTTCCTCTGATCCAAATCAAAATCATCAATATCAACAATCAGCGTCAAATTCACGCAACATTGCTCGACAAAACACAAAATCAAAACAATCAATGAATCAAATAGAGAAATATTACCTTCATCTCAAGTCGGAGCGGCTGATCGACGATTCAAATCAAAATCAGAAAACACAAAACAAACAAACGTAAAATTCAAGTCAGATCTCACACAATTTCGAAATCAAAAAATCACAATTACAAACGAATCAGACGAAATCGAAATCAGATCTAGGGTGAATAATAATCAAAACGCACCATTTTGAATGAATTTGATTAAATTTGGTACCGACGAATTAAAGTTGAGTGGAAATTGATTGAGAAATTCGCGAACCCTAGGAGAGAGAGAAATAGGGGAAAGGGGGGAAGATCTGAGGTATGCGGAGCGGAGCTGATGAGCAAAATCGCACCGAAGTGGAGTGAGAGAGGAGATGAGAGAGAAATGGGGGAAATTATTATAGAGATGGGAAGGAAGAAGGTGAGTTTCGGGGGTAAAAAATGAAGAATGAAAAAATTAAAGATGACGTGTTGTCTACAATATTAGTGGGTCAACGATCTCATAATAATGTGATGTGAGAGAGGAGTATGGAGTACGATACAAGGAGAAATAACATGAGAGATTTTGTGTTAAAAAAGTTTTTCAAGGTCCAATATAATGGGACGGTAATTTTTTGATCTCATTTGAATGTGTGTGAGTAAAACTCAAATGTTAATTTTTTGCAATTTTGTGTGAGAACCTGGGAAGCACTAGTACCTCTCCCGATTAGTGTGTCGATATACGGTGTTGGACACGGATACCTGGAGGACATGTGTCGGTCCGGTGTCCGATTTATTATTTTTCGATCGGACATAAAACTCAGTTTTTACCTAAGAAATACCGGTTGGACACCACTAGGACATAAAAACGTATATTAAGCTACCATTTCGGCAAGTAAACATTTTGAATCTCAATTTCTTAGGGCCTGTTTGGTATCGTTTTTTGTTTTCAGTTTTCTGTTTTCTTGAAAACCAAAGTCCCGTTTTCAAAAACCAGAAAAAGTGGTTTTCAGTTTTCAGTTGTCAGTTTTCATTTTCTGTATAACTATTATAGAAACATACCGTTTAAATTAATTTTTGCAACTTATTTAACTAAATTTTTTACACAAAAAAACCAAAAACTGAAAACGGCAGTGATACCGAACGGGCCCTATTTTCCATTTACATTTTCAATAATCTTCTATGTCGTGTCTTCATTTTCAAGTTGTTAGTTTTAAAGTTAGCAATTCTTATTATTTTATTAAAAAAATATATATAACTTCTTTTTATATATTTATATTAATAAATAATAGCGGTGTCGGTGTGCTTGATTTTTAGAATGCGGTGTCCCAATGTCGGTATCGGTGTGGGTGTTCGTAGTCGTGCAACATATAACTGAAAACTACAAATTTATGAGTTATGGATTTTTTTGACGAAATTGAAATTATTGGATAGTCGTTGTTGTCTTCCTTTGATAGTGGTTCTATGGTGTATTTTTAGTTAAAAGGCCAAGGTTGGCATCGCCTGTCGTCTGTTGGTTGATTGATAGTGTTTAGTCTTTGCTAATTGCCTAATTAGTGTGGGGGGTGGGGGGTGGTTTATAAATTTCATGTGTGGTCAGACTTTGTTGTTTTTATTTTTAAAACTTACTTTCTAAGAGTGAAATTAAGATAATCATTTCAAACGGATGAGGTTGGTTTTAATGTTGTTTTATCAAATGATGTATTTACCTTCAACGATAAAGATCTAAACTATACGGATATGTTTAACTTCTTATAGGTTTAATGTAGTTGCATATAGAGAAACAAAATATATTTTGTGGTCGTGTGGTTGCCAAATAAAATAATGGGATATTAAAATTCTCATAAATTAAAAAATGTGCAGTTGTTTGGTTGCCCAAATGGGAAATCATAATTCATTTGAATCTCCAATTCCTATAAAATGGAGGAATCGACTTACCTAATCCCCCCCTTGCTAATTGGAAATTTATGTGGGAATTAGTTGAATGCATTTGCCCCTTAAACCTACTTGTCTCATATGCGGAGTATCAGTGTCTTTTATAGTCAATATGTTAAGAACCACGAAAGATGATCCATCATTTAAACGTTGACAAATAATTTAGGCCTTTAAGGTTTATTAATAATAATAAAAACAAGTCCAATGTGCTTTCGAACGAAGTTGCAGTTGCAAGTTGCAACTAACTTCTACAATTGCTAAAACTAGGAATGAGGAAAAGATTTGCCAATATGTTGCAAATTAAGAGCAAGAAAAAGAACTAAAGATCTCACGTCATGTTGACACACGAAGTCACGAAACATATAGTGACTTCCACAATTTGTATATTACAATAGCTTGAAAGCTTGTATGAACGAACGATTTGAATCCTAATAAAATGATGGCATTGTACATAATAACTTATATGTAAAAAGCAATCTATAAGCACGTCAAAAAATATATAAATAATAATAGCTTATGGTCTTGTTTTGTGACGCCAATTTCTGATGAACGACTTATATCAAGATCTTAGACGATATCAACGGCTGATAACATTTCCGACAAGATACCCTTCATCACATCCAATCACAATCCTACAATAAAAGTTTGTGATATCAATCATTACTAGATCATTTTTCCCAAGCAAATTCAAAGAATTTTAAAGAAACTTGATAAAAAATTATTGATGAGCAACTGAGAACTTACTGGTCTGAAGTTTTCTCAAACTCAATGGCCCACACTCGTCCAAGGCCTTGATCCAAAGTCTTCTCTAGCCTGTAAATGACCCAATGTGTTAGGCCATATATAGTTCAACCTCAATGCACTCGATATAGAATTCATGTGTATGTTTCTCGTGAAACGGGTTCATATTAGCTTAGTTTGAGACTACCGTGAGATAATTTACTCGTGGGAAGAAAGAGAGAAACTTACTGATAAGTGACCGAATTCCAAATGCGGATAGATTTATCCTCTGAGCCGGTAAATATAAGAGGAAGTCGAGGATGGGTAAGTATTGAAGTAACATTATGGGTATGTCCCTCTAACACCTTGATACAACTCAAAGTTTCATAATCCCATACCTATCATCATTAGCAACCACAAACAATGTATTAGTACACAAGAAGGAATTAATTAAAGGGTTATAAACTTATAATTAAATAGTTGCAATGTGGAAAAGTTGTAGATTAACCTTTGTGGTAAAGTCATCGGAACCAGTTAGAATGTAAAGTCCATCTTCCTTGATTTGGTAAACGACACAATTCACTCCCTTTTCATGAGCAGCCAACGATGCGACTGGGCTCGACTCATCAAGATTCCAAACCTAAGGGCAATACCAAAATTATAAGATATGAGCAAGAATTTTCAATGTGGTACCGGTTATAGTACTATAGTAGTATAGACTTTAGTACCACCACGTTATATAAGAACACACGTGTTCTACTGGGTCAGATATAGCAAAAGTGACAAGATATGAGGAAAAATAAAGTTCTCATTGGATTTTGAATCGGCATAATCATATATAGTTCATACCTTAGCAGAACCATCAAGAGACACGCTAGCAAAATTGTTGTGATCTTTAGGGTTAAATGCGACTTGCATCACGTAATGAGAATGTCCCTCGAAAGTACGTGCACAAGTCCAATCCTTCTCCCAATCCCATAGTTTGATGAGACGATCATCGGATGCTGATAGTATGTAGGATTGATTAGGGTGAACCACAATGTTTCTAATAAAATCCTCATGTGCCTTAAACTCTTTGATCTTCTCTTCAGTGTTATAGTCATAGACACGAATCATCATGTCATCACTCCCGGTAACAATCCACTCCTTTTGTGCAACAAATATTGCTGATCTCACTGTGGATACGAGGAATCAACACAAAGTTCACGTTAGTATATTTATTATGTATATGTTACGCGATTGTACTAAAAAGTTTCACGAAGAAGAAAAAATGATCAAAACAATAATGCAATGCAAGAAGCTCCTTTGTAGATCATATAGATATAGTTTAGACACATACCTGGTATGTTGTCGGTAACCTTGAACGATTTCTCCAAGCTCTGTAAAAATGAAGGTAACTTAAACAAGACGTTTTTAAATAGGTAAAAATATTCAAGGAAGTGATAAATACAGTATATAAAGCCTGTTAATAGAAAAGAATGATGATGAACATCGTTTCATTCTTACCTGAAGCTTATAATTCCAAATCTCAACTATCCCGGAGTGTTGACCGACCAAAATCCTACAATTTTTGAGAATCACTGAACATTACTCAGATCCTTTCATGAAATTCTAAAAGTCGATGTTGCTAAACTGCTAGGACATTTTCAATGCAATCGTTTTCGTCGACACTTATCTTTAATTATCCACATTGCAAACATCTAGTCGTTAAAATTAAAGTAATTTGCACCTATATAACTAGGCTAACTTTATTATAATGCAAGGTTTGTATCTTGTCTGAATTGAGCTGACACGATGATAAGGTGTAAATAAATTTTTTTAAACTCGAGAATTATTAAGAAGAGCAAAGACATTGTTATCAATTTATCATGATTATACGGAGTAGAACACAAAATTACCATGGTTGGTTTGGGTGAAGGTCCAATGATTTGACTCTAGCTGACTTTTGGGTAAATTCAACCTGCATTGCAAAAATCATACGGAGTACTTAGTATTTCTATATAATCAAATGGTCAATTGACACTTTAATTTCGTGAAGAATGTTATCATACCTGGATTTCATGTGTCAAAGCCTGCATCGTCAACAAGAGTAAACATGAATCAGAAAAGCATTCTACGTAATTTGGTTAATGTCTATTAGTATGATGATGAGATTCAAGTAGTAAAGCCGTTATATATGTAAAGACAATATTTGTAACAAAGATTTTGAATATATAGAATGTGCTAGTTTATTTTTCCGGATGACATGAACGTGAGAAACCTAAACAACTATTATATTGTACTAAGCAATATGTCGAATATATTGTTGGATAAATTTCGAAGACATAACCTTAAACATTGCTCTGATCAAGTATGCTACGGCAATAAAAACACATACAAAATATTAAGGAGTATCTCACCATTTTTCTTCTTAATACGGATGCGTAAGCTTCAAATTCTGCGCGCGGTAATGAGTGATTGAGCGATTACTATATTCTTTTATGAGATCAGTGATATTTTAGGAGATCAGAGCAACTTATAGATTTTGATCGTGCTTTTAGGTTGTGATAAAATATGAATGGCTTGGGTTTCTATATATAGTATGGAGTACTCCGTATTATGCTAAGCATTTGTTATCTAGTAAAATTTCAAAGCTTTTGAAATGTCGTCAATCATGCATACTTGAGTCATCCAGTGTACTTTCGACCGTAGGATTAGAAACACGTGAAAATGAAGGGTAGATTTTCACTCAAATGATGTTGTTTTTGGGCTCTGTAGAAAGTTAGCATTATGCTGCGAAGTTTCTATTGTACATGCGTGCCAATTGGGGAGTCTCCTTTGGCTGGCTTTAGCTGTCCAGCTGGCTCATATCGCAATCGTATAACAAGCCAATAAAAATCAATCAAAACGCCGGTTCGTTGCCCATCAAACTTTTAAGTAATTTTTACTTATTTTATTTTATTTTATTTTAATTTTACTGACCAATAAGTTATTTTGTAAATAAATATTACAGGTGTTCGGCGAATTAGTTTATGAGTTACTGTAAATTTATTGTTTAAAGAGATTTTTAGCATTGAATCAACTTGATTTGGTGTTCAAACCAATCGAGTGATCATTATGCACTCTAAATGGTAATATGGATACATCGTCAATGACCCATTTAGCATTTGGTATCCTTGTATTGGGCTGACATCAAGAGACGTTGAGCCACAGGTAAATTGTGTAAGACGCTTAGGCCCAACTCAAAGGTAAAGGCAAGTTGGCCCTAGTAGATTCGTCGACATCGAAAGACATGTTCTTTTTTATTTATTTAGAACAACAATAATAAAAAAAAAAAAAAAACATGATATCTAAGCCCCAATTAGTTCGAGACGGAGCTTAGTCCGAGCAAAATTGAAAATTTAGTACATTTATTTTGCTTAAGGTTATTCAATTGAATTGTTTACTTTGATCATCGACAATTCGACATCTTTAAAAATCTATTGAAAAACTTGATAAAGTGTAATTGTGTATTATCAGATATTATCAGATTAATTACTTGATAATTTTTTCAAATATTATCAGATTAATTACTGCTTTAATTTCCATGAAGTTGTATTTAAAACTGATTCTACGAGATAGATACATACTCTTATTTCGTAACTATATTATTTTTATAATAATTGAGTCAACGTGGTATTTTTTAAAGTGAAAGTAAGGAGAGACTTATTTGAGTCGTAGGGTAATCATGATTATGCCACCTTTGTAGTGTCTAGGCAATGCAGATTGGAGCAAAAAGAAAATCAAACAAGGCATCGAAACACATTGGAAATCTACTTACAAGGGTTGTAATTAGTCCAACTAAATTCTCTCAATCTTTTCACATAAGAATATTCTTAGGATATCCTACTCTTCACTTTTAGGGGGAGTGATGAGTTATTCTATTGGTGTCACGTATATAATTTTTTTCTTACCAATTAATCATACATGCATGCATATTTTCATAGGCGTTTCTCACCATTTATTGCATCACTGAAAAAATGACATTCTTCACTTCGTAATACAAGAAATAACTGAAATTCAAAGTTAAGACATGCAGAATACTCCACTCATCATTATGTGTACTACGTACTACATCTGTTAGCCCCTGTGCGTACCATTCATTAATTCTACGAGGAAAAGCACACTAAACTTGATGGTAAAGAGATAGATATGCCACGCCACGCACGACTCATTAACAAATTAAATCGCGCTTTTGCTGGAGTTAATTAGCCAGGTTATTAATTATGTGATTGTGTAGGATACGAGTTTTTCATAGCGATGTGATACGAGTTCTATGCCTGTGCATGCAGCTATATATGCTGTAATGTGTACGTGTGGTGCGTAAAAACGGGTGACTATATATCATAAGGACAATACTAGAGGTCTACGCTGTAAACACTTGAAAGTGTCTACTATCAGCAATAATTTTATTACACTATCAGATTTTTATTACTCAGACAATTGATTTTACTACCAACCCAAATAATTTTACGACCCGAATCTCATTTTTTGCTAGTTGTAACTCAATTTTACATTGTAGACAAAATTAATTATGTCTATACTAGCAATTTGCACATCATAAAGGGTGATCATGATAATGTCGAAATTGAGTAGTAAGAGCATGTGTCTGACCGACTTAACAACCAACTGAACATTGGTCTCTAATTCTAATTTAATTTGCAACCAAAAAATAGTTGGTATCGAATTTGCAACCAATGCAATTTCACATTGGTTGCTATATAATATAATTGGTGGCCTATTTCTTGTAGTGCGTCTTTGCACATATATGGTAACGCATGGACTTGCAAAATTTTGACGTGACCATTTTGAGACTAGAGACTCGAGTAGTCTTAAATGACACCAATTAACACGAAAACTAGCACTCATTTAAAGTTAGCACTACTGAAAACAATGCGTTGGTATACATCTCTGAGGATTGTCGTAGTTAACTTAGATAGGATGCCCAAGACAATTAAACAAGGTAAGGTATAAAAATGGATGTACTCCGATATATATGAACATTTTGACTTTCTAATGTACGTATGTTCGTCGTTATCTGCGCACAGTTAAAAGTTTATGATCGATGTTATGATATCAATATAGACAAGAACATGTCGATTGAATGATTGTATACATTGAATACACTTTTGCTACTACTAACTAGCTAGATAGCTAGTTACTCCTCATTGTCGTACGTCTTTGGTTAAGTAATGAGTCTTTGATTAAGTATTCCCTCCATTTCATTCATTTGTTTACATTGGGATGTGATTCTTTTGATTTTAATGAATGAAATGGAGGGAGTAATGAGATTGACAATGTTTCTTTTGATTTTGGACCGTCGTTGAGCGATGAAGGTCCTCCAGAATCCAGATTCATCAATCTTGAACACATGGTCGGTAGTTCAGTACTTAGATTCGAAATCCTTAAAACTTCTTATTAATGCATGTTGGAAGGATGGTATTGTTTTGGGCCCCGAAAAACACAGAGAAAACAAATGCACACCGTGTTTTAATTTGGAGCTCCATTTCGAAGACCCCTGCCCACACGGCCACACCCACCACTTTTGACTAGGGATGGCAACGGGTCGGATTCGGGTCGGGTGAAGCTTCACCCGATCCGTCACCCGTATAATTTGGCCTCACCCGATCCATCCATCACCCGCCTAAGGCTTCACCCGAATCCGATCCATCCGTCACCCGCGAAATAGTCGGGTGGAATCGGGTGATAAACGGGTGATCATGAGCCTAGTCCAATTGTTCTTAGTACAATATTTTTGCGACAACATGAGCCTAATCCATGTTTTAGTACAATATTTTTTCCGGCTAAGCTAGAAATAAGCTATAGCCTATTTATAAGAATATTTAAAACAATTAAAAACTATATTTTTAAAAATTACACGGGTGAAAAGGATCGGGTGACGGATGAGATATGGTCACCCGAATCCGACCCGTCACCCGAACCCGATTCACCCGAATCCGCCTATCATCCATATAAGTCGGGTTTTCATCCGTTTAAAATGCTCGGGTGGATCGGATGGTGGGTGGGTTCGGGTGAAATTGCCATCCCTACTTTTGACCCCTATCGATCTCTTTCACCTAAGATAGAAGCTGAGATGGCAAAATCGTTGAGAAAGACTATTGTAATTCCACATTATATAATCTTTTAAAAATTACTAATTTTCTTTTGTAGTTCATGGAATACTCCAATTCAAATTTCAGCATCCCAATCAATACCGTAGATTTAACGAGTAAGTTATTATGTGTTATATTGACACCCAAAATACTCCATATATGAGTGTCTCACATTGGAAAAGAGATGAGAGATTTGTCTACCTTGTAAATCAAGGAGTTACTTCTCCTATTGGCAATTGGTTTTAGGATTGAACTTCACTAGACTTATCAAGTGGACTATCTCTTCTCCTTACGGGTGTGGCTCAGGCCCGCTTAATTTCACATTATGCCTCACTGACCTTCATGTTTGATCGATTGAGCCACATGCGCAGTGTCTTCATATGTTTTGTGAAAATTTCACACACATACAACTACATAAGTTCTATATAAGATTGTACATATATACACATAACATCTACTCAACATTAGTCTCGTACAATTTGGGACTATATATAAGAGTATCCCTTCGTCAAGGGTATGCTTAATTAACCCTAGCTTATCACTTAGAGCTCCAACTATATAGCAAAAAATAAATCAAACAACCAATAATTAACGACATGTCAAGTATTTAGATTATATACGGAGTATAATTTTTGCCACACAAATGGGACAAGAGCATTCCTTTTGGACCATGGAAGAAATAATCAATTTGATCCTCAAAAGATAAAGAAGAAGAAGAAGAAGAATTCATGACAAATCCAACAATTTGGTTCACTCATTGTTGATTGTTGCAATATGCAAAAAAGTTGATAGAATCTCTTCTCACACAACAAAATATACATGGATGCTACATGGGCGCTCTCACTTGTCGCCGCGTATAAGCAATTATTCTTTGAATTTGTCCGTTCTAATTATTTATTTTTTTGCTTTGTCTTCATATTTCATTTTGGTTTGTAAGTTGGTTGTTTATGTACATAAAGTTCTTTTGGAACATTATTCTCTTGTCGTACCAACAAATTTTGGTTTAGTGATTAAATACTCATTCTCATAATAGGTTAAAAGTTCAATACTTCGAAAATATCTATCGGACATGTGTATAGTTTATATATGAGTAGTGAGAAGTATTACATACACATCAATAATTGAAACATAAGAGATTAAAAGAGGTAAAATGTGATTCACTGCTCGTATCTAAACCAGAAGTTTAGATTATTGGTGGGACGGGTTACCCCTCGTTGTCATACTTTTAGTTAGCAATAACTTTACCGAACTTGTAAAATATAAGCTGATCTAATTTAACTTACTTTTACAAACGAGTGTGTGGCTAGGTCATTGTCAAGTTTAGCAACCTTCGAATCAATTAACAAAGAATACCTCTTGGACTGCATTTCTTTCAACATTTTAATTAACAACACAACCTTAGTCCCTTAGTCCGATACTTTTTCGACACACACAAAAGAAAAATCAGTATTCCCTCACCGTATGATCTAAGATTATAGTGGCTTCACGAGTGGCTTCTCATATCATGTTGAATACCATTTTACTGTAGCATTTAGTAGATTATTGAATTGTTTAAGTTGAAACTTTTGACTAGCTATGATTCGAATTTTGACATTCGAGGAGATTGGCTAGTTTTTTAACCGTCCAAATTGAATGGAAACTTTCTAATTATATATCAAGTTCTTATTGTGTCTGGCTAGGGTGAAAAATGAAATATGATCGGCCAAATGTGGGAGTGTTATAGCTAGCTAGTCTAGGGTTAGATATATATTGGAGAGTATAGGTTAAGCATATCGAAAGAATATCCATAGTTTTTGTAGCTGTGAACTTCAATACTAGATTAGACATGATTAGGGAGCACAAGTTAATCAATGAAATTTAGAACATGATATATAAATTATTCCCAATTGAGCAAGGCAAGTGAAAAGGTAAAATCTAGCTAGGAGGGTACTTGAGCAAATAGGTAGTGGATAAATCGGCCTTACTCCTTACCGAGCCTTCCCTCCATTCCTTCATATTGTTGGTGTTTGGTTTGTTCAAACTAACAGTCCAAATCAAACTAACTATTAACAGTCCAAAAGAACAGATTGAGTATCATATGGTCGGGGAGACCAGGAAAAGGAAACGAGCCTAGGGGAGCATGTGGTGAGATCTAATGCATGATGCTAGAGATGGAACTATTCAGGGAATAAACCATTTTGCAAAGGACTTAACATCAAATTAAAGTATGAATAGTCAAGTGATTTTTTGTGAAGGTTAGAATCTATTCAACTTATGTTAAGCTGTTAGCAGCATCGAGTGGACGGTCTATATGACTATATTAGATTCTCAGCTTTTGGAGCTAGTGTCAGGCCTGCTGTAATTGAAGTAACATAACAGAAAATATGTTGGAGATTTGGACCAACTTGATCAAGAAGTTTTAAGCTGAGAATTTTATGTCACATACTCAAATTGTGTTAGTCTTTGTTTCACGTCAATGAAAATGTTCACACATCTGAATTCGGCGTTCAGAAGGTAATCACACAATTCATATCACTCAAATAGGTGAACAAAAGTGGTATATAAAGTGTAAAGATCGAACATAGGCATAATATACACAAATTGCATCATACTGTCTATTATTTCAGATTGGCGCCTCCTCAGTCCTCACTAACAAACGTTAAAGAATACTCCATCCGTTCGCCTATAAACTTCCTATTCTGTAATACGGGGTGTTCATCCTTAAACTTCCTATTTTTAATATTTTCTTATTTGTACATGTAAAGACGAAAAATTCCTACTTTATTAATTTGTTTATTGAAAGTGCAAGTGGGGCATACTCATATGTTATGAAAGCAAAAGACATATGGTATGGCACGACACAATGCTCACTCTTCACTCTTTAAGCTCCCTCTTTTTAAATTGGTGTTTAACCTGCTCTTAGAAGAAATTCTCCAATAGTCATTTTTTTTCGCCATTTTTTAACTGAGGGGCAAAAACAAAACCAAAAGGATTCAGCCGAGCTGGAATGAAGGAGAGACGAAAAGAAGACTTGAAAGCCTTCTTCCCGAAACACCAATACGTTGCATGCTGCTGCCCGTGGATTGGCTAGGGTCTTCTTCGGCTAATGAGACCTCGATTTCGAAGCCTTCGGAGTATCTTTTTGATAGGCACTATTTTTTTCGTAGTAATAGTGGGCGGGTCTCATGAGATTTATGCCGGCCGTCGGGATCAAACAAGGTCCCAAAATGAAGAAAGACTTGTTGGGGAGCAGGGTTCGAACTGGGCAAGGGTCAATTTCCATTCCTATTGGGAAGAGGATGACCAAAAAGGCCTTGTCACGAGTTGGATTTGAACCAACACCTCTGGGTAAAGCGCACTTTTGCACCAAATGGACCCTAAAACTCATTCTTTATTCTAGATTTCTTAAAAACTGAATTGCGACCCTGTGCATCTTATAGGCGAACGGAGAGAGTAATATGTATGTCCTTCATTTCAGCCCGAGTTTTTGCTACAAAGTCACAAATAATTAATACTCCACCAATACATATTGTGATTCTTGTAAATACCTTACATAAGCATTACTTTATAAACATTTTCTTTTAACACAGTATGATTCATTTTCTGCATGAGTCACCCTCCAAGTGAAAGCATAGTGGCAAAATTCTGATGGTAACCTCAATTGGTCCACAACCTCAAGTTACTACCAACACAAGTGAAATTCCCAAAATACCCTTTACTCCAAATATTACATCCCAACATCAATTCCCCTATAAATCCCCCTCTTCTGAACCCTCCTATTCAAAAGAAAAACACCCAAACAAACAACTTCTAAGAAAAAAAAAAAAACCCATAATATTCCACAAAAAAAATAAAGGGAAAAGAAAGTAAAAATGGGAGTAAACTCAAATAGAGTTGATTCAGTAGAAGACATTTCAATCCATCAACAACACCACCATGCATGTTATGAAGAAACCACTATCAACATCCCAAATTCTACTACTACCACTCCACAAACCCACCAGTTTGACAATAATGCCCCTGCAGAGATACACCGTGTTTGCCTGCCACCAAAAAAGAGCACCCTGCTGAAACTTAAACACAGGTTGTCTGACATTTTCTTCCCTGATAACCCACTTCACAGGTTCAAGAACCAAACAGGCCTTAAGAAATTTGTTCTTGCTTTGCAATATTTCTTCCCTGTTTTCCAGTGGGGCCCAAATTATAGCCTGAGTCTTCTGAGGTCTGACCTTATTTCTGGTCTCACCATTGCCAGTCTTGCCATCCCTCAGGTAACTTCACTTTTAATTTCTTCTTGCAAAATCACACAAATGGCAACATATTGCTTGCAAAATTTATTGCAGGAGATAAGAGATCATAAATGGGGTTTAGTTAACTTGCACAAATGCACAATTCTTGTTTTTTCTTGGCATCAAGATTCCAAAGAATATACTTTTTAACATTTATAACAACTAAGACTTTACTGGTTTAATCCTGAAAATGTTCATGTTTTTCTGGTTATCTTATCACAAATGTTGTTACTTGTATTTAATGAGGGATTTAAAAGCATAAAAGGAGATGACTGTATGTTCTATGTTGCTTAATTGCACTTCAACTGATCTTTCCCAAGTACATACCCGTGTTGGAAACTCGACACTCTTATTCTAAACGCGAACACCCACACTCGACAATATCAGGATTTATACATAGAATTTTATTCGTAAAGTAGCCGAGTCTGAGCAACATAAGTGTATGTTGAAGTAGCTAGTAGTCTTTATCAAAGTTTAATGAGATACAGTAATAATTACTGCAAAATCTAATCAAAATCTGAATTACTTGGACTGCAGGGAATTAGCTATGCAAAGCTTGCCAATTTACCACCAATCATTGGACTATGTAAGTTATAATCAAAATTTTACTACTTATAAGTTTGATCATGTCAAAGTTTTACTATAAAGTATAGTAAATGATGGTAAAAAAAACATGCAGATTCAAGCTTTGTGCCACCATTGATATACTCAATTCTTGGGAGTTCAAAGCATTTAGCAGTGGGGCCAGTGTCAATTGCATCACTTGTAATGGGAACAATGCTGAGTGAAGCTGTATCTCCTACTGCAGAACCAATTCTCTATCTCAAGCTTGCTTTTACTGCCACCTTTTTTGCTGGTGTTTTCCAAGCATCTCTTGGTTTCCTCAGGTAACTTTTTACCTCTGTCATTCTTTTTTACGGCGCATGACAACTTTTCTGTGGGTTAGATTTTTTTTTTGGGGGGGGGGGAGGGCAGTGGGGATAGCCAAGATCGTGACGTTAGATTTCTGACCACTATCAAGTAAGGTGGTACTGAAATTGAGTAGCCCACCACGAGATCCCTTATCATAGTTATCTTAGCACTGGCAAGTAGCAGTGTTTTTTCAGACATCTGCATGACTGCATGTTTAAATTTGTTGGTCTTATTATACTAACCGTTGCGCCTTATTAAGTCATTTATACAGTAAACGAGATTATGTTAGAAAGTATTGTTCTTCAGTTTTGTTATAATGACATAAATCTAAGATCATGTACTAGGATGTCTTAGTACATGAGTATTCGTTTTGACAACTTCTGGACTTGGTAACAGGTTGGGATTTGTGATAGATTTCCTGTCAAAAGCAACCTTAATCGGGTTCATGGCTGGGGCGGCAGTAATAGTATCATTGCAACAGCTCAAAGGGTTGCTTGGAATGGTCCATTTCACTAGCCAGATGCAGCTCATTCCGGTTGTATCTTCTGTTCTCAAGTACAGAAATGAGGTACATTTCTGAACCTCTTACCTCACCATAGACGGGAGCCTTAGCTTTATTGTTGTGCGGGTATTCTAACCCTATCGGATCATTTTCTGTCTCATTACAGTGGTCCTGGCAAACAATTTTGATGGGTTTCAGTTTCCTCTTCTTTCTTCTCGCATCACGGCAGATTGTAAGTTACCAAAATTCTTATAATCTTAAAAAGAATATGGTTCTTATGAACGTACATGTGAAAGTGACAGTTGCATTGTATTTTCTTCAATTTTTGTACAACAGTAAGGTTTTTGTGGTGTATTTTAAGGCTGACACATTTTTTTGGTCTGTTCTGTTTCAGAGTGCCAGAAAGCCTAAGTTGTTTTGGGTATCTGCAGCAGCACCTCTGATGTCAGTTGTCGTCTCTACGATCATAGTTTTTGCTGTCAAACCCACCTCGCGCCAAATCCCAATTGTAAGAAATGAAACTCCTCGGATTTTGATTCTTGAATTCGAGTTTGAAATGATATCTGCATCTTACAGTAGTAATTAACTTCCTAACACTAAGACAAAAATGAAATTTTGGAACTTGCAGATTGGTTACTTGCCTAAGGGACTTAATCCACCTTCATCAAACATGCTCTATTTTCATGGTTCGTTGTTGGGTGTTGCGATCAAAACCGGCATTGTCAGTGGCGTTCTTGCTCTCACTGTGAGTTTTTTCTCAAGACATACAAACAAGTGAATACCTTAGAGTCAAAGATGGAAGTGTTGCGAAAAATGCGTGCCATTCGCCCATTCTGTTGTATGAAAACAGCTTTTTTTTCACGACTGCAGGAAGGAATTGCTGTAGGAAGAACATTTGCAGCCCTGAACAACTACCAAGTTGATGGAAACAAGGAAATGATGGCCATTGGTCTCATGAACATGGCCGGTTCTTGCTCGTCCTGCTATGTTACTACAGGATCATTTTCTCGGTCTGCTGTGAACTACAATGCAGGAGCTCAGACAGCGTTATCAAACATAGTCATGGCGTCAGCAGTACTAGTCACACTTCTGTTCCTCATGCCATTGTTCTATTACACACCCACTGTCATCTTAGCAGCTATAATAATCACTGCAGTCATTGGTTTGATCGACTATCAGGCTGCTTTTCGTCTGTGGAAAGTTGATAAACTCGATTTCTTGGCTTGTATGAGCTCCTTCTTCGGTGTCCTCTTCGTATCAGTTCCCCTGGGTCTTGCCATCTCTGTAAGTAAACCCCGTTCTCTTCCTCTATACAATGAACATTCAGCTTAAGAATGTCTCACCCTGAGGTAAAATTTTCAGGTAGGAGTTTCGGTGTTCAAGATTTTCCTCCATGTCACAAGACCGAACACTAGTACACTAGGAAACATCCCCGGAACCCAAATTTACCAAAGCCTCGGAAGATATAAAGAAGCACTCAGGGTACCTTCTTTCCTAGTCCTCGCTGTTGAGTCGCCAATCTACTTTGCAAACGCAACATATTTGCAAGAAAGGTTAGATTTTTGGCCCTGAGCTCAGTATACCACAGATCCTACGCCAATCGACAAGGATGTTAACTTTGATGATTCGGTAATGCAGGATTCTAAGATGGGTCAGAGAAGAGGAAGAGCGAGTCAAAGCCAACAATGAGAGCGCGGTCAAATATGTGATCTTAGATATGACCTGTAAGTTTTCCAACCTCAAGCATTCTGTTTAGGTGATGTGACCTGATTGTTTTTTTTTTTTTTTTTTTTTTTTTTTTTTTTTTTTTTTTTTTTGTGTCCATGAACAACTGTGTAACCAATCTGGCATTTCTTACCTGCAGCTGTGACATCAATAGACACTAGTGGGATTGAGCTTCTAGGCGAGCTGAGGAAGATAATGGAAAGAAAATCATTACAGCTCGTGCTGGCGAATCCTGCAGGAAATGTGACTGAGAAGCTAGATCAGTCAAAGGTGTTGGAATCCTTTGGTTCACAAGGACTCTACTTGACAGTAGGAGAGGCAGTGGCTGATATTACCTCAACATGGAAGGCTCAACCTTGAAGAGCCTCAAAGAGGCCTTATTGATCAAATGTCCAAAAAACCGGAATCATTAGACTTAGAGGCGATCTAGCTAGCTAGGCAAAGAGTTGTAGCAGAACTTGTTCAATGAGTTGTATCTTACATAAATCATAAATGTACTTACTGTAAACCCTGTAGTTCAACCTCCTCAAAAAAGAGATTTTGAGGTTTAACAGTCAACATGAGTTGACATTTTATCGATCTCATCAAGCCAAGTTTTTTTTTTTTTTTTTTTGACAGATCAAGCTAAAGTATTGTACACAGTTCTTTGGCACACTTACAGAATAACAGGATATCGAAAATTTAGGAGTGGAGGGTCAAATTTATAGGTATGGGAAAAATCGAGTTTTAAAGAAAGATGACTTTTGTAAACCTTGTAGTTCAAGATTTTGAGGTTAGAAATAGTGAACATGAGTTGACAATTTTCTTTCCTACGGAGGTGTCTCGATCAAGCCAAGAATTCAACCTTTCTTCCGCTAGCCAGTGTACAAGATTGCAGAAAAACTTCAAAACTTATCACAAATCTAAAGTACTGTATGACCTTTCATACGTACTATAAGCAAAACTATAAAGCATGGGATTCTGATCTCCTAGTCAAATTAGTGTTATTCCATCCACGTCTCGGTACACATTTAAGTTCTCATCCCGGGCTCCATACGACATAACAAGCGAATGTAAAAGGCGAGTCTAAAAACTACGAGTTTTGAAGTGAAAGTGGAAAGAGTAGGGGAGGAAAGTGTACAAAAACACTCATCTTTTACCATATTGGTAAAAAGTTTTCATTAGGAAAAATGAAGATACCCCATTAACAAGATTCTAAAGAAAACATTAAGATCACTTAGATAGTGACAAACTTAATTAGACAATTAGACTTCAAATGAATGATAAGTAAACAAGATTAAAGAACCCTACACACCCTACCATTAGTTCCTAACTTTATCGAAATCGAATCGTTTTTATGGGTATAATTAGGAAAGTTGTAGTTAGGATTGAAGATGCCAAAGGTGATTGCCTTCTCATCTCTAAGACGAGTCATTCTCACAAAACAAAAGCAAAGATAAGCACTCAGAATTATGAACATGATGATTAAGAGAAGGTCACTATACTCCTTTATCTTAACTGCTTCTGGTATTATTGCTAAGTTACTGGTGCCTACTTGAGCTGAAAATATATAAGCTAACAGTAAAAAGTAAGATTCAGATCGAAAATTTAGTAATTTACTAATACAATAATGTGGTAAAAGTTCACTTAAATTAGTACCATTTTGTAGAGTGGGGAACAATTCAACCCAAAAAGTAAATTTTTTTTATGGGTTTGTTTGATCAGTGAGGTCTGCAATCATAGATGAGCATAGCTTCAGAGTTACTGAAGTTTAAACAGTAGACAAATGTTCTGTGAATGTGATGCAACATGTTCTCTAATAGTGCCTTATTCAGGTTAATTCCACAGGAATATAAATCATCATCCTAAAAATATAAAATAATACAACGTCGACTCAAATATTTCAATTGGCCTCAACTAGAGTTTAATGGATCATTTGTTGAGTCTGTATTCACTTATCTAATTTTATTGATCTTGTTCTTTGGTGTGTTTCATGGGTGCGCCGGCGCATCTAGGGTAGAATGTACGAATGCATCCTAAAATCAATCGACAATTAGAGATACGACCCACAAAATAGAAGGAAAGTGCATTTGTTATAGCTAAGCTAAGATGAACTTTCAACAGTCTACATGTCTCCTGCAACTTTCAGGGCCTAACTTCAGATACTTGAAATCTCAAGCAAATTTCCAATGTCGACTACAAAGGCCAACAATTGTCTAGAGAGGACGGTGTTTTCCATCTAATTATACAAGCAAATCGTGCACACGACACTCAAATCTAACATTAACCTGTAACATAATACACAGGAAGACATCTTACATGAAAGATACGAGCGAGTTGTGCAAGTCACTCAAATGTAACCATAGACACAGTAAGACGTCTTACATCAAAGATACCCGCAAGTTATGCAAACGACACTCAAATCTAACGATAACCATATATTACAGCCAGCCACACAGGAAGATGTCTTTCATCAGACTTCAGAGATAAGTTTTCAGGAAACATCTAAGATTAGAAGGAGAGTTGGCCACAAATGAGAAAATGGCACGACGACACTAATAAAGTTGGGTGTTGTAGTGGAGAATATCCGATCCAGAGCAATAAAGTTTAATCGAAAAGAAAGGGTGGTGAAGATGGCCCTTGGTAAATGACAAGTAACAGGAGTGTCCCAAACAACATGAGTGATACTATCACGCAATTTTGTATATGGAGGGTACCCACTCAAGAAAACCTCAAGTCCACCATGGATGGACAATACAAGTCAACTTTATTTTTCTTTCCTATTTCTAGGGATCTATTTTGCTCCCGTCGGCTTTTTAAATTCTTCCATTTTCTTCGAGAATTTTCGAAAGAAGTTTTGAGTGCAAATGTGCAGTCATTACGTAATTATTTATGTACAATGGGTACACGGTACACCAATGAATCAGATTCGTCATCGATAAGATTAAAAATCGATGATAATATTTGGATTGTTGGTGATCATAGGAGTATGTAGAATGGATACTAGAGTAATTTTGCATCCAACGGTTATACATAAATGTTTCACTCTATAAAATGTGGGTACAGAGATGGTTCCTAACTAAGCACTACCTTTCTTAATCAAGTCATAGGGTGGTTATTTCTAAGTTTGGGGTTGGTACTGATACACATCCAACTGTATTTTGCATGTGCCTTTCTCTATCAAGTAAGAATTGGTGTTCACTCAACCAGTTTGTGTGGTTCAGCTTAGAGGGTTAGGACTTAGGACATCATCAGTGAAAGGTCAAGACTATACAGATACATGGGAGTGCATGAATAGAAGGCGGTTAGCCGGTTATGTAGGAGGAGACGGGCATGCAGAGAGATTGTAGGGTGGCGAGGGGAGATTGCTAAGACTGAAGCCTGGAAAGAAATTTTAGTTCACAGCATTGCACCAGCAACAACTAAAGAGGCAAAAAAATTCGCAATTGGCCAGAAAATAGACGTGAAACAAGGATGAAGATCAGCAAGTGTATCGATTTAACAAAATCCAAAGAAAACAAAAGATTTCTAGTGTGAAAGCTAGCTAGAATTATACAAATGCAATAACTGAGGACCTATGCATACCTAAGTGCAGCAAATAAACTGTGCTTCAAAACACCCTCTTGCAAGAATGCATCTTCCACCACTGAGTCGATCAAAAGAATATGAGCGAGGCATCAAAAGCGCTCTAGAAATCTTTCCACATGTAATGTTACACTAGATAATGGATATTTTCGTATGCTTTCTCCACGAGATTCTTGAGGCAGGTGAACAATAGCCAGCCCACAATCTCCATTATCATACATCTGAACCAGTAAAGAATCGATCAATTACAGTATACCACGACTTTCAAAATGAGCACTCAAGAAGAAGCATATGTGTCATACACAAGAAGCTGACACGTGAAGTACATCCAAGAAATTGCAAATGAACAAGCAGACAACCAAGCCAGAACGTAACAACAAAGTGTTGCAGGTTCTCGGGTTCCCAATTCATAATGTGCAGTATATGCACGTCAAATATTAAAGGAGCAGCAAGAGTACATGTACCTTGCAGAACTCTGAATGAATCTGAGAGGCAAAAATTCTAAAAAACTGGATGAGCAAGATGGCATACAAGCAGTAATCTTAGAAGCAAACTACAGGAGGTCATTACTTTGCATTTAGCCAAAAAAAAAAAAGAACTAGCTGATCTTGAGCTCTCCTATTTCCTTCAATCAATGAGACCATCTTTTTGAACTCCAGAAGCGACAAAACTGAAGATCTCTTTCTATTCTCTATATCATTCTCTATCCCGATGAGACCATCTTTCACATGATTGTTTTTGAAGCATCTCTGACTATTTCTAATTGAATTCAGTCGACCCCCTACACCCAGGTGGTATCCTATCTCTATCAGCCTTCAAATTAAAATATCTAAAACTGCTTTGAAGTTAGGAGTCAACATAACAAACAGGTTTCGCATCTTCCAATTAGGCAGACCTTACGACAAAGTTGCAACAGTCTCCCCTATATGCTGCACCTAGCTGAAGGTATTGTGTAGCTAGCTCCCACTTCCCAGCAAAGCATCAACCCTGAGGATTGTGCTTCATTGTGCACAGTGCTTACGAATTTCGTGAATGAAAACAATACCTCCACACACCCCTCATTAAAACCAGTTTTATGGTTGAATCTACAGCGTTATTCGATTACCATCTGAGCAAAGCAGTGATAAATGTAATGGTATACTGTAAAGAAACTGGCTATCACAAATGCCAAAATTGATAGATCAACCTAAAGCCAGTTTATGTCTCAATAATCTCTAAAGATGGTTCCACTCGCTATCTGCTGGTGTATTTAAATCGAAAGCAATCTTCGAATTTTTTATAATATTGCCTACAATTTTGCTTTTGGAGGTTGTTGCATAGTTGGAGTCCGGTCTTACATTCTCACCAACACTTGACATTCCTCTCTTTTGTGGACCAAAATTTCTCACGGTAGTTTAAGAGCTTAGCTAGTTCTCTTTGTATATGAGCATCACCTTTAAGGTGTCTTAATAGATTCAACATTTTGGGTCTAAGACAATTGCCTACCTCCTATTTGATGCACCCAAAACACAGAACAACGAGCCCTGGGACTGTAGCGTTTTGTCACATAGTTGTCGCCAATAGTGCCAATGGTTATATGGGCAGTAACTCGGTTGTGCTAGAGTCAATGGCAGAAGATCTAAGGTTCTGTCCTTCAACCTTGACTTTTATGTCATTCATTGGAAAAGCAAGATCACCGCATATTTGAACTTCATTCTCGGGCCAGCAAATCTACTAAGAAGTGTTTAGACAGATGGTTGGTGTAACAACGCTAAGGAAAAGTTGAGGCTACCTTTGACAGTTAACACATCTAAAAAGTTCTATGACAGCTGAGGTGACGATGGACAAAAAGAAAACCCTTAACGAGGCCAACTGCTAACTTTCATTGAGATAGAAAGAAACAAATTGATAAGGTCACTAACAAACTATAGCAGTAAACTCAGAAATAGTGTAACTTAAACGTAGGGCATGCACCAAAGCAAAAGTTCAACAGGCTTTGAGAAATGATGCTTAACACCAACAGAATACAGCGACCATGCAAAATAACAATTAACCGCAGATAAAATCACCCACAAACGCCGAACCAGCATACCATGAGTTAGAAACTAAAGCAGACAACAAAGATCAAATTCTCACCGAACATGAAATACAGAACTCAAAAACCCTTTTTGAATTACATTTGATAGAGAAGGATATGTTAATCATAAGTGCAAAAGAGAGAACTCCTTACTTGGACGATAACGATTTATAGGAATGTCCCGAAGCTCACGTCTTATGCATAGATATTCACCAAGCAATGCCATTATTGCAAGACCAGTAATATTCACTATCCACCATGTAAATGACGAAGGCCATCCACCATACACAATACAAATGAAAAGATGGACGATATAGATGGTAGCTGAGAAGTCTAAGCACTTTTTTGCCCTTTCAACGAGATAGAGTAGGTAACCAGTTCTGCCCAAGCATGAAAACCACAGATCAGGATTGTTTAAGTCAATAAGGGAAAGAAACACAATGAGTTCAATCTCCTGAGTTATACTAGCTTAAGACAATCTGCTATGTAAAAACCTTAAGGACAACAGAGAAAAAGAACAACGAGCTATTAATAAGTTTACGACATACGAGTAATGCACCATGAAAATCTTAAAGATGAGATCAGAATCAAAGATGGACAAATCTAATTTTATTTACGATCAAAATTAGGAATCACATCTAATCATCGTGTAATATGGGTTACTGTGTAATAGAACAGGCCCTAGCCAGTAAGCCTTCTAGAAGAAAGTAGGAAGGGCAATGATGTCGTTAAGTTATGGGGTTTTACTTGGGATATTACAAATTGGAAGTCACTAGGAGAATTACTCATCCAAACAATTATCATATCAGTCATTACTTGTGTAGGAATACACTTAGGGAGTCTGAGACCACTTGAAGGTCCTTGCTTTGTACATTCCAGTCTATTTAGCAATTAAATGGCAGATTAGTAAACATTTCACAATCCCAGTTCACCATCTCCCTCTTACAAACCATGTGAGTTCGTCATATACTGCTATACACGAAGTCTCACTATCAACATAGCAATTCAAACGGCGATATCAATAAAAATCACCATTGACTTAGCAATTAAAAATCACCATTGACTTAGCAATTAAAAATTCTAAGTATGAGTGGGGACTGTTGAGCGGCTACAAACATACACCACAACTGCTTTCCTAGTAGAAGAAGACAGCCCAAAATTTACAGCTTAAGGTCCAATGGCCATAAGAGCCACATCAAGAAAGCTGTGATAGATGCTCACTCCATCACAAAGCCGCCAACTGAACAGTCATAAACAGGCAAATGGCAAACCATTTTTACCAAAGAATGAAGAAACTAACAGAGAACAGAACTCCCTTAAAAAAAAGGCATCAGATGTCCATCTATACTATCAAGGGAAACACAGAGAAAAATCTACTATCCACATCAAAAGCAGAACACAAGAACTAAGTTTTGGGTGCTGCACATAAACTTCAATGTCCTGTTCAGAAAAGACAAGGGGCTGCGGTGTTATAAAGAAGCTCCTAGTCCATGTAGGTGTAGGAAAATCTCTTCAGTGCCCCATCTGCAAGTTCCCAACCCATGCTTGAGAAAGTAAGACATTGGACACAAAGACACTTTTTGCAAACATATCCAGTTCCCCATCCTAATGGCTTCCACAGTGCCACTATCAGTTCTTCCCCTGACACGACTAGACTGTCTAGGCTGTTCTATTACTAGACTCTAATTTAAAATGGAATTCAGATTGCATATCTCATAACCAAGCTCACCAACTAAATGTATAAACAAGAATCAATCACATTCAACTTTAGAGATGAAAGACGTTTAGTGAGTTTGTGAGCATTCAAAAGCTCATATCTCATATCAATAATTATCAAAAGGGTCAAACCAGAACACCGTGTTAAATAGCAGCCAAATAAGAAATTTGCATTCAGTGCTGGTGAGTGGTGACGCCACAATCATAATTCTACCAAAACCCATAATTAGCGCACCTCAAGTTGCTATTCATCCAGGTTCTTTTAATTCCTCAAAGTATATTCAAAACCATGTAAAATTGCATTACTTGGCAGACGAGTATAATCAAAATATATGTGTAAGGTATGAAACCATTGTGTAGGCAACAAACACCAGTCTGGGCTTTTGGTTGAGATGATTCTATCACAATATCTTAAAGTGAGGAGTCCTCGTGCTTCCAAAAAAAAAGGCAATCGCTGAAGGATTCAACTCCTCTAAAGGTGAGACATTAGGGTTAGAATTCTGCTAAAAAAAGCCTTTGTACTACACAAGGAAGCAAGATTTACAACACTCCCCAAGCATAATTTAGAGGCCGGAAAAATATTCATCAATCAAATTCCGATTTGTATCACAGGCTCCAAAAGACAGCAAGCAATGCACGTTTCCAAAACAACTTTCTCTCCATGAATACGAGTACCCAAGTCAGTAGATTGATTCCACAGGAGGGGATGAAGATAGTACAATGATTAAGTGAGAAAGTGCTCTATGTAATGAAGATACTATTTTGATGCCATTCGAATATCAGTGACTGTTTACAGAAAAAATAAGAACTGAGATGTATTTTCTTGAGATTTTGGTGGACTGTTCACATTGTGAAGCATTTTTAAGGAGCAGGAGAAGCGGAAAATCCGAGAAAACATAAAAAGCAGGGTTTGTTTACCGCAAGTCGGCTACCTATAAATCTCAAAACAACCTTCAGGAAGGAGATAATAAAATAATAATTAGAAAGCTCAGAAGTAATACAAGCCGAACTTGACAACTTGACTGAGGTACATATAGGAAGAAACAAGACAAAAGAGATATGTGACTCCCGTGGTACCTGTTGACAAACATATCTTTTCTTTTCCACTCAGCTTAGTTTATAAGAAGATGCAAAGGAATCGTTGCAGATCACGATATGATATATCCACAAGAAAATGGTTTTCAATTTTAACGTAAGAACAACTCTCAAAAGTTGAAGTCTTTCAACAACACACCAGGTAAAAAAGAAAGAAAGGAGTTTGAAAGGAAGTTGAATGAACCTCATCCCAGGGACTAGTTCATACCTTCATGAAGCTATCCTTGTTGGAAACCAAGGTGATAGAGAGAACCTATAGTCCTATTCACCACTACAGTCCTATAGCATCCAGTAACACCTTCTTTGTCACTGAGATATAAATGCTCCTGAAGATATCCCATCTGCAGAAATCTTAAAATTCTAGCATTTCCTAATTTCTATACTGCTGGTTTCTCCAACTTCATATTTTACTTCAAGACGTTTATTAAAGACCATCCACTACTAACAAGTGCACTATCTCTGATAGTTTCTAAACACAACATTAAACTCAGCCCCCGTCATATAAGTATAACAAACCACCGAAGGCAAACCACCCCATTATTTGATGATTGATACAGTAATTCAAACCCCAAATATCACTCAAACTGAACAGAACTCTTCAAGCACTCAAGAATACAACTAACAATCAGCTGCAATGGAGTCCATCCATTCAATGTAAATCTTACTCTTCCCTTTTTCTGCTATCCCATGGTGAGCATCATTTTCCCTAATATAATAGCAAAATACTATCTATGACTTCCATTATTTCCCCCCTAGTTAATTAGTTATCCCTGACCAAAAGCCAACATTTACTCCTTCATATCAACAATCAGGGGCCGTCTCAGTTCTCACTGAGGGTCAGACTGTCAGAGACTAAAGAATATCCTGTGTACTTACCGTGCAATAAGTTTCCTTCCTAATCAAAACCAATCATTGCATGAGAGAACTGCTAATCTCCTAAGTAAAAGACGATTTGTATTCGACCTAAAAGCTAATTATATCGATCACATTACATCATACTAACAAGTCAGTAACAAGCTCAATCTAACATGATCCCTCAACCATGCCACTCGAGTCGAATTCAAACAACTGAATTCGGAAACATTGAATAACAACAACTCAATCGTCTAATCCAATCGAACTTCTAAAATTAAGCGCAATCTAACAAAATTATGCACCCAACAAAACAAACAAATTATCTAAAGCACTGATCACCACATTTATTCCAACAATTGTCAAGCTCAAGCTAACAAAACCCCACAATTACACCACCAATAAATTGCCAAATTTAATTACCAAAAAAATAATTAAATAAATAAAAAATGGAATTGCTTACCCAACAAGAGAAGTGAGGAGAAAGGAGGCAATGACACACCAACCGGTGACATTAGAGACGGTGACCGCGGCGAAATCAAAGAAATAAAAAAGGCTCATCTTTGAAACCCTGGTGCCAACAAGAAGCGTGAAGAACACACCCAATGTAAGGTAGTACAAACATTGCAAACACACAATTTGGGCAACAATGAGCCATGGGTCCCACACCACTGCTCCATAGAACATGACTTCCCCTTCACTCTTCTTCTTCTTCTTCTACAACAACAAAAATTCAATGGATTTTCTGGGGAATTACACTGAAATTGGATTGACCCAGATGATGAAATCAAGGGCACTAATTACCCATGAGATCAAAATTGGATCTTTATTATAAAAACAATTTGGGAAATTTGTAAAATTGGAAATTTTGATAATTTGTAGGAAATAAAGGTTTTTTTTTTTTTTTTGGTTCTATAAAGTTAAACTGGAAATTAAGGGTAGAAAAAGTGAAATCAAATCAAAATTTGATCTTTTTTGTATAATAATCGGAAATGAATTGGGCGTGGAGAAGTTTGTAGTTTGTGTAGAAATTGAGTAAACTTTAATTTATTTATTTTAATTTTTTTTTTTTTTTTTGGGGTTTTTTCCACTCTAAATCCAATTTTTTGGGACTGGAATTATTAAATGTGATTGTGGGTAGACCTGACAAACGGGTCATTCGGGTCGGGTTGGTTTGGGTCGGGTCAATTCGGGTGCACTACAATATTCGGGCCACTTCGGGTCTAGCATTCTTCGGATCAATTTTGGGTACGGGTCAAATTATTCGGGTTAGTTCGGGTCGGGTTCATACGGGTCGGGTTAATTCGGGTCTAGTTGTAAAATCGAGACAAATAATGATTAGATTTGTACTATTTACATTTTTTTTCGATTGATTGACCAAATATAGATGGAAAACATTAAATTAAGTTGTTTAGGTACTTGTTTCATGTGAAAAAGAGGAACATTATGCCATATAATGTACTCACTTTATATGATACAAAATTGAAGGCGCGAAATGCTCGTATCACTAAATCAAAGGTTAGACATATAGTATGCGGAATCAAAATATTCAAGTCAATTTAGTACGGGTCTATTCGGATTCGGGTGATAATCGGGTCGGGCTAGTTTAGTTCGGGTCATTACGGGTTCGGGTCAACTTCGGGTTAATTGACTTCTGGTGATAATCGGGTTCGGGTCGGGTGTAACCGGGTTTGGGTCAAATACGGGTGATATCATTTCGGGTGAAATTCGGGTTCGGGTCAAAATTTTCGGGTCGAGTTTCGGGTATCGGGTCACTTTTGCCAGGTCTAATTGTGGGGATATACCCTTTTCTGGAGCTTAGGAGGTTCGTTAACAAAAAAGGTTGAAGGTTGGTCAGTAAAACTCGAGTCGAGTTTAAAGTGGCTAGACGATTAGGCCTAGACAGCTAGGTAGCACGGACACTTCCATGATCTAGCGTGTCCGTGTCCGACACCGTGTCGGACACCGACACGACACCTGACAATAGGTGTCCGAAACTCTTGAATCGGTGTCCATTATTATATTGATATTTTTGCTTATTGGGAAACTCTATGACACTTTTATACACTTCAAGAATCTAAAATTAATAGAAGATTGATAATAAAGGCGTGAGTTGAAGAGTATTTATCATCAAAAATGAATTATGCTATCGATGTTTCTTTGAATATCGTAATATATAATTCTTAATCTAAGTTTTATAATATATTCAGTATTAATATAATATTAAAGTAATATTTCAATTAGTTATATACTTTTTCAAACATAAAATATGTATTTTATATAATTTAAATTATGCGTGTCCGTGTCCTACAATTTTCGGACTGCCGTTTCCCGTGTCCGTTTCCGTGTCCGTTTCGGTGCTACCTAGTTAGACAGTAATCATCGTAATTTAAAATGAAGTACTATAATATAATGATAAAAAGTCAATGGTATGATTTCACAGGGAGTGCTAAGTGATGCACAATGCATTGTCAATGAAATATTCCTTTGTCCGAAAATTCGAAAAATCAATCATTTTGAGACGGATATGTCGTTGTTCTTCTTCTAATGCCTAACGCATCACCAACAATAAAAAAATCCTAAACAAAGGACGCCAGCATAGCCTTAGCACAAATATAATAGTCGAGGTCCCCGACTTATGCATCACCGAGCATTTCTCGAACAAAACGAGTAAAAAAGAGAGTGAATGAACCTGATAATAACGCTACTATGTGACTACAATGAACACTTCTTTTTCTTTTATCTGAGAGAATCAGATTAGAAAAAAAACCTAACAAAAAAATCCAACAACAAACAACAATGGGGAGTTTCTGCTTTCTCCACACTCCTCTTCACCAGTTTCTGTCTCCTCTTCCGCCGCCTCCTCCTCCCCCATCTTCTTCTTTTCCATCTTTACCCTTAACTTCTCGTTCACTCTTCATCTACCGTCGAAATGCCGAGGGTAAAAGAGGAAGTACCAGAAGCTTCAGAGCTCCTCCAATGGCTTCCCTCCATCAACAACAGCAAGTGGGGCCCCCTGACCTCGATTCCTACAAAAGGAGAGCTTTGCTCATTTTGGGCATTTCTGTTTTTCCCTTTATTCCGGTAAAGGATGAGCCTTTACAAGTCCTTGCTGCTGGTAATTCCTGTATTTGTTTTACCCGTTCGGTAAATCTTGTTTAATGGTAACTTTTGGTAAATTTGAGTTGGTAATTTACTTATGTGTTGGGTTATGATTTGATTTGTTAATTTGGAAATGTGGGTATTGATTAATTTCTTGGTAATTGGTCTGAATTTGTTGGGTTTTGAAGAAAAATTTCAATATGAGATAATCTTCTCATAGAAGCTACTGTAAAAGTTGATGAAGGAAAGCATAGGAAAGAATGTAGAAGATTGGTAAAAAAGATAATTTTTCATTAATTGGATATAATGTTTGCTAATCACATTATTCTATATGTGATACAATAAGAATTTGATAGTCTTGTGCTTGATTTGCATTGTTGTAATTTGATCAAGAATTATAATTGGAAGTGCTTTGCTGTTGTGGATTTTAGTTCTGTTTACCCTGTGTGAGGAACAAGGTCAGTGTTTCAGTGATAGTGTGATACTAAGTTGACTGGAGTTGAAACTTGAAAAGGAAGGCTTTGTGGGTTTAACTCTTATGATATAACTATAATGACGCTTTTAGGCCGAATTTTAATTCCGATACAGTGTCGTATTGGGCTTCTGCCAATGTTGAGTAATGCACTAACCAAATTGAAAGTATAGTGAAGAATTCAGATAAAGGATAGGTTTTGACATGGAGCGGTAATTGTAGTCGTATTGATGAGTGGGGATGTGGTGTTAGTGTAACCGGATTAAAGTCTGCATGGGAAGGGGAATAGGATTAACAAGGGGATTAGATCTTCTATGGATCTGTTTAGGCATTTTGCTGATTTTGGTCTTATCTGAAGTATTTCATACAATCGTTTGAGTGGATGGGAGATTGGGCCATTGTGCTTGGGTTAGATAAACTGAATGCACACTGAGTGGAAAGGCTGTTATAATTGAAGTGCTTGGGTTGGATCAACTGAATTACACAAATCTAGAACTTGACCGAAATTGGATGCGGGAGGGAAAGGTAGAAGTAACATAACCTTTATGGTTGAAGTAGAAAGAGACCTACACGTTTGCTCCTCATTCCCATATGAGTTGTGACTGTTCTAAGTTGAAGGCAACAATTGCTCTCTGTGTTCTGAGTATACCTGGCGGGGTGAAAAATGCTGGTGCAAGAAGATTACTCTTCTGTTCCTGAATAATGGGTTCATAGTCATGACTGTGCTGACAGATTTTAGAGGGGACTTCACATCTTACCTGAAGCTGTATTGTTGCGGGATCTTATGGGCTAAATCTGATTTGGAGTAGTTGCAAGCTTGCAAGTGTGATGGGTGGTTATCTTTGTTTTGGCTTTACTGCAACTCCATATTATGTGATGCACACTTTGAGGACCTGTCTATGAAGAAAACCGAGGAATATCTTAACATTATGGTGACTACTATCCTTCTCCTGTGATCCAATTACGAAAGTGTTGAGGTTGATCGAGTTGAGAGCCAAGAGCTATAATTTTATGTGATTAGTCACTATTGTAATTTGTAAGTGACCAACCTAACCTTGAAGTCATTTGCCTGTTATTTCAATATGGAGGTGTAAGCTTCTTATGCTGTTTCTTTCCTTTTCCTTTCTCAAAATGTGAAATTTGGGCTGGGGCTGCAATAGATTATGTGGTTAAAAGCTGGTCTGTTTTCGTTGAATAAGTTCCAAAGATGTTGAAAGCAGGTATGAGCTCTGTCTTCTTGGGTTAAGATTGTTTTGGACATAGAGCTGTAGATTCACTCTGATTGTTGAGTACTAAGTCTGTTCTGTTGCATATAAAAACCTTGAAAGATGAGTTGCTCTTGGTTCATTGTAGTTACAATGATCATCAAAACTAGAAAAAAATATGCCATGCCGGGATATGTAGTAAGTTAGGATGGCTGTCCTGCCTTATGTACACTGGTGTCATGGTGTGGTGGTCTTGTCTTAAGTGTACCTATACAAGTTTTAATGCCATTTTCATGGTTACGTGAAGCAAATAGACATATTCATCGTGCGCTTCACTTGCTCATACAAGCAAGATGCACAAACACTATCTACCAGCTTGTAGAGGAAAAAAGGTGCTGCCTTATGTTCTTCAAACGTCTAAAGATACTGTAGATTTATGAGAAAGAACATCCTTGTATTTGAAGAAATACCCTTATCTTGGCTCCTCGCCAAAAAAAAGAAGTATCTTTTGCTGAGTTTTATTTATTTATGAACTACATTGCTAAGATTCAAGGTATATGCACCTTATATGTGTCAGAATACTTATCAAAAATAATACTCTGCAAGAAATTCATCGTTAACTAATAAATACAAAATAGAGTAAAATTTATATTACTAGTGATGATAAATTTATACATTTTAATATGTTGAATCTTGTTTCTGTCGTTTTGATACCTAGACATAAAGGAATCGCTTGTATATATATAAAAAAAAAAAAAGGTGAGCATTTGTTTACATATACAAGGAAATCAGGTAGATTACCTGACAACACTCATCGATGGGAACTCCCTGCGCTCCTCCCTCCCTTCTCCAGATGCCTCTTCTCTTTATTTTTTGTCGCTAGACTCGCTACCTTCACTTCTTGTCCATTCTTAGTAGTTGTGCCCTGCATCTCTTTTAGTTCACGAATAATGCTTTTTTCTTTCATGCAGAAGAGGAGGAAAAAGGTGGAGAAGAGAACCAATTAGATGAGGTTTGAATAATCCTCCTTTAATAAGTGATAAAAGATAGAACTCACGAATTTTTTCTATATGTTTATCTGGTTATACTACTTGCTGAATTGTAAGAGTATCTATGGGCAGCAGAACCGTCAAAAAGGTCCACCATCAAATCCTTTTCTCTCCCTACTGAACGCTATAGGACTTCTTGGTGCTGGTGTGCTTGCAGCTCTCTATTCACTGGCTCGAAAGGACAACGCAACATCAGCAGCAATGATTGAATCTGTAAGCCTTTTCTTTAAAAGAAAGAATGCCTTTTTGAGGTGTTATGTTCTTTTTCAAAGTGTCTTTAATGATCCATCTCTCTCATCCATTTGTACGCTGCTAAACATCGAATTACGATGGACATGATTGTAGACCATTGTCAAGCATTGCATCTCGTGATTTTACATTAGGACAAGTTGATCCCATTGGTTTGCTAGTCTTTTTGTTGTTAGTTATCATAGCAGCATAAGCTAAGTTCATTTCCCCAGAGACTTGGTTTGAGACCATTGCTATACTTTCTCATTTGGTGACTTTTTCATTGTGGATGTTGATCCTTTGTAATTGAAATCATTTGGTTTTTCCATTATAATATTTGGCTTGAAATTACAGCTGAACTCCCAACTGAAAGACAAGGACGTTGCCATTGTTTCACTGGAAAAGAACTTTCAATCGAGACTATCAGACGTACAAGAAGAACAGAAGAAGCTGCTGAGTAAGGCTAGGGAAGAGCAGCTGTCTTTGGCTACTCGTTTAGAAGCAGCAAACAGTACAATTACTGGCCTTGGTCGAGAATTACAAAATCAAACGAAGAACATAGAACAGCTTCAACATGACATCGGACATCTTGAGATGGAACTTGGTAATTCTGTGAGAGAGAAAGGGGCACTTGAAGATAAAGTAAAGGAGAAGGATAGCTCAATTGCTGTCTTGGAAGAAAGAGTGAACTTGTTGAGCTCAGAAATAAAAGAGAAAGAAGAAGCTGTACAGAGTCTTAGCTCTGCACTTGCACAAAAGGATTCAGATCTGTCACAATTGAAATCTTCGTTTGAACAAACCAGGGATGAACTTGATGGGCTTAATTCTGAGATTTTGAGTTTGAAAGGAGAGCTCTTGAAATACCAAAATGAACTTGAGCAAAAGAAATCTATGTTAGACAGTCAGAATGCTGCAGTGAATTCTTTGACAGTTGAGCGAGAGAATTTAACGACAAAGCTCGAGACTTTTCAGCATGAGTATGATGCTTTGAGTTCATCTTCTGAGAGGAAAGCAGCTGCTGATAAACAACTTCTGGAAGAGAGAGAGCAAGAACTACTAGAACTGAAGCAAAAGTATGAGCAAGTTGTGTGTGAAGTCAGTGGTAAAGAAGCTGAGATATCTGAATTAACCAAAGACAGGGACAGTATACAGAAGCGTCTACATCTTGAAGCTGAAAGAATGGAAACTTTGAATGAAGATCTCCAATTAAAAAAAGATGATCTTGAGGCATCACAGAATGAGTCTTGTAAACTGCAAGCCCTTTTGGATGAATCTAGAAAAGTTTCTTCAAAACTCGAGGTTGAACTCTCGGAAGTTCAGGCTCGTTTATCAGAAACTAGAGAGGCACTTCACAAAAAACTAGGCGAGGCAAAAGATCATGCCGACGCACTAACTGTGGAGCTCAATTCAGTAAAGGAAGCACTTATTAGAACTGAAAATGAGCTAGAATTAAAATCTAGTGAACTGGCAGCTACATTTTCGAGTCGTGACAGCTTACAGAAGGAATTGCTTGAAGCGTACGAGAAGACTGAAAATGTGACCAGCGATCTGAAAGAGGAAAAAGAGTTGGTTGCCGCTTTAAATAATCAATTTCAGGCCCTGGAGAAAGATATACTGAAGGATAAGCAGACGCGGAAAATTCTTGAAACAGATTTAGAATTGGCTACTAGCTCCCTTGATGAAATGAATAAAACCACATTGATGCTTTCTAAGGAGCTCGAGATTGCCAACTCCCGAGTTTCCTGGCTCGAAGAAGAGAGAGAATTTCTGGTAAGTTCTCTTGACAAGGAAAAGAAGATTGCCCAAGAGGCCCGTGAAAATCTTGAAGATGCACATAGTTTAGTCATGAGGCTGGGTAACGAAAGGGAGAGTTTGGAGAAGAGAGCCAAGAAACTAGAAGAAGATTTAGCATCTGCCAAAGGTGAAATTCTGCGTTTGAGAGCTGAAGTAAATTCCTCAAAATCTGCTGTGGACGATAATCTTAAGCAAGAAAACGGTACTGCCGTTGTTAGCACTCAACCCAAGCGAAGAACCAGAACTGCTAAAAACGAGACTAAACAACCTACTGAAACCATTGTCAATGGAGAATTTGAGCAAGAAGCCAAACCTGCTGTCAACAATCAGCCTCAGCAACAACCTGAATCTTCAGAGAATACAGCTAATGCAGCACCTGTAAAGAAAACTACACGAAGGAGGAAAACAAAATAATATCATTGAAGAGCTTGAAGTTCCATTATTATGGGATTCGGTATAGGTTTTGCCCATCTCATTCTTTGTATTCTCAGAGCTTGTGCTCTCTTCGGCTTCTGTAATATCATGCACCGAATTGTAATGCCAGTGCCATGTAATGCTGACTTGCTGATGTTTGTAAATCCTTTTAGTCTAGCAATGTCCTGCTGCCTCTCCCTAGCATTCTCACTCGTGGATTGTTGACATAGACTGGTTAACGTCTGCTTTGTATCAGATTCCAACCTTGGACCTTCAACTGTACCGATAAGTGATCAGTGGTTTCAAAATGAAGATCGACATCAAACGTTCTGACAAGATCAAGGTTTCTTAAATCCTTCTGACCTAAACCTAGACCTCAGCCATATATTGAGATTTTGTTGAATGGGAGGTAAATGTAGGAAGACTAGCAGGCCAGTCAGCTCGTACATTCCGATGGCAAATTATTACATGGTTTATGGATCAGTGAGGAAAGTGGTTCACTCCCACAATAGTGAGGTGATTAAGTGCTTGATAAACTGAGTGTGTCCTTGACTCCTGCTCTATGGAATACGGAATACCTACTGGCTATCTGCCATGCAATGTGCAAACAACCTTTCGTTTGGGTCGTTAGAACAATGTGTTTACTGTATTATTTCCTTATTATATGGGGATGTACGTAGCAAAGGCATGGTTTCTAGGATATTTCATGTAGGATTTTTTTTTTTGGCGAGGGAACGTATTATATCTATTGAGATTGGATCCCCTAGAGTTGAAAATAAACTCTATATGGTAGAGTTTACTTAATAAGGTAATAATTAATTATTTTGCATTTTCTTTGTGCATTCCAAGATCCTCTTCTTTTTGTCTTATTACTAGTTTTAGCAAACTCTACCAACTCTACCAAAAAATAACTCTAGGGGATCCTCACCCCTATCTATTCGTATGTATTTGGCCTATATTTTTTAAAGTGCTTTTAGTTTCCAAAACTACAAACGTAGCCAAATGCCCCAAATATATAGTTGAATCCCTTACTTAAATACTGACCCTAGAATACAGAAGCATTATTTAATTTGATTTTAAAAAGCGGGGCTTTGATTTCCAAAAAAAAAGATGTAAACTGAAAACCAAAAACGATACAAAACAGTCCCTGATCTTCAAAAACGGGATTTTAGTTATTAAAAAAAATAGAAAAGCAAAAACGATACCAACGGTAAGTTTCGGGGATGGAGTATTTTCTAAAAGGGACCAAAAGTAAAAGTAGACGACCACAGTGGGAGTCGAACCCACGACCTTTTGATCCGAAGTCAAACGCGCTAATCCACTGCGCTATGCGGTCACTTGATATTCTTTTTAGCGAAATTTATGAATCATCCAAAACCAAAGCGGCCTCCCCTTTCTCCAACTCTTCTCGTTGTTATTGGCCAATAAGAGTCAAGTCACTTTGATGAAACGTGACATGAAAGCACAAAGAAATGGTCAAAGGGAAAGAATTAGATAAAATTCGGCGTAAAAGTGAGAGGGTTTACAAGAGATGAATGAAGTTATCTGCAATGCAATTGATATGGTGGCATTTTTATTTTTATTTTTATTTTTAAATTTTCATCTTATTCTTTTCTTCCATGAACTAAGAATCGCAGCTAATACGAATTATTATGTTAAACCGAAAATTTGACAACATAATGAGTTTTGGTATAAGATCAAAAAGGCAGATGATCCCCCAAACTAGATATGACCAAGTTTCAATGATTTGTTTTGCATGTGCCCTAAATAAGTATATAATGCTCCTTGAAAAAAAAAACCAGTAGTTTATCAAATGTGAACCAGAAAATGAAAGACCAAAACGGTAAAAATGAAAATGACAAGGCTGAACCATAACAAAGATGTTTATACTAATCCACAGAATAATCATCCCCTTCGAAAACCCATCCATTAAAACTGGATTTTTTGGGAACCACCCAACAGTTTAGAGTTAAACAAACGCTACTAAGAAAATGATAATATTACAAATCTTCTAAAACCAAATCGAGAGCAAAAAAGTGAAAGTTCTCGGATAAGGCCCCGTCGTACTGTCTTTGGGGCTCAAACTGGAAAGGAGAACCTTTCAACAAGGGAGCCGATGGAAACCTGAGCGTTGTAGAATCAAAGCAACCCCACCTGCTTAGGCTGTCGAACCTGGAGTCGACTCTGGCTTCTCTGTGTCCATTGGCTCAGGATTTGCCTCTTCGGTGTTCTCACTAGCACCAGGGTTGGCGTTGCTGTCACCGCCAGGGGACTGTGCCTCACTGGCCTGAGGTTGTTGTGGTTGTTGTGGCTCTGGTGTTGCAGGCTTTGGTGGAGCTGGTTTAGGTTTTGTCATAATTGGTCTACATAACCTGTTAAGAATGATGACAGTATTTAGCCCCAAAAGTAGAACCAGTTGTAAACCAAATCCATTTCACACACACATATAACGCAAGAAGACTGACTGCAGATATGATTTCACCAAAAAAAAAAGGGTACCAGCCCCCAGTCCCCCACATGAGGGCAATACCAATAAAAAGAGAAGCCATTTACACTTCACCCACTATAAGATGTCAACACAAAAGACAGAATCCGAGAGTCATAACATGGTACATACCTGTCAACCTCCTCCGCCTTCTTTCTGACATCAGCTGTCCTCAAAACAGGAGTAGCATATTTTGGGAGTGCTTCCTGCTGCTGATTTTTCTCTCTAAGCCACGCGTCTGCTTCTACACAAGCATTTAGCACCTACAAAGAAGCATATCATAGGTTAGCCCTGGTCAAGTGACTGAGTACAGAGTTGCCACTCATGTTTGTCGTGATATTTATGGGGTCAGCAATACCTTCTGTTTTTCTGGAAGCTCAATATGGTCGAACTTTGGGTCAGTTGACATTGCCGCTTCCCTGTAACTGTTGACGCAATAAGCGAGCTGTTGAACAACTCCTCCCCTCTCCATATGCTCCTTGTAACGCTCCTCAATTGGGTCACCTCGCTGCAATATTAAATGTCAATAAATGATGCTCTGCTGGTGTAAGGGAAGATGGATATTGTGTGCTTCCAATAGGTGGGAGGAACAAAGAAACAAAAAGGATCTCTTGCATACAAATCCCAGACTCTTACCTTTTTCAAATCATCGAGCTTGGCAGTATAGACACTCTTGGTCTCATCTTCGCCATCCTCGTACAACCAGTCCTCTACTTCCTGGAGTATAGCGATGAACTCATCCTTCTCTTGAGGAGTGACAAAATCGTAGAATTTGTCATTAAGCTGGACATTGTAGACGGGAGGAAAAGGATCAGATGCATGACAGGAGCAAGATATCCATCCATATGCATAGAAAATGAACGGAGACTCAAAAAAAAAAAAAAAAAAAAAAAAAACTAAGTATCATCATATACCTTATTTCTCATGTCATACACATAAGCTTCCACAGCATTTTTCCTATCCTTGGTATCCTCCATGACACGATCTTGTAAGGCCATTTCAAATTCCTTCTCAACTGCTTTCTCTACCTCACTTTTAGATAGACCCCCAAAAACAGCCTCTGACACAGAAACAACCGTCTTCTTGACCTTTTTCTTTGAGACATCAGTCTGCACAGCACAATATAGTAGACGATCAGTCATAGAAAAGATAAAGTTCTGTACTGTCGAACACAAGACTCACCATAGCACACACAAGTACATACTGCCAAGCTAAAGCATTATCGGTGACTAGAGAAAACGGAACATTACATTATCGTTTTACCTCTCTAATGGGTGATTCGAACGGAATCCTTAATCTAGAAACTGATTGGTACTATAATCCATCATCTTAAAATGTCTCGTGAGCAACAAACACAGAAATCCAGATCTATTTGCATTGTACCACACTAGAAGGCAAATATTATCAAAAAATGTATAAGACCAACATAGCAGATTAACCCCAATAAGAAAATGACCATGTACAGGTACCCATCATCACCAAAATTCTAACATCTTAGCCAAACAGCTGCTAAGGAGACTGGGGTAACGATACAACAAACATAGTGGATTGGAAACGTGGAACTTGCCAATGCAAGGAAGAAAAAACAATACACAACTATTTCTTTGCACTGTAAACAGAAGCCAACAGGCAAACTATCTAAAGACAACAGCGGTAGAAATCCTAACACAGGCATACCTTGACATCAGTTTCCATCTGTGTTGGCTTTTCCTCAGCCTCGGGCACAGACTTGTCACCAGACTCGGGAGCACCATTCTCTGCTGCAGGGGTTTCACCCTTAGCATCCTCCATTTTCACATCCGTTTCCGGAGGGCCTCCCTCATCTGGAGCATCAGTTTCCATCTTGGCAGCCTCTTTCACCACAGGAACATCAACTTCTTCCTCTTCCAAGAGCTGGAAAGAAAAATCAAAAAGGTAAGTGACCCTTTCAGACAAACACCGCCTCACGCACATAAAGAAGATAAATCACAAAAAAAAAAAAAAAAAAAAAAAAAAAAAAAACTCGAGTAGTCAACTCACCGTAGCTGAATCGACGCAGACAATGCCGTGTGGGTTTAGCCTCACTCTGACCTTAAGTTTTGCCCGTTCACCATTAGCAGTTTGGAAGGGACCAATCTGTTCACAGAACCCAAATGTGTAAGTTAAAAAAAGTAGACAGTACACATTTATGTATAGCTAGTTATCTAAATATTGCCAAACTGTAAATGATACAACAGGGGTCAAGATGAGACCAAATCATACTACTAACCGTATATTTACTGATCTCAGCTGGGGCCTTCAACTCACTAATGTCGGCATACTGCAGATCAACCGTCAGCGTGCCTGATCGAATAATTGTTACCGCCTTTAAAGAAGGAATAGGAGTTCCTTTGGGGATAACAACAATACTCTGCTGCCCCTCGGTCGCTCCATTTTGACCTTCGGCAGCAAGACCTTTCCATGACATGGAGATGGGGAATGGAAAGCTTTCGTTAACCTGGATAAAAAGAAGTCATGTCAAAATTAAGAACAGGGAATCACCAAAAGCAGGAAAAACAAAGCCACAAAGCAAAAGACAGAAAATGACGAAGTAATTAACTTGTTAAACAAAGGACTAATTCAATCACCTGAAAGTCTTTGACTTTGAAGGTTGGGCTCAGGATTGCGCATTCCAAAGCACAACCCTTGGCCACACACTCACTAGCATTCATCGTACGGCGGGGCTCCTTCCCAAAGAACTCAGTCAAAATCTTTATCACGGCTGGAACCCTAGAACCTGACCCGACCACCTCGACAGCATGTATGTCTTCAGTGGCAATACCAGCTTCCACAAGAGCCTTCTCCAGAGGCTTCTTCACTCGTTCCAAAATTGGAATACTGATTTCTTCAAACTCGTCCCTCTTAATGACACCCCTGACATCTTTCTCCTCCATTAGGCACTCAATGTTCAATGGGGCTATAGGATTGGCACTCAGAACCTTCTTGAGTTTTTCACAAGCAGTCCTTAGCCTGAGGCAAGCCCTTGCATTCTGATATACATCAATCTTGTACTCTTCCTTGAACTTAGCAGCAAAGTGCTGGAAGAGGACCTCATCGAAGTCACGTCCACCCAAACAACGGTCAAATGAATGAGACAATATCTTAAGTTGCCCTTTCTTGAAGGCAGCAATGCATACTTGAAAACTTGAATGACCAACATCAACAAATGCAATGTTTATCGGGTCAGTTTCAGGCAAGTCTGTCTTGTAGATACCATAGGCCAAAGCAGTTGCCGTTGTTTCATGGATTAGACGCAAAGGATGGAGACCAGCAATCGTTGCTGCGTCTAGAACAGCTCTTCTCTGAAGATCAGTGAAGTAAACTGGGATTCCAATGCAGCAGTCCACCACCGCAGCATTCAAGTTCTTCTCGGCAATGCTCTTCAAATTTGAGAGCAACATTCCCAAAACCTGAGTTGGGGTGAATGTCTTGACTTCACCTAAATACCTTGCGTGGATCAAGGGGAAACCATCAGGCCCCTCAGTCACTGTGAATGGCACTGATTTAAGATCCCTTTGCAACTCGGGATCAGAGAATGGCCGGCCTATTAATCTCTTTATCTGGAAAATAGTATTTTTAGGGTTCATCAAAGCGGATGCAGCTCCAGCTGTCCCAATGAACCGCTGTTTCTCACCAAAGGATACAATAGCGGGAGTCTCACGCTTTGACTCATCGTTGAGGACAACATCAATACCCCTTTGCCTCGCAACGGCAACAACACAGCTCTCATTACCGAAATCAAATCCCACCACACTCATCTTTCAATAAAAGACCTGGCTAATCTGACGAGAAAAAACGACAACAATAGGCACATTCAAATCACTATCCCAACTAGAACACAACACAATACACCAAAGCACACAGCACATTGAACTTTCCCATCTTTCCAAATCGAACATCAAACAGAAAACAGCTAACCACCAAACACGAACAAATCAACAAGCTCTTCCAGGCTTACACTCCAACTAGATACTAAATCTATCAATAACATCGCACCAAAACACAGCAAACCAAAACAATCCAACCGTAAAACGTAAAATTCACTACACTCATCACGAGTTCACGAACCCCAACAATCGAACAATCCAATGAACAAACTAATCACTACAATCATTATAACAATACCACATTCAACCTCATACAATTTAAATTAACTGATGATTAATTAATTACCAATGGCATTAAATAAAAAATCGGATCTTTGAGCTAAAAAGTTCAATTAAACCCCCAAAAAAAACAAACCACCCAAAAATCAACACAACAAAACACACTAAAACCCTAATTAATATACAAAATTCCCAGTTCCTAATCAACCAAAAACCTAATTCCCAAATCTCAGCAACAATGCGCATAAACAGCAATCAATCAACACCTCCAGAAACAAAATCACAGATCTAACAACAGTATACATACAATCAATCAATAAAAAAACACATGAATCTGAATCTACGAACTCTAATATAGAAATTAGGGGAAAAAATTAGGGTTTACGAAAAAAAGACATACAGAAAATAAAAGACGAAGATCTGAGAAGCGTCCGACGGGGCGGCGGGCGCACTTAGATCGGCGGCGGCGGAGGCGGCGAGGAGAGAGAAAATTGAAGGAGGTGGTTTTTTTTTTTTTTTGCCGTATGTGAGGAGCTTCTGGAATACTCTACACAAAGCGCTGCTGGTGGTTTATATACCAAGGGAAAGTTTATTGGAAAATAAAAATTTATGAGGGAGGGGCTTAAATAGGTTATATGGACAGGGGTTTATGAGCAATATTTTTGGAATGTTTTCTTTTTAAGTTTTAATTTGTTTTTTATTTTATGGTATTTAATTGGGTTTGATGTGAATGTGATTGGGAAGTGCTAGAGATGTCTAGTAGATTGTGGTTTAAGCTATGTGGTTCTAGAAAGATCTTCTCTCTTTAGGCTTTTCTTTGGTCAAAGAGGGGAGAAAGAGAGTAGGAGACCGTTAGATGTTTCAAACTCTATTTTTTAGAATTTAGGGGAGGGAGTAGGTGTGGGGTTGGGAGTTGCGTAAGAACTTCGATTTGGATTGTTCTTTATGAACAGTGTGAAAAGTGTGACGAGAGAAATTATTGACGATATGTAAGTAGAAAGGTAGTGGAGTGTACTGAGCGAAAATATTATTATCATAAAAACTTAATACCATGAGCTGAGGTGATAATTCTACCATAAAGTGTGTCACGTAGGCACCTTGCACTCGTAATTGTTTCTTAGTACGGATTAATGAATAATGATGGTGAGACATATAATAGAATATATAGGTTAACATGAATGAATTAAAAAGTTTTGTCCCACCACCCCTACTCCAACCTCACACCTCCATTGTATGTAACTTTCAAGGCTTTGACCTATCTATAGCCACGATGTCAAATACTCCATGTTGTATGTATCGTGTATGCAAAACTTTTCATTTAGCATAAAAGATGGGAAAACAATCACCTCCGATGTCTCACCCTCACCTTTCATCTTTCTTCGTTTTCCTTCAAAGTTATAGTCTTTACCGTAATTGTTTTTAAAGGTGTCCGCCACATCTTCATGTGCATAGAGGAAACAATAAGAGTCTGAGAGACTCAATCATCCAAAGTCTCAACTTATTGGCTACGACATGCTCCAATAATCGCGTAATATCTTCATTTTTTTTTTTTTAAAGTACTCTAACTCGACTCATCCTCACATTGTTAAAAAAAAAGTGAAATCACAAATTCATGACTCACAATTTACACATTAGTAAATTCGAAAAGCTGGCCCAGAGTCTCTTACCACTTTAGCCGAAGTTTAGACCCCAGAATGAACAAATGAGAGCATCGGACATGAGTGACTGCCCCTGAGACTGGTAAGCTCCGTCCTCTTTACGCTTTACTCATTTCGACCCTGTACCCTTTTTCCAAACTAATGTCCACTGACTGCCATGATCCCTCAAAGCATAAATTAGTAAGAACCTCAAAGAGTGATTATTTTTCCGTTACTTAGCATAATGAATTGCAGACTTGCATTTTTACCTGATAACCCAGTAAAATGGACTACTTTTTGCGAATAATTTTGGTGTAAAATTGAAAAAGATTTAATCTTTTGCACTTTGATTAGCTGAGGAGTATAATATGTTGTAAAATCATGTTTTTTATGATGAAGGGCGTTGATAATTTGACAAAATTTTCATTTTAATCTGTTCTCATTTGCTGGGTGAATCAAATTTTGGCAGGCATAATGTTGGGGATGGCTGTTGGGGGACGAGCAATGTCGACTTGTCCTGCTTTATGCCGACGAATTAAGCAAACAGGTTGTTTTTAATTAGAATTTTATTCAATTGTTTGTGCTGCCATGTTTTCGACATAGGGGTAAGACTTGCATGCATCCGAGTATTTGACCCCCATTACCTCGCTATAGGCGGGAGCCTTTGACGATTGCGCTTGATAAGTTCATGACCCTAACATGATTTTTAGAGTTTGAGTTATTGGCACTATGAATTAGTAATTGAAGTTGCTGGGTTTGCTGACGTTGTATGCGGTTAGCTACTTCTTATTGCTTGGGGCTTTTTGGTACTTCTGTATTTGTGTAAGGTACATTCTTGATTAGGTGTGCATTTGTGGGTGGTTTTCGTGGCAAATGCTTAGTGTGCTCGTGTAGAGAATTTTTAGCCATATACTCCATGCTTGGGGCTGACCTGATTACCAATGATGTCGAAATTTTGCATATACATACACTTATTATACAAATGTGAAATGCCTGGAACTGAGGTTCTCATTCTTTGTTTTTTCGCTTATAAGTTATAATTTTGGGTTACATTTAGATAAGGCTATGTCATTATGGTTCCGAGCCACCCTTTCGGATTGTACAAGTAGGAGGAAAATTATTGTGTCATGAGTGACAAGATGGTGGAGAACCGACTGAGGTGGTCTGGCCGTGTGAGAAGGAGGCCTAGTGACGTGCTCGTTAGAAGAGTAGAAGGGTTGGGAAGTTAGTAGGGGTCAAGGAAGACCCAAGATGACTTGGATGAGGGTGATTCGAAGCGATATGAGCTTCCTAGGGCTTGAAGAGAGTATGGTGGTGGATAGGGCAATGTGGAGAGACTCTATCCATGCGGAGGACTTAATTTGACTTTTTTTGGTTTCTTTGTTTGGTTTTCCTAATTTTTTTTTCCAAAACTATTCCTTACTTTGTGTTCAAAGTTCATATGTTTTTCACTATTTTTCAAACTTTTTTATTTATTTTGATGACTTTTTAAAACTCTTTTTGAAAGTGTTTCACTATTCCTAAATGATTCACAACGTTTTTGAAATTTTTTGGCGTACACAAGACGGTTACTTGATGACGATTCATGTTAGCCAACCCCAAATCATTTTGGGAATAAGGCTTGGTTGTTGTTGTTGTTGAGTGACATTTGCCCTTTCCAAGTTCCGTGAGGATTTCTAAACTATGGTGGAGCCTGAGCTCTCAGATACTTCTCCATCGTGGGATAGTGCAAGGTAATTTAATGTGATTGTTATAGCAACTCTTTTGACCTAAATTGCCAATGATATTCATAAATTGGATGGAATTTCAATTCAGTTTCGGTCTTGCTAGTGTGGATTTTCTTATAGGGCTAGTGTTTTTTTTAGTCTTATGTTTCTAATAGAGCTAGTAACTCAACTTACAGGTGAGTTTGTGATGCCGCAGAAAATGAGATTGTCAAAATGTTTCTCGTACAAAACCCTGAAGGTGACCCCCGTATTATTCATCAAATCGAAGCAGTTCTACTCGGAATTTGGATGAAAGATTTATAAGGATTTTGAAAATATTTAGTGGGGGCCTGATGCAGAAAAGGCTCTAGAAGTACTAAAGCTAAAAGTGGATCATAGGTTGGTTTGCGAAGTTATAAAAATTGATATTGATATAAATGTCAAGATTCAGTTCTTTAAGTGGGCAGGGAAAAGGAGGAACTTTGAGCATGACTCTACCACTTACATGTCTTTGATCCGTTGTTTGCTTGAAGCTGGGTTAGTTGGTGATCTATGGAAGATGATTCAAGACTTTGTTCGAAGCCCATCTGTTATTAGCCCATCTGAGTTTTCTGAAATCGTGAGAATGCTAGGCTTTGCTAAGATGGTGAATAAAGCGGTATCAATCTTTTATCAGATCAAAGGACATAAGTGCAAAGCAACAACAGGCACTTACAACTCTATTATTCTGATGTTGATGCAAGGAGGTCATTATGAAAAGGTGCATGAGCTCTATAATGAAATGTTTAATGATGGGAACTGCTTTGCTGATACCACAACATATGGGGCTTTAATACAATCATTTTGAAAACTTGGTCGTGATGATCATGCTATAAGGCTTTTTTACGAGATGAAGGATAATAGGTTACATGCAAATCCAAAGATCTACACAACAGTATTGGCCATTTATTTCAAGCAGGCCAATGCGGATAGGGCTTTAGACGTGCTAAAAGAAATGAAACATAAGGGTTCTGCCCCTACTGTCTATACATAAACTGAACTGATAAGGGGACTTGGGAAACTTGGTCGGGTGGATGAGGTATATGATACATTTATCAGTATGTTAAACGGGGGTGCAAGCCAGATGTTGTCCTAATAAACAATTTAATTAACGTGTTCGGCAAGTCAGGTCATTTACCCGAGGCTCTTAAATTGTTTGGAGATATGGAATCTTTACAGTGTATACCCACTGTTGTTACCTTTTACACAGTACTTCAAAGTTTATTTGAAGCTAATGCTCCAGTATCTCAGGCTTCTGCATTGTTTGAGAAAATGAAGGTGGCTGAGATTGCACCTAGTTCATATACTTACTCTATTCTTATTGATGGGCTTTGCAAGAAGAACAGAATTGAGAAAGCCCTTTTACTTCTTGAGGAGATGGATGAGAAGGGGTTTCCACCTTGCCCAGCGGCATATTGTAGTCTGATTAGCAGACTTGGGAAAGCAAAACGTTATGATGCTGCGAAGGAGTTGTTCCAAGAATTAAGGGAAAACTCTGGTACCTCAAGTGCCAGAGTGTACGCTGTAAACTGTAATGATAAAACAATTAGGTAACTGTGGCTGTCTTGATGAAGCCGTAGATCTGTTTAATGAGATGAAGAAACTTGGCTGCTCTCCTGATGTATATGCTTGCAATGCTCTCATGTCTGGGTTGGTCAGAGCTGACATGTTTGATGAGGCACAAACTCTTCTTTGGACTATGGATGAGAATGGTTGTGCTCCAGATTTGAATTCGCATAATATAACCTTAAATGACCTGGCTAGAACAGGTGGTCCGAAACGAACAATGGAAATGTTTGAGACCATGAAAAATTCAACTATGAAGCCAGATGCAGTTTCCTACAATACTGTTCTTAGCTGTCTTAGTCGAGCTGGTATGTTTGAGGAGTCCGTGAAGTTGATAAAAGAAATGAACAGAAACGGCTCCAAGTATGATGAGATCATTTACTCTTCGCTCCTTGAGGCAGTGGGAAAGGTTGATGATGACCCTGCTTGTGCTAGTTTCTCTAATAATCAGGTATTGTCAAGGTTCTTTATTGGCGTTTCTTCGCTTACTTATCACTTGCACTGAGAGATGGTTGAGAAGAATTGTGATTGTATATGTGGATCAAAGGCTATATATATACTGAGAACTCTTTTCATTCCCATGCTAAGTTAAAGCAACTAAGTCTGGAATAATGAAAGCATGTTCTAAAATGATGTCTAAGCATAACTCCCCCCCCCCCCCTAAAAAAAAAAAAAAAAAAAAAAAAAAAAAGACTTGATATATACTGAGAACTCTTCATTTTTGGGATGAAGGCTCTACATTTAGTCCAGTCCTTGTATATAGGGACCTTGGGTTGAGGGTCTTTAGCCACAACCAAGGGCGATTGTTGTGTGAGGTTTCCATTTAAGAACCTTTCAGTGAGTGTACTCAGTTCTTAGGTTACTGGGTTAGTACTTGATTGTGTAAGCGTTATCAAGCTGTGTAAATTATCTTCTGCAAGAACGAAAAAAAGAAATTTTTACAAGTTGTGTACTCGGGTCTTTAACCGCAAGCCCACTACCAAGGGCGAGCGTTGCAAATCCCCGTCAGCAAGAACATTAATACTATTACCACTTTACCAGTTGCTTAAGTCACATGTCGTTAGGTCACTTCTTGTTCAGTTCTTATTTTCTAAAGGTGTTATGTGTTTGAATCGAATTTGTTTTAACTTCTAATTTCTTTCCCAGCTTGAGTGATGAGTTCTCTGGGCTAATTTAATTTTGATGTCCAACCATGAATGCCACTAAACTTGGGATTTACTGTTTCGGGACGATTAGTAGAAGGTGGTAGTTTCAAGGAATCATTTTATTGAAGCTTCTTTTGTCTTCATTTTAGGAATCTGCCCCACTTTGTCATCAGTCCACGCTGGCTATTGTGGCTTGGTTCGTAGATGAGCCTGCTACAGTCTGTCAGTCTTAGTTGGCTGGATTTGCTTGATCGGTTCCTTGTCACCTGGCAACACCAGTCTCAGGTGTGTGCCTTCTCATAATTTTCTCTTTTCAAAATGACTTGTTAGTTCAAGAATTTAGAACTAAATCATCCATTTTGCCTATAGGTCATTGGAAGACAGTCAAACATCAGACAATCTAGGTCATTGCAAGTGATGTTGGGTGCATGAGGAAACATGTGTAACTGTTAGTGGCAAAACCAGTAATAGATTGGTGGCTGAAGCCTAGATTTTTCAGAGTATATGGAAATTGTCAATTCGACAAATGACCTTGCTTACGGACGTAGATGGTGTTGCACTGTTGCACAAGTGTATTTCTCTTCTTTAAGATACCTTCGGGGTGGCCTCTGTTCATTATCACTCTAAGGGTGGAGCTCAAAGATGTACATGCCTGTTTTTGCTCCGAAGCTTGGTTTGTGAAAGTCTGTCTTATGTCAGAACTTGGTATCACTGAAAGAAAATAGCAACTACTCATGGGTCTGAGCAGTGTGTACCATATTCAAGAAAGCTGTGTAATGTGGACCGTGGGTCGCTGAATGAGAATGAGTACGTGACTGTCTGATACCTGGCGAGTGCTTCTTGCAGAGGGCTAACTGCCGAAACTTCTTGTTTAAGAGATGACTGAAGAGTGTAAAGGCGTAGAGGGGTCGCAATACCTGTGATGGAAAAGTTCGTGGTCTGCTGAAGTGGTTGTGGTTGTGGTTTGTTTCTTTGGTGTAAAAGTGGGAGGGTATCCTGCTCTGCAGAAGGAAAATGGTCATGAGCCGATTCTTTCTGGAGTTGTTAAGGTCTCAAGCCTTCATACTTTTAATCATCCATCAAGGCTGAGATGGCGATAATAGTGAGTCAGTGACTGCAGAAGTTTTGTAAGAGGTCCTGTATCGTTTTCACGTTTGCTTTACTGCTTATGGCTTACCTATGAAGGTATCAGAGGATCTGAAAGATGTCGGACATCATTGGAATAAGCTGCAGACAAGGCTACTTCTTACTTGATCTATGACTTCATTGAAACGTTGTACATTGTTTTGGACAACAAAAGTTATCTTTCTTCATATCTAAAAACCGAATGTATCAAAATTTATGCTAAATGTTGTTCCATAATAGGGAACCTGTATCGATTATCCTTAAGCTCGCGTAGGAGGAGCATTTCTGCCTAGTAAAGTCGCAATAGAGACGAGAAAAGAACGAGTTAATAGCTATTTCGTATAGTAGAATGTAATTAAACCAGTTGGTTGCCCGTTGCTTGACGACGAGCCCAAAAATAAGGATACAGAAGTAGTCCTACTGCTAAAATTCCAAGCATCACGGCTACAACTACACAGATGAACAAAATATTGTGGTGATCAAAAAACTTTTGTGTCTTCTCATTAAGATCCCCTATTACCAGATAACCTATGGCTTCAATCGCCATAATGATAAATATGATCACACTCCATTGTTTTGCTGTACACATACTTGTGCATCAAATTCTTATGAAAATATTGATATAATCGCACCTGGTTAGGTAGACATCAACAAGGGTTTATAGGAATGTGGTTTTGGTAGATTTTATATATACTACTCCCTCCGTTCTCGCCATATATGTACAGCTATAAGCCTATAAACATTTTCAGCAATTATGCTATTTTTGCCATAAACAATCATGAAAACAATCTTAGGCAAAAATTCTACAATAAGCAACATTCCAAAGCTCTTAAGTCTTGCCTTCCAAAACAAAACCTAAGACACTATTTTCTTTGCCGGAATGACAAATATCTTAAATTGGTTTCCAAATGGAAGATTTCGCAATATTTTGCAAGATTAACTTTTGGTGACTAACCAAGGGCACATGTTAAAAGTCTATTTCCTGCTTTATTTAGGGAAATGCACATAGACATTTAACGTGTGTGCCCTTGGGCATTAGAAAGACCGAAACAAGGACATTGGTGCCTGAGAGGCTGAGACCGTCACCACATTTACAGAGTAACAGAAACAAAATATGGAGCATTCAAACATCTGTGAAAACTCTGGTCATCAATTCCAACTAGTACAACAAACAACATGAACCTGAAATTATTGTTAGAGGGCGCACAAATTATGGTACAAATTCTATGTAGAAGCCAATGATTATACATTACTACTTACTAGCTGCTACTGAATAGTCCCAACTTACTACTAGAACGACATGAAATGGTCATCATGTCCTCAAGTTTCAACAGACAGATCATTATCGTCGTCGCAGCCTTGTCTGATCTTCACAATTTCAGCCTGAGCTCTCTCCAAGATCTGTCTCCTTTGCGTTTCTATCTGCCTTTGGAAATCCATCCTCATAGTTTCCAGTTCTACCATCTGCTTTCCCTTATTAACTTCAATGTCTTCATAGATCTCACTGAATTTCTGAATCGAGTCTGCTAGCAAGCGGAAAGAGGCATTGTCACCTGTTCTTCCTTTCTTTGTTTTCCCCCTAGGTGGATGACAATCAGAATCATCCCTGTCATCTCTCGAAGATTCAGAATTCTCGGGACTATCTCTCATCTCGTCCAACCCATTGGCACGATTCAAGTAAACTTTGGGGTTCATGAAGACATACTCTCCAGAGTCAACCCCACATGAAAGGCTGGATGGCCGATCTGTAGGAGAACACATCAACATATCCATCTTCCTGAAGAAAACCCACTTGCTAACACCTCCTCCACCGTCTGCAGACACCATCTTCTCCTTCCTGTACTTCTTCTTCAATGTGTCCAATCTATTTCGACACTGAGTATCAGTTCTTTCAATGTTAGTTTCTTGTGATACCTTCTCTGCAACTTCTCGCCATTCTCCATTTCCAAGACTCTTCCTATTTGCTTTGAGGAACCGTTCTCCCCAGGCATCTAACAAAGCCAACGTCTCACGCTCACTCCAACTTGACCCTCCATCCCGGCCAACAGATGAGGGCTGTGACTGCACAGCTACTTGCGCAGATGGGGCTCGTACACGTGGGGCAAATTCGTAGTTTGATATCAGGTTCTTCAACTTCCTCTTCTTCTGGGGCCGTTCCATGCCTATATCTTCCACCTTCCCCTCGTATATTTTACCAGCATCATCATCCTCCGTATCCTCATCTTCATCAGAAACATTCTCATCCTCCTCATCCTCATTATCATAGCTATCTTTGCCAATCACCCTAACACCATTGATTTTCTCTACTCCCTTCCCAGCCCCGGCCCCCGCCCCCGCCCCTGCCCCCGTCTCTTCATCATCCACATCCTCATCATTACTAGCAATACCATACTGATCAACCACCCTAGAATGCGCGGCAGCATCACGAGCAGGAACCTTAAGCCGAATCGACGTACTATAACCATGTTGATTGTTCACACCATAGGCTTTTGTTTGATACCTTGATTCATTCTCATTCTCATCCATTCTTGAATCTTGATCAATACACCACCACAACAAAGCCTTCCTTACTTCCTCAGCCTATACTACTCAAACTAACACCAGAACTTCTAATCACAAATTTCACCCCAAAATTCCACTACTCTCCAACCTTGAACAACCTGAAATTACCAGGCTTCCCCACCAAGTTTCCAAATTGTCTCATCCTCCTAATTACAAGTAACAACAGACACATGCAAGTATTCAAAACCCACAAAATACAATTTCTAAACCCTTAAAATTCAGTAATTACCACAATTCAATAGTACACATGCAATCCCATACCTAATAATTAAAACACCCAGAAATTTAAATCATAATTAAGCAAAAATTACCCTAAAAATTTTACCCAAACATTTCAAAAAACGGCAACAAAATCCAGAAAACTCACCTCAAAAGATTGCATCTTTACAACCCAGATAAGAAACACACCATAAATGTGGATTGAAATGGTGAAAATTAGCAGTAATTATGAAGTTTCAGAAACCAATTGAAGCCCCAGCGCAAACCCATCGAAAATTTCAACAGTTAGGCAGAATTTGATTGGATTTTGTGCAATTGAATTGGGAAAATAAGTGAAACCCAATTGAGGAGACGACTGAAACAGTGAAATGTCGAGGAGAGAGAGAGAGTGAGAGACTGAGAAGAGGAATTTGCGAAGAGAGTAAGATTTGGTTGATGAAGTAAAGAGTGCTTGTGTGTCATCACCTGAATAGTCAAGCTTATTACTCGGGGGATGAATAAAGTACTCTTAACATTAGTTGCTCCTTTTGCTCGAATTAAGAATCGCGGTCGGTCTTCCTATATGGAAAATCCTTGGATACACTCGGTGTATTTGTTTTTATTTTTTTATTTTGATTCGGTAATTTACTGGCCCCGGAGGGCTCAGTCCCTGTGGAGCTAGTATGAACACCGATAATTTACATATTCCGTTCTCTATGCGGATAATGTTGCGCTCTCTTTTCATTTGATGTACTCTTTGATGTACCAATTCTTTAAATTTACGTACTAGAATTATGTAGATTATCTTGCCGAACTGTTCTCTTATTTATTTTTTTTATTTTTTTCCATTGTTGTTGTGTTTAAATACATTCATAAGAATCACAATCATGTAGAGAAATTCAAAAAATAAACAAAATTAAATTTAAGCATTTCATACAGATAACATGAATAGTTTACAAAATGTGAACAAGCTTGCACCAACCAACTCTTAGTTGGATTAATGTACACAATCTGGAGTAGTATGTCAATCATATCTTTCCTATCTCGGAGGATTCACATAATCAAACTATTCAAGTAAGAAATTTCACCCAATTTTTTAAGCAAGTGTCACATTTAAACTTTATACCAAGAGTTATGTCTAGTTTGTGCAAGTATGTCATGTTTCCTTGTGATAGTTAAAAGAGACTCATTAACTAAGGTCATGTTTGATAGGACTTTAAAAAAAGTAGTATTTATATCAGTTCTGAATAATTCAGATCAGATCAAATCAGAAAAGTTCAAATTTCTATTAGTGTATTTGATCTATAATTGATACTGATTCGTTGAAAATCAATCAAAATCTCAACACATTCAGATTAGAAAGATCAGATCAGATCAGAATCATTCAGATCAGATCAGCTCAATTCAGAAAGATACAGTTATATCAAATGGGGCCTAATAGTAACAGTGGGATTATCAATTTAGCTTTTACAAATGGGGTTAAAAAGTTAAACTCGTGTTAAGTTAACATGAAATTATCATTAAGTTACATTTGAATATTATTTTTTTATTTATTTTTTAGCTTATGACATACTATGATGTTGGTGTTCAATTATGATTGTATACTTTTGTAGCATATGAGGTAAAAACGCTCTTGGACATTTGACGGTACATGTATTAAAGAATCACATATCGCCATTAAATGTTATTTAGATGAACCGACAGTTGTGAAACTGATCCAAAAAAAAAAAAATACACATTATTCGCTAACTACCCTTTGAAGTCAATAAGAAAGACAATGCACAAAATCGTTGAGCACCTAATTGCTCGAGTAAGCCTACATATAACAAGCTTACGAGCTAATTAATTTTTCTTTGATCTTAAGAAATATATATCGTTGTCATATATAAGAGAGCACCTTCAACTTTTTTCAAGATATTTTTCTATAACTATTTGATGATAAATAATGTGTTGAGAACCAGAACTATCTTAATTCTCAATATTCGTAGTTTTATATTATGAGTCTTATTTAGAAATTGATAATGTACATTGTGATTTGTAAGTTCGTATTTTCAAGTAGCCTTATATATCGTTCATATATCCTATCATCATTAATTCATAACTCTAAATTCTTTGGATAAATTTTAAAATATAACATAACACATCACTTGACTGGATGTAAATCAGTAAATGTATGAGTTCGAAAGCATGAGGAAGTTGAGAATCTAAAATGTTAACTTTTTAATTTTATGAATATTATAAAAATAAATTAAATATGTTATCTGTGAAAACGACATATCAAAATTACTACTTCCCAACCAACCTTATATACTCAAAGTTTACTTTTTTCATGAATAACTATATCATGCTACAATTCAAAATGTTCAACAGAAGTTCAATGAAACCATTAAGAATGACATTTTACTCAATATTCGCCCGTTATATACCACCACCGGATCTTATCTGGAAATTGCTAATGTCCATTGGTGTTCATAAGTTAGAACTAGTTCTCATAGACATAAATACTGTTCTTAATATCACTAATGATAAATCATGACTCTAAATCCCTTGAGTAAATTATGATTAAAAAAAAACATATGCAATTGGTCATGTGTAAATATATGAGTCTGGAATTTCGAGAATCTGCGAATCTACCATATAATTGTTTTAAATTCGCAAGTTTTCAGAGATTGACCTAATTATTGTATCTCTAGTCTCTGAAAACGACACAATAAAATTACTTTTTGTCACAGTCAAATCTCATACTGTCACATTTCCACATTTTATGAATAACTGTATCATACTGCAGTTTTAAATGATAAAAAAAAGAGTCAATAGAACCATACAAATAAAGAGATTCTACTCAACTCCATCTCTTATAAAGAATCTTGCTCTATCCAACTTGGGTGATTAGTATAAATACTGTCATTTGGTATGTATAGAACCATTAGTGGTCTTAAGATAAGCAAGTTAATTTCACTAATTTATATCTATCTAGCTTTCTCTTATCTTGTTCGAGTGGAGAAGATCGAACTCACAAGGAAAGAGAACAAGGTGAGTTATTTTCTTCATACATTATCAACTTAACAACTTTCAGAATCTAAACATCAAATATTTGCATTTTTACTCCCTATGTGGCTATATCCCCTTCAATTATTTGTTTAAGATTGAATATATGAGAAAATGAACAAAGTACTTCAAAAACATATGAACACTTTGATGCACAAATCTTACACATGACATATGTTGTGTTGTTATGCTTTAAAAATGGTTTTATATTTGAAACTTTATATGTACGTTTTTTTTTTTTGTTTTTTGTGTAAATTCATCCAACAAATTCACATACTACACAAACTACAATTGGATTGGAAATTAGTTATTTCATGTAACTTAATCCAAAGTGAGACGTATACACAAATCTAGTCATTTTGGGTTGTATAAGAAATTAAAAATAATATAGTAAATAGAGAAGATATTTTTTTTGTCTCATTCAAAAATAAAATAAAAATGACAGATGTCAAGTTTATCACTTACCTTTTCTAACACACTTCTTTAGGAAAATAATTTACATGTAATAATTCTCATTTCATCCCAAAAATAAAGATCTCTCATGGAAATAGTCTACACACAATGCCCATGTCTACAAACTCCCACAACAGTGGTATGTGTAGTAGTTCACATATTTAAAATCTAAGATATAATATTAATAGCGGTGTTCGATGCAATATGTTCTTAGCGTTTGAAAGTTCAATATTAGTTCTTAGGGTTTGCCTCGCCTGGTTCCCCCTCTACAACCTTAGTCATTTTTCATTGTTCCAAAACGAAAAATTATTTACTTTTTTCTTATTAACTTAGTGAAGTTTATGGCAAAAGCGTGTTTGTTGAAATGTTTGTATTCCTTCCACCATTTTCCTTAGCATAATGCAAACATTTTCAGGATGTTGTCATGGAAGATAATCACTTCGCGCGCGAATCAAAAGGCTAAAGAGAGCATGGAGAATCAAGGGCTAATCAAAAAATCAAAATTCAACCCTTTAACCTATATGAGAATGGTATCATCATTTTGTTGTAGAGTATTTAGAGGTCAATCATGTGTGGAAACTTGCAATTTTCCTAAGACTCCAATCCCTATTTCACATGCATGCAACCTTTTTATCAACACTGCTCAAACCAAACGACCACCAAGATTACCCAACCCAACTAAAAGGCTCGTCAAAAGATGGGTCCCTACAACTTCCATGTTCATTGGCCTTGCATCAGTGTCAATATCACAACATGACGATGTCGACAAGACCACGAAAAATATTGTTCATAAGCCATTATTCATGTCTAATGATCAAAATTTAAGCTATTCATCCGGAATTGAAGAAAATGCATCTCTTGCAACATCGTCTATAACAGAGGTCGAGTTTGGTAGCGACCATATGATGATGAGCAGTCAAAGCAAAAGTTATTTTCAGTTACCTATTGATCCATTTGACTGGTATGTGTGCTTATTTTGGATCCCTAATTAATTAAGAAAAATACATTTATTTGTTTGTTAATTTTACATTAATTATCGAACCCATTTACCTTATTTTCAAATGTCATACTTACAAAATGCAACTTTTGGTCCTTGTTAAGTCATGTGGACAACTGGGGAGATCTTCAAGAGGATCATGGAAACGAAAATATGAAATTCCCGCCGATTATGGTTTTGAAAGATGCGAACGTTTTTCCATCTAGTGCGTTTTTGAGCATCTGTCATTCATGCAATAAGAAATTGGATCATACTCGAGATATTTTTATCTATAGGTACTTTCTTGATGCCATCATTCCCGTATATATTAGCAAAGTTTGAGTATATATAAGGAAAATTTATGAGACTGCACCTTTTATGTTAAATTTTGCGAAACAACACCTTTTAAGTATATTTTTTTGCGACGCAACACCTTTTTTCATTTTTGACTAATTCTGACCACTCTCCAAAGTTGACCCGACGTTGACTTGTTCTAACAATTTAGGGGTCTTGGGGGGGAAGGGGGGAATTGGAGGGAAATTGAAGGGGAAGAGTAAGGTCGGGTCAACGTTGGAGAGTGGTCAAAATTGGTCGAAAATGAAAAAAGGTGTTGCTTCGCAAAGAAATAGACTTAAAAGGTGTTGCTTCGCAAAATTTAACATAAAAGTGCAGTCTCGCAAAAAACTTATTTTATAAGATGCGGTCTCGCAAATTATCCTATATATAATAATGTCATGATTATGAAAAGGGGTAGACATAAAATTTGTTGATACAACGTTTTACTCCAATTTTTTTGAAAAACCCTACTCCATTACCTTTTAAACAAAATTTACTAATACTTTTATCATTGTATATATTAAGTATCATAAGTATTTATTACAGGGGCGACAAAGCGTTTTGCACTGAAGAATGTCGTGAAAGACAAATCCATTTTGATAAGATCAAGTTGAAGCAAATTAAAAAAATGGTGATCAAGAAAGCAACCCAAGAAAAAAGTAGCATGACTCAAGATGCAGCTAACAAGACTATATTTTTCCTATCATATACATGCATTTATTGAAATCTAGTTTCTTGATCATATATCTTAATTTTTACTTTATATTTTTGAGAAAAGTGATTCTTACTTGATTTGTTAGGGATAAGTTGCAATTTTTTTTTGAAAAATTAATTGTACCATTAGAATATTACTCTAATGTTTCATCAATGCCAAAATTGTTTAACATTATAAAATCATTTCTGAAATTTAGTCTAAAACAATTAAAAGTTTATTTAGAACTACACTCTTCAGCTAGTTTACACATTATAAAAGCACTGGTCGTAAGTTCATCGTAATTCTAAAAGATTATTACGAGTAACTTTTAAGCTCAATGCTACTTCCAAGTTCCAACTTTTGTAGCCGGAGCCGCCTGACAAATATTTTATACTACTAATAGCCAACGCAATAGCCTTCAATGAAGGCCTCCACGTCAGATCTGATCTCATCGCTGATGTCAACAGCCATGTCACGCTAATAAAAAAAATTATAATTTCATTAATATATAAGAAATCTACAAAAGAAATAGGGAAAGAATAAAGGAAACAAATATCCGCCAACTTTTTAGGAAACAAACTAGATTAACAAATTAGTTTCTACTATTATTTTAGGCAATAACCAACTAGAATTTGTCATGAAAATATATTTCAATCCTCGACAAAAAAATATCTGTCAATATAAACAACTTCAATTTCTTAATTTTAAAATATGTTAAAAAATAAGCAAGATTTTTTGTCGTTCTAAAAATCCTTCCATTATGTGTTGCTAATGTAAATTATGATTACAAGGCAAACTTCCATCGTTGCAATTTGAGTCTGATGAAGAAAAAAAATATTCAAAAGAGGATAATTTACAACTTACTACCCATAGACTCCTTAAATTTTGCCACTATATCTCATCTAAATATGTCATTCCAATCATTGTAGAAGGGAAGTGAACAACAATAGTACAATAAAATTTGGTCAAATGGGTTATTAACTTGAAAGTACGAGCAAGTTCGCACAAATGTGTAATTTCCACATTTTTACAAAAAACACGTCTTATAGACATGAGTTAATAACGTGAATTATTATTTTATTATTGATCAATCAATTAGATTAGACCTGACAAACAGGACGGGTTGGGTCGACCCGACTCAAGTCGACATATAAACGGGTTGGATACCCTCTGACCTGAACCCGACCCATATAGTAAACGGGTCCAAAATTTGCATTCTGAACCTGAACCTGACCTGCCTTATAAACGAGTAACCTGAACCCAACTCGCCAACCCATTTAAATAGGTTTCAAACGGGTCAACCCGACGTGCTACCCATTAAACAACCTAAACTGACTCATTTTTGACCCATTTAGGTGAATTGTCTTTTTATTTTCCCTTTTTTTTTCCCCAGGTAAATGGGTCATCCCGGGTTAGACCTGAAATATTTTTAACCTATTTATGTAAGCGAGTCAAATCGCGTTATCTTCAAGTTGAAAGTTGGAACCTAAACCCGACCTATTTATCTAAACGGGTTAGGTTGGTCAACCCAATTAAACGGGTTAGGAACCATTGACCTAAACCTACGCTAAACGGGTCATTTTTAGGTCAGTTTGATTTATGCTAACTCTAAGTTAAATGGATTGGGTCAACTAAATATACGAGAGTCAAAATGGGTGCGAATCAATACATGTAATGTGTAATTACAATTATGTTCATGACACATAAAAACACGCTAGGGAGATAAAAGTAAAATAGACATATGGAATTCAAATGGGTGCGACTCAATACGGGTTATGTGTCATAAAAAAGTGCGTTTATGATACATGAAAGTGCGTCTAATAAAATTTAATATTCGAATTTTTGTAATAATCTTCTATGTAAGTACCATATGACAATTACAATAATAAATCCTCCGTTTTTTATGAAAAGAATACCAAACTTTGTTTTTAAATTTTTATAATAAAGTTGTACTTATTTAATACATTTTGTCTTAAATTAATTACGGGTACACAGGTTGGGTCAAATTTTACCAAAAAACTATCTGGTCGAAATAGATTTGGATTAATATGGGTCACTGGTCATAAAAAGTGGGCCCATGGCTAAAATTCATAACAAAAAAAATAGCGGGTCACTGGTCTTAATAATCGAATTTATGACTTAGATTTTTTTTTACATGCTTAACCTTGGTCACATTTGTAGTTAATATAGTTCAATTAATTTCTAATTTTTTAACTTTGGTTTTTTATTTGAACAATAATATATATAAAAATATGTAGTACACAAACGAGTCATTACCTAAATTACATAACAACCCGTGAATTGCACGGGTGCATAAACTAGTAAATATAATTTGTCTACGTTACTAATATTTTCTCGAACTCCTCCACTATAATCGACCGTATATTATTTTCCCAAATCTAATCTCACAAAATATGTCTAGAAACAGATAGACAATTCATCGAGACACGAGCCGCCGAGCCTAGACTTAGCTTCCGAGACACGAGTCCGAACGCCCAATCAAGCCGAAAACCCCAAGCACCAAATGGCGGGAAAACTATAAAAATGAACCCCCATTTCCCAAAATTCTCAATTTCTAGGGTTTATGAGCTCCCCTAAATTAATCGGCGTCAACTTTCATATCCCGTAAAAAATTGAAATTAAAATTAAATTACATCATAATTCATGCCGCTTTATATTATAAATGGGATTAGTGTGGATTTCCCGTACGATGCTTACGATTCTCAGATCAATTACATGGATAAAGTGATTCAAGCACTTCAAGGAGTAAGCTTTAATCTTCTTTTTTTTTTTTTTTTTTTTTTTTTTTTATCCTTAATTTTTGGTAATTTTCACTTGGATTTCATGGTAATTATTTTGGAATCTGTTTTATTTGATGATTAATTTGGTTGGTAATGGTTAAAGTTTTCACATTTGGGTTGATATGGTTTTTTTATTTGATTTTCTGCATTTTTTTTTTCATGGTTTCTATTTCAAGACAAGATGTAATTTTTCCAGGTTTTTTTTTTTTGAACTTTAATCGATTAATCGTAGGTCAATTGAATTAATTTCGTGTCGTAAAATGGTAAAAAGTGGTGTAAATGATGGGGAAGTGAGATTGAAAGTGTTGATTGATCAAGTTATGCTGTTGGAATTGCCCGTGGATGATACAATGGTTAATTTGGGGTTTTTTTTGGAGCTTTCTTTGACGAAGTTTTGACAGTCGTCTGATCGAATATTTAGAGTGTTGGTGTTTGTTGTAGCTGTGGTAAATTAGATGGTTTTGCTGCGGGGCACAGTGTGGTATGGTTTAATTGACAGATGGTTTATGTACTTGAATGATAGAAAAGCAATGCGCTGCTAGAAAGTCCGACTGGAACGGGGAAGACTTTGTGTCTTCTGTGTGCTACTTTGGCTTATAGGGCGAGTTTGGGCCCTTTCTCTACGGGGAAACCTGCAACGAGAAATGAGTCAGAGTTGACAGCGCCACAATCGCATGCTGGTGGACTGCTGCCAAAGATTGTGTATACTTCACGGACTCACAGTCAGCTTTCCCAGGTGGTTAGCGAATTGAAAAAAACAAATTACAGGTAAGTCATAAGTTGTAGGTAAATGTAGTGAATTGCAAGTATTTGTAACATTTGAAAGTATATGTCGCTCTTGTATATGTTTTGGCATCGTCTTCAAAATTATGAATTTGTTTTTTTGCAAAGTGTTTATGCCATTCAAATTTGCCTTCTCATATTTTGATCAATACAAGAAGCAAGCTTTTATCATATGAAAATGAAATGCCACACATCTGCTATGTGACACATACCCTATGTTGGGCTTTGCATTAATTATTAAATTGAAACATTTTCTGCTGTTGTTAAGTACATGTATTTTTATTTGACGTGTCATTTCGAGTTCTGATATTTGGATTTCTGTTCCTTCTTTCATTGTTCCCGTCCTCTGATAATTTTCGTAATCGCCAGAACGGTTATCATCTTGCTAGATTTTATATTATCAAGTGGTTGTTATCTTCTTCTTTTTCTTCTTCTTTTGGATAGGGGGTGGCTATCTTAATATCTATTCCCTAATCAATTTGCAGGCCCAGGATGATGTATTTAGGTTCCCGTGAGCAGCTATGCATTCATGAAAAAGTGAAGTTACTTCATGGGAAGGCACAGACCAATGCCTGCCAGTATGTTCGGAAACGACGCACCAACAAGCATTCATGTGAACATTTTAAGAAAACAGCAGGTTGGAATTCAAGCTCCTGCCTGCCTTTGTTTTCTTGTCTTTAATCCCTTTATATCGTCTTTGGGAAATGTGGAGACTATATGTTGAAAAAGATTGTGAAATTTCATTGTACCCCAAATCCAATCAAAGTGATTTTTGGTTACCTTAGAAGTGTTATAATCTCTCTCATCTTCTAGTATTTATTGTTTCTTGCTTGAATCTGCATCTAAAATTGTTTTTGTTCAACTTCTTTGTTTGCAGATTATGTCAAAAGCAATCCTCATATTGGAGATGATCCAGTGGATATAGAGGATTTGGTCAATATAGGGAAACGTTGTGGACCGTAGGTTTTTGCGCATGATTCAATTATATTTCTTGAATTTGTGGTTGTCCCCCACCCTCCTCCCTCTCTCTCTCTCTCTCTCTCTCTCTCTCTCTCTCTCTCTCTCTCTCTCTCTCTCTAGCATACATACCATAATTGATTAAGGAAAATCTTGGATGAGATTTGACAGTGTTCCTGATATGGCTATTGTTTTAAGACCCTATCTTTGTGCAGATGTCCGTATTTTCTGTCACGGGAGCTACTTAAAGGCGCTGACATATTGTTTGCGCCCTACAACTATCTAATTGATCGTTCGTACAAAGAAAGGCTTGGCATAGAGTGGAATAGTAGCATTCTGATTTTTGATGAAGCTCATAATTTGGTAAGAAGAGGAAGTTAAAAATATAAATTATAAGGCTCTGTTGTTATTGAAGTATCAGTTATCAATTAATTTTATGTTTACTTTTTATGAAATAGTTCTCTTACGAAACTTCCTTGTTCTGTGCTGTGCAAGGTAGATCAACTACAGTTCGTAGTCTAAGTGTTAGAATCAACTATTGTACTCCTATACAGTCTTGCCATATTTGATGGATTTGATTCCCCCCTCCCCTAGTTCTTAAAATTCAAGGTTTTTGTTTACGTTTTCTATAGACAATGTTCAGTTGCCACAAGTACTTTTTTCGGGTAAGGAGTATCTGTATGTCTTTCCAACTAAGATGTATCATTCAAATGACAAAAATTAGGTAAACTATTTAGTTCGTAGTTCCGTAACTAACTCCTACCGTATTTGATTTCTCATCTTGACATTTAGTAGCAGAATTCATGGACCTTGATTCCTATTTCCTTTGTTTTTAAACGTTTCTTCTCCCTGTGGAAAAAGTGTGATTAGTACAACTGTACAAGTAGTTAACTACTAAACAATACAAAACAATAAATGAATAAACAAGGAAAATTAATATGCAAGTGTTCTCAAACGGACTTTGATTGTCATTTCAGAGGGACTCTGAATGTGACTAGAAAGGTTCTGTTCTATTTAATTGTTTCTATTCTTAAGTTCAAGTTTGGAATTTGCTTGTTCTCTTCTATTTATGTCTTATGTGAATTCTTTGAGGGATGAGTCTTGACCTTTTACTCCATATGCAGGAAAGCATTTGTGCAGATGCAGCTTCATTCGACTTGCCTGCTTCATTATTGTCTGCGTGTATCTCTGAAGCAAAACTCTGCATTGACCTTTCTATTGAAAGAAGAGACACTGACAAGTCAGCTGACCAAAACCCTGACAATTATGCAATTCTTAGAGGTATTGGTTTTTGATATGTTTTGTTTAATATACTGGAACTTGCTATAATTTTGGAGAGAAACATTTTTGAGATATTCTGAAACATATTTTTTTATTCGGAAATCGTAACATAAAAGGTTAATGCACTTACCCTGTATTATGTACAGCACTTTTACTGAAGCTCGAGAAGAGGATTGCTGACGTGCCAATTGTCTCCAGAGAATTTGGTTTTACTAGGCCTGGTCCTTACATCTATGAGCTACTTAAAGAATTAAATGTCACGAGTGAAACTAAACCCAGGCTTACTGAAATTATTGATCAAGGTGTTTTGCTTTTGGAAGAAGGTAAGTCGAACAATGCTTTGTGAAGTTTGATGTATTCAGCATTTAAGCTTATCGATTTTGGACTATCGTGTGTACACTCATGTCTAATTCTTGCATTATATGTTCTGTGCTTGTATGTTGTATCTTAAATTTGCTATTACCATGGTTGTTCGTGATATCCGTGTGACCACGTGCCTACTGTAGATGCCAATGGAAAAGGTAATAGAGAGGCGCACGGGAGCTCTTGTAGGTTGGCGATGATGGGAGACATTCTTAATATGATTTTCAGAGATGGAGGTACTTCCCATGCTAAGTACTATCGTGTAAGTCCAGCTGCCCTGAATCAACTTTCCAATGTTCCGTTTTCTCTTTTATGTATAGGCTGGGAGGGGTGGTTGGGTGGGTTGGGGATGTGTTCTTACTTCTTACAGAATGAGATGTCTGACGGTTGTTTGAACTTCTTTCCCCTGTAATTTCAGGTGCATGTTCAAGAACGCTTGGCAAGTGATTCAGATGCTTTTAGAGGTAGAAACTCGTGAATCTTGTGTTTGTAAAGCTTTTTATATAAACTCAATTAATGCATGTGATGCTTTTAGCCAAATGAGTTAACTTTTGTTGTGTTGTTTTCTCCTTGACTGATGCTATTTGGAATTAACATTTGTGAATATCTTGTTTAATCTTTTTCAGCCAATCTCCATTCTGCTTAATTCCAAAATCATAGTGACTGATTTGTACAAGTGACGTTCTTTGTCTGCCACGCTGTTAGGCGGGTTTTGTAGGACTTAAAAGTTCAGGAAAGACCAGTTATCTAATTGTTAAATATTGTAATATATCTTTGCATTAAAAGACTTCTCAGTCAAGGATGTGGCCGTCTGACACTGACAACTTTTCTGCATTTGAAAGCCTAAATGTCAATATCAGACCCCTCTGGAGTCCTGGCTTGTTAGTATATTTAATTTGAATGTTGCTATTGATTCTTTGATCTTTTTTGGAGCTGTGTGTGTCTTAGTGTCACTTACAATGTATGTCTGAAACTCACATTTGAAGTATTTCTCACCAAATGTATTACCTGTGCTAAGGGGTGTAATAATGGACATGAGTATCTATTTCGGACAAAATCTCACTTATTTTGTGGGGCAGGTAAGGTGTCTAAGGCTAGGACACTCAGTTGGTGGTGTTTCAATCCAGGAATTTGCCTGGAAGACTTCCCTAGGAGGGGTGTCGGCTCTGTCATTCTTACATCGGGAACATTGTCTCCAATGGATTCTTTTGCATACGAATTGAAGCTGTAAGTTCGGAAGCTTTTGCTTTCTTCATTCACTGCAAGGATTTAGGTGCTTTACTGAGAATGGATTCTCATCAAGAAAATAACCTCTTTTTACTCATAACAGGGAGTTCCCTATACGATTAGAGAACCCTCATGTTATATCCTCAAATCAGTTATGGGCTGGTGTTGTATCGGAGGGCCCTTCTGGTTATTCCTTCAACTCGTCTTACCGGAATCGTGATGTTGTAGAATACAAACAGGAGCTGGGGAATGCCATTGGTATGCTAAAGCTAAACATTCAGCTTCATTTGCTTCCAGTTGGATTTATTCTGTATTACATGTTACTGACAAGTTCTGAAAGGAGGGCAGAAGGCTGAGCATTCATGACAGTCACTTGCATTATTGGTAACTAGATCAAACCCCACCCCCGTATTTGTGTTTTGTGCTAATCGAGTAGTGACTGTGTTAGCTGTGATTATCATATATGGCATTCTTTTCTCAACAGAGAAAGAAAAATATTCTTGGATAAAGTAGGGTAGCAATCATTGAAGATAGGTGATTAGGATCCTCTTTGAAGCAGCGGCAATCAAAGCCTGGAGAAGGAAGAAAAATTACCTACTTCCATGCACAATTTACTGGCTGATAATTTTCCAGAAAGATATGACTATACTGTTTAAATGGTAGGTTTTGAGCTAGAATTTATTCCCAGGGCGATGAACTATTTTACAAGGTAGGATTTTTCCTACCCTATAACTCCACAAGTCTCATTTGGGGAGGCAGAGACATCCATTGTATCCTACGGATACAGCCAACCTCAGCCACATAATATGTTTAAACCCTTGTTGAGGAGAAAGATTCATTCCATACTTGTTTTGTTTGATGCCGCATAGATATCTGGACTTAAGCAGTAGTCAGTTGGTCATCTTAAATCTTCAAAGGTGTTAATTTTCTCCAACATTGTCCACATAGGTGGCCATTTTGTTCGGATACGTACTTCCGAATTTCACTTAAATCAAAGCTGTTGGTCTTGGCTTAGTAAGAGACATAGTGAACATCAAACTCAAGATATTGGTGAGAAAACTGCTGAGAGGAATAAGAATAAGGTGGTGACGATATCTCTCAAATTTCCCACGCTATAATTGATGAGGTGGGTTTCAATGAATTCACAAATTGGTGACCCTCTAAATGGAGCTACTCTAGGGAGCATGGAGGCGGATGAAGAGCTCGTAACATCTTAGCTGCTTTGGGTCGTAACCAAAGGTGTACTGAAGATTTGGGAATACAACTTCAAGTTCTTACTAGAAACAAAATTGGAGGAATTTAGAAATATGAAAAAGCAATTAGCTGTGATAGGGAAGGCCTTAGAAAAGGTTTTCTTGTTTAGTCCTAATAGTTTAGGCTATTTGTTGGTGCTATAGAGGACTTCTTTTTACCTTTCTGTATGTCTTTTACTTGGTTTTAATTAACGGTTTTTCTAACATGTGCCCTATTTTGGGAATAAAGCTTGGTTGTTGTTGTGCCCTATGGGCGCACATTAGAAAAACTGTTTTATTAATTCTTTGCTTATAAAATTTGAAAGCAATAATGGAAGTGACTGTCTATAATATAAATTTCCATGTGAGCAGGAGAAGGAACCAAGTACTAGCGTGAGATAAGCCTGACATGTAAAACAAAGCTACTGACTGAACCACGGAAAAAGCAAACTAACTGGACTAGTGTGTGACGTTGCTTTAGTCAAATGAGATATTCTGTTATAACTTCTCTGCTTTCTTACTTTGGTACTCTATCACTTTGTGCAGTCAATTTTGCTCGGATTGTGCCTGATGGTCTTCTTGTCTTCTTCCCATCGTATTATGTCATGGAACAATGCATTAGTTGCTGGAAGGACAACGTACAAATTCTGGAGACTCTTCTATTATTTTCATCAATACTCTTCAACCTTTTTTTTAAGTGATACTTTTTTCCTTGTGTTATAGATTCTGATTGATTACGATGATGATCTCATTTACTTCCCGTTTGGCTTGTAGTCGCACAGGAGTTCAGCCACTCAACTTACAATATGGGAAAGAATATGCAAATTTAAGCAGCCTGTGATAGAACCTAGACAGTCTTCGTTATTTTCTTCTTCAATCGAGGTTACTCCTGATTCTTGTCTGTGAGTCTTATCTTGTAATTGTAATTTCATTTTTACTTGAGAGCCTGATGCAAAGTTTAATTGCAGGACTTCAGGTCCAAGTTAAATGATCCCTCTACTTCTGGGGCAGTCTTTTTTGCGGTTTGTCGTGGCAAGGTATCCAATGTTTGAGTCATACATGTCAACAATTAATCTCCCACATAAACTTTATTTCTCTATCTAATGTCTTTTCTTGACTCGTTCATTGCCCTGAGGCTTGCCTCTTTAGGGAACTCTTTTTGGGCACATGATGCCTCTTCTTTATTGTTTCTGTTAACCTAAGCTCTGGAGTCTGGATGTCACGCCTGAGCAATCGTTTGATCTAATTCTAAATCTTATGACCCATGTTTGTTGTAAATTAGTAATAGTTTGTGAAATATTTTGGACGAGGTTTATGAGTATTCAAAGTAAAAACCGGGAAAACTGGGTATTCTCTTGGAGAACTTAAGGAAATGGTGTATGAATTTATAGGTTTTCTTTATGGTCTGAAGTCTGAACGATCTTGCTACTTGTTTTTATGTGTCCCTGGGTCAAGTTAGTGCCAAGATTACTACGACACGCATTACTTAAAGAGGGCAAACTATTATTAATCACAACAAGAGGATACTGTACACAATCTGGGTGATGTCGGCTTGCTTTTTTTATTTTTATTTTTATTTTCATTTTTTTAATTTCAAGTGGATGCCTCCATTGAACAGGCTACTGTTCTCTTTATCCAGTGTACTCACTGGGGGAACTTTTGTATGCAGTGGCTTAATGAAATCTGCAGTAGCACATCAACTCTATGTGGTCAGCCATCTTTGCACTAGCCTGAGAAGATATTATTATTGAGCATGCACCTGGTGTTTGTTTAACCTATTACTTGATTAAGAAGATTTTTTAACCTTGTATTTTACCTGAGGCCTCAACCTTTTTCCAAAGTGTCAACATTGTTTATTGCACTTGACATTTCTTCTCTCACTTTTTTTTATTTTATTTTATTTTTATTTTGTTTTTTGTAGATGAATCTTTATACATTATTACTCATGAATCATGATAGTTTTGAGTTGTTTTCTTGTTTGGGATATGAGCATCAGTCTCTCGGTGTATCTTTTAACATGAGTTTTTGTGCCCATTTATTGATGGCCTCTCTTATCAGTTTTTCTTTTTTTATTTCTTATTTTTTTTTTATCTTTATACATATTTTTATTTATTTCTCCAGGTTAGTGAAGGGTTGGATTTTGCCGATCAATTTGGGAGGGCTGTGGTCATTACTGGATTGCCATTTGCAACTAGAACGGACCCAAAGGTTTGCCTACCATTCTTACTGCAAAGAAAGATACTTCCATATATATTTGTGATAGCTTTATAGATTTGTAGTTTGTAGCATCAATTCCATCTTTGGGATGGAAGTTGGAAGTCACAAAAAAAACGCAATTATGGGAGGTGGATAGTTAACACCTCTATCGTTTTGCTCTATTGTTAATCTTACAGCTCTTTCTTATTTTGGGGTGTCATTTGCATGTTAAGTCAATCGTTAGTGGACAGTTTAGACTCCACCGTCCCAATATAAACTTGAACCAAACAAATCGTTAGGGCTTTACCAAAGTTCGTGAGCAATCAGAGCTTTCCAGATAAAAGCTGTCGTGTGAGCTTCTGTAAGTCTGTAACTGAGTGATCATGTATTGACAGCATGAGGTTGTTGAGCTTCCTGCTTTGCAACCTCAGTGTGTTAAGTTTGCATTTTCTTGAGAGAAAGCTGACAACCTTGTATTATTATTATTCTTTATATTTTAAGTCTCCGGGCTGCCTTGCATATAATACCAGACCCTTTAATAAATAAGTCTATTTATGAATAAGAGTTCTTTCTTCTTAATTACCTAATGATGGCAATGCTAATACTTTTAATCTTTTAATTATCAATTTTTAGTTATGTTAAATAATTTATATTAGTATATTTCATAATCATTTACTAAAAAGTAACTGTATTTTGCTAGTTTGACTGGGCTGTTTCAAAGATTGCGTTAATTATTATCATCGCAGGTCCGTCTTAAACGTGAATTCTTGGACGAAAGTGTACGAAGCATAATTACAGGTCATAAGGTGTGTAAAGACATCGAATTTTTCAATTGCTACTGAGACTGGTAATTTTATTCTTACTAACTGGAAGTATTGAATTGTAGCCTCTAACAGGAGAGGAATGGTATGATCAGCAAGCATCTCGAGCTGTAAATCAGGCTGTTGGACGTGTCATTCGCCATCGCCATGATTATGGGGCAATAATACTTTGTGATGAAAGGTTCTCTAAATTCTATCCCATTTTTCTGGTGAATTCTCTTACTTGTGATTTGTGACTATCATGAATGATTAATGTACACTCTTTCTGTGTTGCATGATTGCTCCATTATGAATTCTTCAATTTTTGTCTACTCTTTCAATGTTTTCATCTGAATTTTTTTTTTCCTTTTCCTCATGTTGTGGTTGCAAAATTTGTCCCTTTTCTGTTAATTTTTCTGATTGGTGGGGTCGGGGATCAAAAATAGTAAGTGTCGCTATTTCACTCTAAAGATAAAGCCCAGTTTAAACTCCTATTGTCCAATTCATGCGGGTACTACTGCGTAGGTTTATTCTAAATCAGATACAGACTGCAGCCCCAGTATAATCTACTAAGCCCAGCCCCAGTATAATCTACTAAGCCTAAACTTAAACAAATCTCATTTTGTCGTCATCTCTTAGACGCTGAGGGCCTGAGGAGCTTTTAAATGCTTCCTCTCTTTATTTGCTGCAAAGGTATAAAAGATTAATGTATATCGGAGCCAAGGGGATGCTAGATTGTTACCTTTACCTTATCTATCTATGTACACTTTTACATAAGTTCTAATATTAAGCTTCACTCGTCGCTTCTAATCTTGAGCTGCAAACAGATTTGCAACTGTACATCGCCAGGCACAGGTATCACGATGGATACAACCTCATATCAAGGTGTGTCTCTGAATTTTCTCTGTAGCATTTAATGAGCTATTTTCTCATATTGGAGCATCTAAAGTTTTGAACTTGGTCCATGCAGTGTCATTCCAAATTTGGGGATGTTGTATACTCCTTGACCCGGTTCTTTCGTGTTGAGGTTCCCCGCCTGGTTAAAGTCGAACCAGTTGTGAAGGTTGAGCCAGTGGTAAAGGTTGAGCCACCAGAAAGTGCTGCAATAGGTAAGAGCCTTTTTTTTGTTCAGTAATGCTACACAACAATAAAAGCAGCAAAGCTTTAATCCCAAAGTGATTTGGGGGTTAGTTCACATGAGTCCTTCACTGTAATCTCAATATGACAAAACAATGAAAAAACATAAAGAAAATGAGAAGTAAAGCAGAATAAGGATACAAGAAAGTAGAGTGTGGAGAGAACACTTAAAGACAAAAATAACATTACAAATCAGTGAGGAGGAGTAAGTGAAAACACCCAAGCTGGAGGTGGGCAAGATGAGGGGAAGGGGTTATGTGATTGCACTTTAGATGTTTTACCCTGTGTAGTGAAGAGTCTGATGAGTGTGCAGTGTATATACTTTAGAGGTGAAATCTGGATAGCGTCCAGGGTAGAACGAGACCCGTATCCGAAGTTAGTTTTAGAAGATAAATAGGATTAGTGAACCCATAAAATGTAGTGCTAAGTATGGAGGCTATGGTATTAACATTAAGAATGGCTTCTTAAAGGTTTCACTAGTTCTTGATTCTATTTTCATCTATATGCATGCAGAGTGATATTTTGTGGTTCCAGTGGAGCCAAATACTCACTAATCTTTGGCTGTGAAGTATGATGTAACAAAAAAAGCTCATATAACTGTTTGTGTTTTCTTTTGGAAGTAGTAAGTTGGTCATCACAATTTTCATTATGTGTCATCCGCAAATTTTGTTGTTGCTGTCGTGGTCATGGTGGATTTACTAATATGATTGGCGAACTGCCAAAGGACCTTAGTAATGATAGAACTTGTGATTCGAGGCTGTATCTAAGATGAAGGTTTTGATACACATGTCATGTGTGTTACTACCTCCACCACATCTGAATCGTCACCATTCTTCTTCCTTCCTGAGTTGCCAGCTTCCTTCTGCTGTGAGTAATTTAGATTGAATTCTCTAAAAGGATTTGTTCTTTTGGAAAATTTAAGGTAAGTTGACGTTAAGTATGTATCTTCTAATATTCTCAACATTGGGCAATACAAAAAGACAGATCTAGTATTTCTAGATTTTTATGTTTGTTTTTGGTTGAAAACATCGCGATGTATATTGTTGAAATTTCCTGCGCTATAAATTTTGTGGTTGACAGTTGATTCTTTTTTTTTTTTAGTAGAAAAGGCTTGTGGAGAGAAGGCCGATGCATGTTGTTCAGGGAAGAAAGTTAATGCTTCGGTAAGTTCATGTCCTTTTTGTTGTCGTGTTAACGAGGAAGATAGTGACTATAACCTTCTCTGCTAACTATCTCACTTTATTTTGCATTCTCGTGCCAGGAGTTGAATGAAGACTGCTGTATTATGTCATCATCAGTTGGCGTTAAAGTTGAAAATCTTGATGGTGTAAGCCTGTTTCGAGAAATACTTCCTGCCAATAGATCGTCCCTTAATCTTCAAAATCGAATGCATACCGTATCAGTGAAACAGCCAATTAACTTATTTGGGAAGCACAATCTACTCCCCACTGGACCTGCTTATCGGCATAAGACGTCTGATATAGTTGACTTGACTGGAAACACTTCTCCTGACCGAAGTTCAGGTGAAAAAGTGATTGTACGTTGTTCTTCTAAGAGACAAAAGACTGTCAAAATAGAGCCTGGTGTTACAGAGCACGAAAGGGTATTCTGTGAGACGTCATCTGGAAACAAAGAAGCTCTATCAAAATGCTCTAGGGTTAAATGTGAATCTTATGGGCATGAGAAATATCAATATACTTTGAATGGGAAAATGGATGCTTCTTCAGGGTCTTTAAAGGTTGGTGCTAATATGAGTCCACAAGAGGGAACTTCCAATGAGACAAACCAGGTTACTCATTCCGTATCTGCTCAGGATGCGAAAGGTCAAGGACACAATTTCCTAAGTCAGGTAATGCTTCCCACCTTCCCGTAAAGATCGTTATAAGAGTCATTAGATATTTGCTAGACATGTATAATGTTATGGTGTTGGTTTTAGCTTCTAAATAATGAAGCCACAAATTTTTCTGGATCGGAATGCATAGATGTGTTTTTGGTCATATCTGTGTGCCAGTTAGAATCGAATTGTGATTGTCCTAATGGGTACTCTTTTGTTCCCTCTTTTAAACTTAATTTTGTTATTTGAAAAAAATAGATGAATACAACTCAAGTTGAAATGGGCGGTTGTGTGTCGAATTCAGACTGAATATTAACTCTCATTGTCTCTCTGATGTCAAACTTCAGTCATTCATATATGTGACTTTTCCACACAATAAGATAATGTGTGCTGTAATGGAAGTGTGGTGCACATTGTCGGTATTCGGCTACACTTATATTCCTCCATGTTTCATCTTTCTATTCTTGAACAAATAGCGGATATCCAAAAGTATTGGGTTCATTTACAAAGTCTAATTTTGATTGATAGTATACCAACAACGAGGATATGGTAATGAAATTTAAGGCAAGAGATGAAGCATATAATCTCCATAGCATGTTCCATGTATACTCCTATCTCCTGTCTCTTTTCTCTATGTAAACAGTTTTGATATATCATATCAGGTTAAGCAAACACTTGAGAAGTCGGAATATATGAAATTTCGTGGCTATCTGGAGGCGCTGAAATCACAACCAAAGACGATCGGTTCCGTTTTGCAATCAATCGTGCAACTTTTTTCTGGGCGAGACAGAACTCTTCTAAGAAGGTAATATTAACTTATGGTAGCATCTCAACTATGACATCGGTAACTGTTTAACTCGAAATTGATCGAAAAAGTTGAATATTGTGGCCATTTTGACTTAATGCGCAGTCATAGTGTTAGCACATGGAATGCTTATTAATGCTTTCTAAACGTTAGAGAAGCACTAGTCGTACACGTCCTTCACCCTTGCTCTACTCACCATGGCCTCTGATACAACACCTCTTGGTGTTCCTTGACATTTGCTGTATTGAAACAAAATCTGCTGGTTTACCTTTTGCCAGCTAGCCAATTTCTAAACTGTCGGACTTACTCTGCCGTTTTTGTCAGATTCAAGCACTATATCCCGGAGAAGTACCATAATATGTATGAGGATTACTGTACATCAGTTAGTGGAACGTCTGAGCCATAATGTAAGCTACCTTCTCATTTGAATGCCTGATTAGTTGTTTCTAAGCTGTTTAGTCTGAAAATGATCGTATAACGTTTGACGCTTCATTAAATTGTTTATTTAAATGAAGTTAAATCACCTACTTTAACTGTCATGTACTTGCATATTTCATTTGTATTGATGCAATCTTACCATGTCAGAACTTCTTTCTGTTTTTTGGTGTTTGCTAGGTTAGGGTAAGACATGTAAATTTTTCACCTTGAAGCAGGACATTTTTATCTGAAGCAGAATCTATTATTTTGGAGTCTGGAAATCCTAAGAAACCTGGTCTTAACAAGGGTGAATTCTCGTCATTTTTTTCATCTTCTCATTTTAACACAATTTTGTTTTCTTATGAAATAGAAGTCCTAGGAAATGTGACCTATGTATGTAGCATGCATTTGAGTTTTAGGTGGGATCTCTCTGTTTGAATGAGAAAGTTGTTAGTGATGCATTATCGTGTCTTTGAGATTCAAGGTATATTTTGTAGGATTCGCCTGAATTCATTTGGATCATATCCACAAGAAAGCAGAATAAATGGTTACGTTAAACTAGCATTGCTGAAAATTTGATAATTCTCTCCAGTTGTTACTGTGTAATTGAAGCAAAAACATTACTAAAACACCATTTGTTTCACAACTTATTAGAAAGTGAAGGGTAGAGGTAAGTAATGGATATAGATTGAAACAAACAGACTGATAAAGTGGTAAGAGTTAAATAGATAAGGTTTAGCTGATGAGGTGTTTCATCATACCATTTCTTTTTGTTGGTGAACACAATTTTCGAACTTTGCTGAAGGTTCCAAATCTCTCCTTGGGAAGGATTAGTTGGAGAGATTTGACCTTTTTAAGGATGGATGTAAAACAGTTCCTTTCTCTATCCTAAAGGATTCTGTATCCCTCCCTTTCCTGTCCCTCCCCTCCCCTCTATGCAAACAACTTTTTACAGGTCTATACCCAAGGATACAGAGTTGATCAAAGTTGTCCAGCCTGCAACTTGTATTCCTGTAATTAGCTCTATTAGGTTTGACTATAATGTGCGACGAAGGGATGGTGAAAGCCTGATATATTGTACTCCATGTTTGATGCTCGATTTATAAACACTTGTTTGCCTGCTTAGTTCAGTAAGCTGGTTGTATGCTTTGACATGTTCATGATATAATGCCTCCGGATTTTTAGGTTCATTCAGGAAGCTGAACTCCTTGCGTTTGATCAGTCAGCTGTGACTCTCTGAGCGCTTGACACAGTCATGTGGCAAATTTAGCTGTTATCTGAAGTTCTGAAGGCTTTCCTGACAATGTCGTCTCATTCTTCATCAGAACCTGCAACTTCTGGTACATCAAGGTAAATCTAATTTATCGGCAAATCCTACTGCAAGTCTGCAAACAAGATGGGCAGCTCCGGTAAGTCTAGGGTTGTTCGGCAGTGACATTCTAGCCCGAAACCATATACCAGACGACTTGCTTCTGAGTTGCTTCTGCACCCTGCTCTGGGATCTTCTCACGAGGTACGGTACGCATATCTTCTGCAAAGCTTATCCTCCCCATTGGAGCTGTGAAAGTAGACACTTGGTGTATTCTCCTTGATGTCCTGGTGCCTAAAGTTACTTTAACAGTGAACTTGTCAGGCGCCAGTATTCTTCAAGTTAATATATGTACAGTATTTATGTACTGTGTAAATTTGTAATCTATGTATAAGGAACATTTGAGAATATGAATAATAAAATTATAAACTATAATAGGTTTCGAGTTGTTTGACATCTTTGCTCTGCGATCATGTTTTAATTAATTTCTCAACTTTTATTTATTTATTATAAGAAAATTCGAGACGTGAAAAATAACTACATAAAACTTTGATGCATGTGTCATTTTTTCATGTCTTTAACATTCTAGCAATGACAAAATGTTTTTAGGTACAAAATTAAACTAAGGCAAGGAAGCGCGATCATGAATATCCCATCCAAAACACTACTCTATGAAACAAATTATTATACAGGGTCATAATTATATAAACCCGGAAAAACAAAAGCAACGAAAAGAAATTCATGGATTTGAAAGTTCTTGGACGATCTTGCTACAACATTGCACATTTGCACACGGTATCATTTAGATAAATTGAAAATCTAGTATACAAGGCGCGCAAGTATATTTATTGGCGCGCAGGGTAGTAAAATGTCAAACTTCTTATTTATGTAAAATAACAAAAGACGACAAAAACCCTCGCATTGAATCTTCAATAATCTCCTCTTTTCTTGCTGTTAACATCGTTATTATCTGGATTTGGGAACCCTGACCCATAATCCGATCCTCCATTGGACGAGTTTTGACGCAAAACCACAACTAAGTCCACAAATGCACTAAGAATGAACTTGTATTGTTTCTTCTCATTCAACCTTAGGTAACAAAATAATAGTTCCTCCATAAAGTCCCAATCCACCCTTTGGTTATGATGGACCCTTGCGTCTAGCATCTCTTGCATGGACCTCCTAAAATCCTCGTACGGGCTCGGTGACACGGTTAAAACCGCAATGCAATCCTCAATCCCTTCAGGGATTGGTGACGAGTCATACTTCTCTTTACCGTGAGTGTGGGCCCTAGCATCCACCATCGAGACAAATGAGGACCCTATGTCATCTGGTGTGTTTGGGGTCCCCACCCCGCTACTTAGCATGCTGGCCTCATCAAGGAGCGATCCTGACGAGGCCGGGGATATAAAAAAGCGGTGGGACCCACATAGGTCCGGAGGGGGAGTGAAGAATCTCTGAGAGTCATAAAATGCACCACTTGTATCAGACTCATTAAGCAAAGATTTTTCCTTTCCTTTGTCATTTTCTTTTGCGTCATCAAGAAGCGTGACTTCAAAATCGCTGTCCATAGAACGACGTCGATCTTTACCGTATAATGACTTGAAGTTCTCTACGAGAAACCTATCAATGTCCTCCAGCGTGGCGGCAGCGGACTCATCACTCTGGTAATCGTGATCAACACGATCCTTATGACTCCTCCAGCGGGTGACGGCGAGGGAGAGGCTCTTAGGGTGTTTGCACCCTGAGATGATCTTGCTAGTGGTGGCGGAGAGTGAACTATGTGATATTTGAAGGTGAGGGGCTTGTTTCTTGATCTTAGAAATGTAACCTTGAAGGGATTTCTGAATGCTCTTAGGCATTTTGAACAAATTTAATTATTTTTCTTGCCTCTCCTAATTTTCAATAATGTTTTGATCAAAATTTTGTTTGTACAAAAGTTTGATGTAATATGAGATTAACATACAATGTATGTATGTATGCATATATACACAAGTTACATTGATCCACCTAAGGAAAGACGAGATACATATAAATGCTCTTAAAAATGGTACGGAATACGTTATTATTGCATGTATCCACCTGAAAATGGAAATCAAGGAGACATATTGCTTTCCAAATTTGTTGTAGTAAGATTTGACCTTTAATAAAGTTCAAGGATCACTTTTTGTAGTAAGAAAAATGTTTTGTAAGGCAAATAGTCCAATAACTACAATAGTTTTCTTCTAAATAAGTGGTAATACGGAGTACTAATAATTAATGTTTTGGGATGTTATATGTGTCTACATTGATTGTGGAAATTAATTAGAAACTTGCAATCAAATCACTTTTGGTCCTCCATAATTAATACTAGGAGTTTCTGATCTCTATGGTCAAGCAAGACTACGACTTAATAGTTTTATATATACTATGTCAAATCGAGTTGTGTAGGTAAAGAGAAAGATTATTGATTTAAAACGACTACTTCATACTCGATCACTATCTACTTAGTTGTAGTAAAACTTGTACATAGATCGAATGATGATAAATTGCTAAATAACCGTATGCCACACCTTATATATAGTTTTCTGACTTGATCGTCACGGCCGTACCTGCCTAGCTAGCCTCTCCGATCCTTGTACCACTATTATTCATTTGATGCACCCAATATATATATAGGTAGATATCCAATTTCATGAATTTCTACGTATGTAGTTTTATTATTGAAGCCAATCCCTAATAATTCATACATGTAATGTACATGTATCTGGGATTGGAGACTAGCTGCATTGTGCATCAAATCAATGTTTTCTCGATGGTTATATATGCAGTGAGATGCATGCTCTAATTAAAATGAGGAATCTAATTAAAATACATTTTGGTATATATATGATTTATTAAACAAGATTGCTTGTGACGTCGATATCTGAAATGTTATTAGTCTCATGATTCATGCACAACATATTAACATACGAGTTTAATATCAGAAACACTTTATGAAGATTCAATAGACAAAGCACCCTATATACCGATATTACTCTTGTATGTAAATAAATTATTACAATTCTAATAGCTAAAACGATAAAGGTTTAACGTGTTGACACTACTTAGAACAACAACATCTTTAACCACAGTGTCTTAAAGGCTCCCGCCATAAGGTGGGGTAAGGGGGGGTCGGATGCACGCAAGGCTTACCCCTATTGAAACATAGAGAGGCTGCGCACGGATGACCCAAATTGAAAATCGCTTCGAGAATTGTACCGACTGACTGACACTTCACAAAATAAGAAGTACATATAGTTTTATAAGCCATTTTGTTTTATTCTATTTTATCCCAAAAACCAAAAAATAAGAAGCACAGACAGTTGACATTACTTACAATAATAAAAAAATTTGTCATGAATTTTTACTACCAGCACAACTTATTTAATTTTATAGTCGTCATCATTCAATTCTTAGTGCCAAGATATTTTTCAACATAATAAATTCACCATCTCGAGTTTGTTTTTAGCATCAAAAAACAATTTTATCTAAATATTACTCTCTAGCAACGTCACCAACACACAAAAGTCTACAAGTATTATCGACTTGGTGCATGAGTTAGGCAACTAGTAGCTAATTGTGCGTGCAAACAGCCACCATTTTTTGTGCCGTTGACAAAAAAAAAAAAATGATGAATATCAACAACAAAATCAAAGTCAACCACTGAATTTGATCAATCTCATCTTTCATGCATCTTCTTTCATTTACATTGTAATTTTGATGGCTGACACTAAATTTGCCACAGACGATGTTCTTCCTGATAATTTATGTCATCATTCCTACGGTATTATATTCTCTCCTTTTCCATTGTGTACTTTTTCAATGTTATTTGCAATCTCAGACACTTAAAAAAAACGTTAGCAAATGAAAAGAACAGAGGGAGTAGTAGTTGTTGATTCTTCGAGATCAATTTATAAGAATCTGATGAGGGTTTTCATCAGATAATGCCAACTTTTTTTTGGTCTGTTAAAGTTGTAGATTGTTCATGATCAATCGAGTTAATCAATTTAAGGGTGTTGTTCAGATACCTGCCAGCATTTTTCTGTCTTCAACTGTACTCTACTTACTCCAATCCCCTACTGATGTCTTTTTCGAAATTAAATGACAGACTCTTTGAAGAGAAATTATTCTTTGCTCGATGCTGAGGACAAAACATACAGTGCTGAGACCCAGGAACAAGACCTGCAAATTGCATCATTTCCTGCAAAATCATGTCGCGACAGCGACCAGAATCCAGGACTAACACTACAGTCTCACAGGCCAACAACCTTTGTGTTTTGTGCAAAGGAATTACGCGCAAGCATCATAGCATCAGAAAGTACTCGAATAATATGTTCCGTATCAATAGCACTTGTGGTAGTATTTTCATTCATTGATCGACCTTTACTAGGAATCAACATCGTGCATTCGAAGAGCATTGTTGCTATGAGACCTCTATACATTCTCTTAGTGACAGAATTCACTATTCTTATTGTACACGTTGTTATAGAAAGGCGAACCAGAATCGATCAGTACGTCCCTGATGAAGAACATCATCCTAGGGTTCTGAATGAAGGTGGACTTAATTGGGAAAGAGCAGTCAGGGTGTTGGAGAGAGGCCTTGTCGCCCATCAGATTATCCGCGCTATCTTCATCGATTTCAGTGTGTATGTGGTCATTGTGGTTTGCGTCCTGTCTCTGCTGTAGCTATGGATTACAGACAGGATCATCAGTACTCTGCTGTTGATTTTTACTTTGTACAGTTTGATTATAGCATCTGTGTTTTGCTTGGCCTCTGTATATGAAGTAACTGATGACTGCTAATAAACTGTATCTGATCGAACAGGGATTTTGTAGCATGTCTTTGTTTTATCAGGAGAACTGTACAACAACAACTACAACAACAACAAAAACGACAAGTCGACAACATCATTACCTTAGTACCTCAAAAACTTCCATGTGTAGCAAGAGACAACGGGGTCAAATGTAGAGATAATGGAGTCAAGATGAAATAATCGATACACCTAATAAATATTCATCTTGACTCCACAAAAAATTTCACAATTGTACGAGTAATAATGTACAACGTCTAATTGTTGAGTGTCCGAAAGGGTATTCGAGGAGAAATGAAGAGTCGAGAGCCAAGACTAATGTAGGTGTTTACCAGGAGACATTTCCTTGTCAAAAAACACACAATTGATATAGATATACAGATCAGAGGGAAAGGGACGTTGTTGTATGTTGTACATGTCTTCTATAGAAAATTCTACTAGTGGCTAGCTAGTCCCTCTTAGTCCTATGCATGTAAACTGACTTTGGAGAAATACTAATTTAGTTATAAAAGTCCAAAATAAAAAGAGTGAAACATCATTTTAAACAATATAATTTATTTTCAATAGTCCAAAATGGCAGCTTTCTATGTCATATTGTCACACTTTGATGCTTCTTTCTAGTGATGAGAATGTCTGACTAATTACTCAACCAGAGTGTATTGGACAAGCTTAGATGAATTTAACACGAAAGAATCTGATCTCTAGTAGTCTTATTTCGTGATCTCGAACAGCCAACATTGAACGTTATATTATTGGCCTGGATACGATGATAGTATCATATTACGTGTTGTAACACTCGTAGTTGTAATAAAATGTTTAGAGTGTAAACGAATACGATCTCTCGCAAACAAAAATAACATTTCCAATGATTGGCCTAACCATTTAATCTACATTAAACATTATGCATGATCGACTCATGTAACAAGTTGACTTTACAACATGTTTAATTTGTGAAGAATAATAGTACAAGATCAAAGATAATGGAGATCATAAAAAAACAAAGCTACATTTGGTACAAATTGTACATTATCACAATACACACAATAATCCGATGGAGCCAATAATAATTACGACTCCCTCTATTTTTTTGATTATCACCATTTGGTGAATACGTGAGAAGATCGCAAACCAAACCAAACAATAACAATACGTACGTATGAGTAGTATATCACTATATCACAAGTGCACAACCTATTAGCCTAAAACCCTGGTTAAAACCCACTCCATACATGAAAATGTTCAGGAAAACTGCAAGAAACTTATCTTACAGTTTGAATCCTATTAAACATCTTAGAAGAAGAAGCTGCGAATCGAGCCGAGAACGATCTGCACAAGTTGTCAGGCTCAGCCAAGCTCAAAACTTGATCATCAAAATTCTGAGAGTACGTATAAGGGTTGTAAGGAACGATCACAGGGTTGGAATGTCGCCCGGAGCCAAAACTTCTCTTCTCCTTCCTAAACTTCCTTCTCAATTTTCTCCAAAAACCCTGCATTTTGTGACTTGATGAATTTACTGTATTCTCTGTAACCTGTGGCTGTGTTGGCCCAAACCTGCCATATGGGTGCTCAGAGATGCTTTTGCCTAGAAATATTGTTTGTTGGTTTTTGCTACTTGTGCTTCTCCAATTTGCCTTGTCCATCATGTTTTTTTTTTTTTTCTTTTTCTTCGAATAATAGATTAGGAGGTCCTTCTCTCGAGGATGAATCCTCGAAAATCGAGAAAATCGATTTGAAATGTTACATGAACATGTTCAAAGAAAGGATAGGATGGGATAGGATTCATAAGAGTATGTATGTAGGACTAATTCATTGAGCACTAAGTTTGAGTATATATAGGCCAGGGTGTTTTATTTGGTTTGGTTTTTGACTTTTTTTTGGATAGCTGGCTTGGTGTGCGTAATACTGGTCAATTTGTAAATGCTAGTGCTAAGCGAGTTGTTCATGTGGCCAAGTGATTTTGTAACAATGATAAGTTGTTACAACTTACAAGTTGGTAGACACAATAATCCTATATTCAGTGTAGCCGAATTTGGTTTATTTCGATAAATGACGGTTCCTTCAATAAGTAATTACTAGGATAAACCTGTATTTTTACCTTTTATACAGATAAGCTATATGATTTAGATGTCGTATGCCGCATCACTCCTCATCAAATTTTCAAGGATAAAACACATTTCAAAGATTATCATGTCAAGAGATTGAATTGAATAAGTTGAATTGTTACTCACCTATAATAGTCTGAGTCTTGTCTCATTTCTCAGTCGTTCGAGTACCAACACAGTTTGGTATAAAAGGATAAAGGTCCAGTGGGCAACTGAGACATTTTTTTCTTATTCATCGGCCCATTCATTATCATTGGGCTAATAAGCTAAAGGGCTGGGCTGTTGGTATGTTTTTCAATTATTTTTTATTTCAATTAATTAAGTAATTAAAAATTAAGATTTCAGGTTAACTTCATCCCATTCCATCAGTGAACTAGGTGAAAAGAACAAATTTGCCTTAAATCCTCAAGATAATTAACAGAATCGTATCTAGAAGAAACTATGAAAATTATATTATTGTTACATTGACGGCCAAACAAATATCATCACAAGATTACATTTTTACTTATTAGAACTAAAACTTATAGTTTCGTAAAGGTGTTTCATAATTAAATTATTGTGTAACTCAACAAGGAAAACGACAATTTGTTTGGAGAAAGTATCAATTTGGCTTAGCTAATAAGAGCTAGCATCATTGATATGACTTAACATATGGTTGGAGTACATCACCTCATATATATTTTTGATTATTTCCAACTGCATCAAAACAATATTTCTTGGCCAAGTGTTCATCACCCACATCAAATGGCACACATGAGTTAACAAAGACTCAGGAGACTCTCATCTCCACATATATTTATATCATTTTGCCAAACCCTAAACAAAAGCCATGAAATATATATATACTCCATCACAAGTACGTATACCAATCATTTAACCAAAACTATACTAAAGTTTCTGATTCTTTACAAGATTATTCTCAAAGAAAATTTATTAAACAAGTATGTGTTACTCTATAGCTCATCAGCTCCCGGAAAACGCCACGGACCGCCTCCGACAAGGCCCTAGGCAAGATGCATTGCGGCCAGAAGTGGCCGCTACAAGGCAGCACGAGGGTGGTATTAGAGGTGGTGAGAATTTGGTAAGTGTGAGAATATGTGTGTGTTCACCCACCCAACACCCAGGGTCCTTTAGGTGCAGAAATCATCGTGCTGATTATAGGTGGCCATAATCACACCGAAAAATGTGACAACACGTACAATTACAAAACCCCTACTACAATAATAGGTGCAACCGATCCTTGAAATTTGTTATCCAAAATATGTGACGACATTTTTATGCGATTGTATTTATTATTATTGGTAACCCGGCCATGTTGATTATTTTAGCTTTGTAGTTATGTAAGTAGAATATTGTTTGGACGCCAAATTGAAAAAAACAACAAGTGTTCTTGTAATTGCATGTTGTTATTAATATAAATGCATGCAATTCAAAGGAGCTGCGACGAAGTTAACTTAATTGTCTTTATCGTTCATGAAATTTTGATTTTGTTGCATTGTGCAACGAAATATATGTCTTACACGAGATACGGATGTCAGTCTGATCAACTATAGATCATAATCTTTTATTTGTGTTCGAAAGAATATAAGTTGTTAATATCTACTAAAATTTGACTATTAAAAGCGTAATTAATAACACAGTACTAGTGACCCATCTATTAATAGTTGTAAAATCGAGATTTAAGTAGTATGAAAAATTCAGGTAGTAAAATTAATTGCATGAGTAGTAAAATTTTAATAGTATAGTAAAATTATTGCTGATTGTAGACACTTTTAATTTGGGTGTCTACACTATAAACCTCTAAGGATAACTTTGGAACTCTTCGAATAAAAAATTCATTTATCATGTCGAATTGTTGAACACACTAGTGTACCGTACTGCCAAACCAACATGCATTACTGCCAAACCGAGTGAAGATCAGAAAACTTCATGTTCAATCAAGAGCTCAGGACACATTTTAATTCCATCCAACTTTATGAACATATTGTATACCACTTTGTTTTATTAACATATCAAGTTGTTGTATACTTCCTCCGTTCGGCTTTAAAACGCGTAAGGCCGGAACACAGTTTTTAAGAAAAATAGAATAAATAATGAGTTTTAGGGTCCACTTGATGTAAAATTACACATAGAAATACGTACACTGATACGAGTACACTGTTACATCTCAGAAGGACGTTGATCGCTTACGAAAATATATGGAGTATATATAACACAAGTATATATCATACAACGCAATAGAAATAATTTTCCTAGAATCAAATCAGGCCTTAATGCACCGTACGCGATCATACCATGATCTAGAATCTAAGGACAAAGTTGACCTGCAGTCGGCCAAATTCTGTGAATGGTATTGGTACTGTAAAACCGAAACCGATCTCTATAACCTGAAAACAGTCGCAACAACACACATAGATCTCTTATTAGGATGCCCTCGAGTTAATTAAAATACGGAGTAGTTATATATATACTTCGTCTCCATTTCTAATGGAGCTAAAGACTAATTATTATTTGATTTTTGGGATATAATGGAATAAAGCAAAATGACTTATGAAACTGTCCGTGCTTCTTATTTTGTGAAGTAACAGTCAATCAGTGCGATTCTTGAAACAATTTTTATTTTGGGTCATCCGTACCGTGCACAGCCTCTCTATGTTTCAATAGGGGTAAGACTTGCGTGCCGGACACCCTCTTACCCCGCCTTATGGCAGGAGCATTTAATGCACTGTGGTTAAAGATGTTAGTTGTTTAGTAGTTATATACTTATATGTAGTATGTAAGATCTGATATTATATTTAAGGCCCCTATAATTTATTTTAAATAGGACGTTATACGTGTATTATGATTATTGAGGTGGAACCGAAGTTACTCTTCGATGATGATCCATTATTTTTTCATTAGTCTATATATAAATACGCCTTGCAAATCAAAGAAGTTTAATTCAAAGTAAATGAATTGAGTCTCACCACAGGGTAGCAATCTTGAAGGGAAATGTTTTGCTCCTTCACATCCACGTCTATCTCACATGAATATTTAGCCTAACAAACAAATAACATGATCGACCACGCACATTAGTTTAAACCTAAGAAAAGAAATCATATTGTATGAAAGATCTGATGAATAATTAAATACATACAAAGTACATATATATTTAAATACGCACAGATATGCATAGAACATTAATATATATCGTGACACTTTTAGGTGCGACTATTCTAATATGAGAATATGATGAGCATGTGTATAAGACATATATAAAGCTTCAATATACGGAGTATATATATAATAGTGGGGCGATCGACCTTAAGAGGAATTTGCATGAAGGATAAGAAACCATCAGCTTGAGCAAGTGTATCCAACTGAATAAAACCCTTTGCCAAGTCATCAGAGTCCACCTCAATCCTATTAACCTCCACCGTGGCGTCCACGTGTGACAACCCTATTGCGCTTACGTGGTCACCTGTCACGTTAACTAGCTCCTTACCTTTGTAACTAACTGCCACGTGGAGGGTGTTGTAGTCCAAAGTGTACATAGCCCTCTTGTTCACCTCCACCGTGGCATTCATCGACACGTCGACTGATGAGTGTGATCCGGTATGGACCCTGACGTGGCGAAGCGTAAGTCGCATGATGTTCATGTCTGGATCAGACGGCCAGAATGTGTGCACGATGGCAATGTAAGCAACAAGGGCTAGGATGATCAGATAAGAAATGGGCCGGATGATGTTATTACGGCGGAATGGGTCCCAAGCTTGGAGGTCGATGGGCGGTTTCCGTTGCGAAACGGTGTCGTCACGGTGGTTGGTTTGAGAAGGTGGCATTTGTGGGTTGAGTTTGGTTAATTCCATGTAAGTATGTGTTGTTTTGTTCTTGGGGAAGAGATCGAGAGAGGAAAGAGAGGAAGAAGTAGATAGGAAGGTGTGTTTTTGTGTACTAATCAATTTGTCTATATATATGTGTGTAGAGATTTTTGTAATGTTGTATTTGTTTTTGAAAGTGGAACGAACCAAAAGATTGAAGCGTGATTAAGAAGAATGCTAAGGAGAGGTTACGCTTGCATGCATCAACGTATGTAGTCACGTAGATAGCTAAATCTGATCTTGTTTTCTTTCGTTAAATTATGAGGCTAAATATTTATATTATGAGTGAATTGGCTCTTGGATATAAGGAATGGTTCGCATATATGTGTAACTAAACGTCTAAACTATACCAATTTTAGGGTATCTCCTAGATATTTATGTGGATGAATTAAAGGTATATGCATAACAATTCACAACTCACAAGTATATGTAATCTAGGCCGGGCGTCCTAGCTAGCTAGCTAGATATATAATCGTAGTACTATAAAGGGGTGTGAATGATTATTTGTCTAATAAAAATTATGATATGAATTTTCTGCCTAATTAAGATGAGTCCATCCAATCTAATCTAATATATCTAATATATATGTAATCCTGGACCCGCTCAATTCTCACGCTGACACGTGGCATATAATGATATTATTATATTATAAATAAAGTTTATCCAAAATAGAATATGGCAAGTAGATACTATATGGTGATATTATTCTAATTAAATAACATTATTACTTGATTTATGAAAATTAGTTATGCAATATAGTAATTACTTAATTTATGACAATTTGATCATATATCCCACGGGTGTTTCAAAATTAGACTTTGGCTTTTGAAATGTGACTTTTCCTCTAATTACTTTACAAATATCTAACGGGTGTTCGAAATGGGGTTTTAGGTTTTAAAATGTGATTTTCCTTAAAATTACATTACGAATATCCTACGGGTGTTCGAAATGAGATTTTAGATTTTGAAAGGTAACTTTCCATTTTATTACATTACAAATATCCCACGGGTGTTCGAAACATGATTTTAGCTTTTTAAAGATGACTTTCCATCGAATTACATTACAAATATCTCACGTGTTCGAAACATGACTTTAGGTTTTTAAATGTGACTTTCCATCTAATTGCATTACAAATATTACACGGGTGTCTGAAATGAGATTTAAAGTCTTAGATAAAAATTTCGTTCACACAATTTTAACATTTAAATATAAATAGCCCGGGCGTTGCACGAGCCATCAAACTAGTATATATATATATATATATATATATATATATATATATATATATATATATATATATATATATATATATATATATATATATATGTAATTCTGAACCCGCTCAATTCTCATGCTGACACGTGGCTTATAATAATATTATTATATTATAAATAATGTTTATCCAAAATAGGATATGGTAAGTACATGGTATTATTATTCTAATAAAATAACATTATTATTTTATCTATGAAAAATAGTTATGTATTATAGTAATTACTTGATTTATGACAATTTGATCAAATATCCCACGGGTGTTTCAAAATGGGACTTTGGCTTTTGAAATGTGACTTTTCCTCTTAAATTACAAATATCACACGGGTGTTCGAAATGAGATTTTAGGTTTTTAAAGGTGAGTTTCCATCTAATTACATTACAAATATCCCACGGGTGTTCGAAACATGACTTTAGGGTTTTAAAGGTGAGTTTTCATCTAACTACATTACAAATATCACACGGGTGTTTGAAATGAGATTTTAGGTTTTAGATAAAAAATTCGTTTACATAATTTTAAAATTTAAACATAAGTAACTCGGGCGTTGCACGGGCCATCAAACTAGTATCAATAAAAGATAAGTAGTACTACGTATGTAAAAAATTTATAGCGATGTTGTTATGTGATATAGACGAGCTGTAAATCTTACGTGTCATGGTCTCTATGTAGTGTAATTGTAATTCGTGCATGTTTTGAGAAAATGTATGTTGGCCAGAAACTTAGAGTTGGAAATTAAGATAAATTTAAACTAGATCAGATGACTTAATACGTTACAAGGTATTGCTTACTGGATTGCTGAATTCTGTGTTATATTCATGCTTTAATTTGGTGATAAATCTCACATCCTTGGATATACATACGCGAGGCATCACTTACGGCCACAGATTAAAACCAAACTGAGCCCTATTGTTATGAGACAGTTTGAACCGCAATGAACGGAGCTTGAATACGTCGTACTCAATTTCTGTACAATATTGTAATTAAGAACCAGACCTCGAATTTGAACTCTACTAAACTTGTATATATGAACATGAATAATGTAAATAGTTTTAAATACAGAAAAGCGTAATACAAACAATAAAATTAAGCTCGTCTTATCTCCAACATTAGTATATGCACTGTGTAGTGTGTACATGTAGCTAGCTAGATTTGAAGGTTTTGCATGTGTTCTTGACTACACATTAGCACTAGAGATAGGCACTGGGACCTCATCAACGTACCCCTCATTTGTTGTTAAGGTGTATGCGAATGGACCTTCAAACTACATTTTAAAGCAACATACATCAGTAAATTAGTACTCGATATGGTTAATAAAATGATTTCACAAAGTCGATCACAATGTAGGTACGTACACATACATGCATACACACATAGTCACATATATAACCACATTCAATAAGGTTAATTAAGGTACGTAATAGTAAGCATAAAAAAAAAAAAAAAAAAATTACCTTGGGATAACAATTTTGATAGGTAACAACGTGATGATTCAAATTTACATTGATCTCACATGAAACCCCAAACTGTCAAAACAACATATAGATTACACAAATTGCAAAAATCGTGTGTAATGCGATAATAATTAAGCTAAAATTTTATCACATACATCATCAATGTTTTGCAACATTATGTTGAACTTTTACCAAACTAGAGAAACGGTAAAAATAGTAGTAAATGAACCTTAAGGGGAATTTGATAGATGAAGAAGGCAAGTGAGCCATTAACTTGAGTGAGAGTAGTAAACTCAATCAACCCTTTTGCCATGTCATCCAACAAGTACAACCAATCAGAGACCACCTTTGCTCCATCAAACTCCAACGTGGCGTCCACGTAGGACGAACCCTTAGCCCTCACGTGACCTCCTCCCGAAGTCACGTGACCTAGCTCCTTCCCCCTGTACCCGACCGCCACGTGGAGGCTGGTGAAGTCCATGGAGTACATGGCATTGTTCTCGACCTTCACTGTTGCGTCTATTGCCACGTCGATAGTTATGTGGGGTTTGGTGTGGATTTTGAGGTGGCGCAGCTTTAGACGGGCGATTTCCACGGTGGGTCCGGACGGCCAAATGGCGTACAGCGTGGCGGCCACGGATAGGATGAGGAGGGAGATTCGGAGGACCTTCTTAAGGCGAGGCCGGTCCCATGAGGCGAGGTTAAAGGGAAGGCGTAAAACGATGTAGTTTTGGGGTAGTGGTTGGGTTTGGGAGGGTAGTATGAGTTGTTCAAGCTTTGGTGGAGGGACTTCCATGGTGCGTGTATGCTTAGCTTCATAGAGAAGTTAAGGGAATGAGGTGAGTTTTAACTCTTTTAAGACTTGAAAGTTAAAGAGGAAGGTGGGTTTTTTGTGTTTTTGTGTCTAATTGATCTGACTAGTTGTGTGTAAAAACAAGGATAGATTGAGCGAGTTGTTTGTACACGCTCTCTGTTTTTTCGATTTGTCAATGTGTTTTTTTTTTTTTTTTTTTAATGGAATAGAAATTTAAATCAAATGTTAGCAATGTAAGTTTAAGGACTAAAAGGACCAACATATGCATGCATGAATAATATTGAATTTTGCCATTAATTTTAATAGTATTATGAGGGAAGTGTAGGACTAAGGAGTGAGGACTAGCAGTCTAGCATGCATGCATATATATGCATGGAATAATATTAGGGTGTTGTGTGTGATACGTTATATATGATCGTTAATTCGTTTTTATTCAAAACCCAATTTTCTATTGGTACTTACAATTGTAGTTAAATAAAACTACTTTGATTCCCTTTGAGAAAAAGGGGAAAAATAATTTTACTTCCTGGACAAGTTTAGTTTACTAGGTAGTTCCTACGTATTTTAGCTTGTGAACTAGCTAATTGTTGAGACAATTATCAATCAATGAATACTAGAGGTCTACGTAGACACACAAAAATGTCTAGAATCATCAATAATTTTACTACACTATCAAAATTTTGCTACTCACACAATTAATTTTACTAACTGAATTTTTCATTACAATTAATTTTACTACTCCGATCTCAATTTTACTACTAGTAACTCAATTTTACATTATAGACAAATTAATTGTATCTACACTGTAGACCTCTACCAATTTGCATCAATTAATATGGTTAAGATATCTTCAATTCGTTGAACTTTGTCACATGTCATAGTTTTGTAAAGTCATCGTACGTGCTTTCAATTCTACATTCGCCTTTGCTTCTTATATACTCCGTATAATTAACTTTGTTAAATGTCCGATGAAGGGCGAAATATGGGAAATTATATGGCTGAACTTGTTACGTTAAATTGTTGCATTTTCTCTGCTCTCAAACTAGAAAATTTCTATCTACAATAAAAGTTAGAACCAAATCAGGAAGAAATGCAGGAAACACAAGGCCAACAACCAGTCAAATCTACCAACAAAAATGAAGAATATATGTAGCTCTAAAAATCTGCCTTGCTTCTACCACATTTTCAACTCTTCATTCATCACTTCCTACGAGTCTTTCCTTATAAGGATCCTGCAAACTTAATTATCTGCTCTTAGTACCGAAAAAGTAACCGGAATCCCATTTCAGCAGCAGGTTCATTTGTACGTGTTGATGATCGGATTTGATATCGTATTCAAAATTGGACAAAATGGCAAGGCCCAACAGCAAATATGTGCAAGCGAAGCTGGTGTGTATCCCTTCTTACATCTTGTTATGGCATACGTTCTTTATTTGATTGCGTGTGGCCTGTGTAAGTGTGTAGGGCACTACGGTTGCTAATGTTTGGTTGTATAGTCTTGTAGAATTTCACGATTTCCCTTATAAGATGCCTATAATTTAGAGGAGCTTTTCTTTTGTAAATGTTTTAGTATTATCAGGTCTATGTTTCAAGATTCTTGTAAAGAACATGATTCAGAATTGAAAACCAAATTCCGTGAATGTGGGGTTAGCTAACATGAATCGTCTATGTAACATATTATCATTCATTCATCAGCTGATTTATGTTTCAATTTGACGTTCAATATGCTGATCAATAACTCGCTTAATTTCGTAAAGACTCTGCATGTCCTCGCGAGTGACTCTTGAATGATCATTCAACAGTTTACTCCTGGCTAACTGGACACGTTCTGCATTTGTCAGTACAACAATTTATTCTGCTGAACCTGATTTTTAATTTCGATCTTCTACTTTGTGTTTTTTTTATTGTTTTTTTTTTTTTTTTTTTTTTTTTTTTTTTTTTTTTTTTTGGTTTTGCAGGACATGACAGTTGCGTTCTTGTTTTCTGCAGGTTCTTCTCGGAGACATGGGGGCTGGAAAGACAAGTCTGGCATTGCAACTCGTAAAAGGCCAGTTTTTCGACAGTCAGGTTCGTTCTCTACTAAACTATTCCAAATGTCTCAACTGTTTCCACTTCATTTTGTTCCATTATTGATAAATTTAACTGTCAAATTTGTGCAGGAGCCAACGATAGGAGCAGCATATTTTACTCGAACGATCTCATTGAACGAGGGGACTATTAAATTCGACATATGGGACACTGCTGGACAAGAACGGTATCACAGCTTGGCCCCTATGTATTATCGCAATGCAGCTGCAGCTTTGGTGGTGTATGATATCTCTAATAAGGTACAGTGAAACATTCTGTTCTGATCTTTTCGAAAGCTTTGCTTACAGGTCATGTTGCATCTGTTCAGTGTGCGCTTACTTATTACTGAAAACCTAGCCATTATTTCCTTTAGCAATGTGGAAATTATAGAGTAAAACAGAATTGTCAGTGCTGCACTACTGCTGCTTTGGTTTTTATGGCCCTGGTTGCCTACTATTTTCAATCTTATTCAACTAAGAATGACCTTTCCACGGGTCACCTGACAACAACGTCTTTTAAATTTTCTGCCCCCTATAACATCACCAAACACGGGAGCCTTTGAGGCACTGGGGACCTGGGGTAGTGTTTTGTTCATCAATTAGAACTGTGCAAGCTGATCTCAGCAATCACCCTGTGATGATTATTTGGCCTTGGGCGCAGGACTCCTTTATTCGAGCCAAGAAATGGGTTCAAGAACTTCAAGATGAAGGTACGACTCTATACAAAAACCAGTTAGATAGAAAACAGCTAGCTTCTGTAACAATTACATGATCTACTGCTTGGTGAACATATAGTGACTCTGGTTATTCTGTTATCTCTGACAAGGCCGAAAAATGTAGCAAAATTTCATGTCTGCGCAAATGTTTTGCTAAATTGAGAATATACTTAACATTTGATGGGATTCCTTGTATGTGCGGCACTTCAGGGTACCCGATTCCAGTGTTGTCTTTGGTCGGCAACAAAGTAGACTTGGAACTCAGGAGAGAGGTAACAAGCGAGGTATGTGCTCCGTACCCTTGTATTAATCCTTTGTAGTGCATAGAGCTGAGCAATGTTTTCAAGTAGCAGTCATCACTTCACTTAATACACAGGAAGCTGCAACATTTTCTGAACAGAATGGACTGTGTTACATTGAGACATCCGCCAAGACTTCACAAAACGTAAACGAGCTCTTCTATGAGACAGGTAACTCCATTCTGATAAATTTATATGTGCGACAGTACCTGCTGAATATCAGTTTTCCTGCCTTGATTCTAGTTTACTACAGTTCACTGTCTGAGACTGGCAGTGCAATGACCCCTGTAATGGTTCTTTCTTACAGCAAAGCGAGTTGCTGAAGTTTGGCCTTCGCAATTGTCGGGTATGACTCTGCACAAAGGGATGCAGAACAGAAGATCTTACTGCTGCTCGTGGTAAAATGTACGCCTTTTTTTCCATGGAATACTACATTTATCTTTCATCCTTGAACATTTCTGCGGCAGCTTGCAATATGCAAACTTGGTTGTTTCTCTGTTTGTGTGTATATAATCTTACATTATACTAGTGATGTAAACTTTCCTTGCTGTATACTAGTAGTGAATAAGTGTATTCATTATCATTCTGCTATAGAATTACACAAGGAAGACATCTACTCATATGTAAACCTGTCAAATGGGTCGCCCAGCCAAAGTCTATTACTTAGGTTTGAGTTGTCCACTAGACCAAGTCTTAATTTGAGTCGTAATTTAACAGGCCTGGTTCGAACTTTGTATTTATAACCCAAACGCTTTCAAGTCCATGGTTTCTCAGCAATTGCATGCCAAAGAATGCAACATGAAGCAAATAAAGTCTAAATCAGATCCTGTCATGAGTCATGACATGCCCTGTAAAGCTAATCGCCAAATCTGATCAGCTTTTTCACTTTTTTCTTTGGATTTTTTTTTCTTTTCCAGGGACCATTAAAGGAGATAAGTGCAGGCAATATCTCATTAATTTTAGGGCACAACATGTGCGCTCACCATTACTATCAACATTCTCGTCAGAGAAAAAGAAAACGAAAAAGAAGCCATACTCGTCATTAAGGCATTCAGCACAGCATCCCGGCCGCGCCTAAGAATGCTAAGGGGCCAGACATACACAATCTAGGCCCTAAAGACATCATCTCGATAATAACACGAATCAATCGAGATGTTATTTCAAAAAGAAAAAATCGAAATAGACTGACAAAATTTCAAGGCCAAAGGATTGACTTTCTCACTCCAAATGCACATCCGTAACTTCGCAGATGCATTAAGTGCGACTTCAGCTTTCATATAATGCAAAATTTAGTATACACGCACTTGTATATTTTAGCAGGTCGGTTTTTTTTTTTTTTTTTTTTTTCACCCCTACGCAAAAATCGAGGAAATAACAAAGAAATTTTACAAATTAATCACATATTGAGCACTACTTTCAACACATTCAAATACATTACCAGGTCTATGTCGTGGATTGCCTGCGTCTATGATTCTGAGGATGGGAGATCGCCTTCAGATTGTTATACATCTCTGATGAAGCAATTGCAAAATCAGACAAGGCTCGGAACAGCTCAGGCAACCGGGTTTTAAGACTTGTCAATGACTTCTCCCTTACTTGGATACAATACCGTTGCCAAAACTCAGTATCCTCCTCCAGTTTCTTCTTGGCGTTCTCCACCACAAATTCTTTCTCCACCATAATCTCATCTTTGTGAACACCATCCTCAAACGATGTAGACTCTGTCTCATCTGCAGCCGTCTTTTTGGGCAGATACTCCTTCAGCCATTTATTGTACTGCCGTTGCTTTCTCTCAAGATCCCTCCTTGATTCTTCCATTTTTGCCTTGTATTTCATTTCGTCCTCCTGATGTTGGACTATCGTATGCAGGACAGCCGCACAGTTATATATTGCACTCTTAGCATGCTCATCTGGGAGTTTTTCAAGGAGATCATGCCAAGCAAGGAGAAGGCTCTGAATGGGAGGGTTTTGCACCCTAGGGGGAGATGAAACCTTCTCCTTCAAGCTGCTCTCTATGGGTATCAAGTTTAGCTTTAACCAGCTGTTTAGGGCTCTGATATAATCTTTCTGATGGCTCACCATTTTATCAAACTGGGTATGCCACTCCTGAACTACACCCCAGAGCTGAATGGTACGCTCATGGTGTTGTTCAGTCGTTTCCTTGGCCGCCTGAGAGATGTCCACCAATCTTAGCGCTGCAGCAAGCTTTAGCTGGGTTTCATGGTGCCCTTGCATAGCACTCCACATTCTCGCCATGCTGCGATATACAAAGGGCTACCCAGATGAGAAAAGGAGAGTGCAGAAAGAACAAAGAAGTTGCATCCAGAGGAGCATCAACAAGGTCAAGACTAAAAGGACCAATGACATAAACCAAACAAAATCTTGCCACCAATTTTCAGAGAGAAGCTAAAAAACTAGAACATGATCACAAACTTCACACTGATACCTGCAACTATAAACTCAGAAGAATCTCATCATTCAAAAGACGAGATGGAAATAATTAAGCAGCCTACTATGTAACTACAGATCTTAGCAGAGACAATTTCAAATATATATATATAAGGCACTAGAGTTTGACACTGGTATAAAAAAATCTGCATTGAACGAAGTGTAAAGGAGAGAAGCATGCATCTGCCTCTCACCCCTGCTCATGTAAAGCATCAAAAGGACTTGGACCAATATAAGTGTTTGACTTTTTGTGTGTTATCTTTCAAAATAAAGATGTTTGTGCGTAAAGTATTTAGCCTGCAATAGTGCAAGCAGCAGACCAGGAACAGCACCGGCATACGAAATTCCACCATTCAATCGTCCACAGACCATCCCTTGACAACCAATCTTCCAAGATATACCAATTAATATGTAAATATGATGTTCACAAATACCGATACACCAATAGTCTGGTAGTCACTTGGTGAGTTTTAACAATGGTTTCGTTCGAGGTTGGCTTCAACAAACACCCAAACAAGCAACCAGCAATCCAGCAGTATGGACAAATAGTGTTCAGCTTAAAGCCCATATAAGATTCCAGCTCCACAAGCTAAAAGTTATTGATAGCATCTAAAGATGTTTACATGGCCACAACTACCCAGAAGTAGTATTATCAAACAGAGTTGTGTTATTCATCACCAATTAAATCAACAAAATACTCCTTCCCACTATTATATTTTCCTGATCTCTAAGCAAAATATATCTAACTCATCGGAATATTGGGTAACTAGATACAAGGACAAGCCCTCATTTATATCACAAATGCCACCTATTTCTTCTCCGAAATTTCCATATCTAATCACACATATCATGCATTTAAGTTTTATTAGTTGTTCAAAGCTCCACTTCCACAGCAATCAGAATTTAACCATTGAGCCCATTCTAAGTCCTATAAGGTTAATATACACAGAACCCTCAGATTACAGCAAAAGAAACATGATTATGTGCATTACAATGATTCTCCACCAAGGTCTGGAATTTGTGAAACATCTCAGTGGATTGTAGACAATGCAGGACTCATGTGACCAAGACCCTCACATCTCACCAAGCTCAGGTACTGTACATTATAATTTCAGTCTATCCATATTTTCTAGTCCACAAGTTGTTAAAAGCCTTCTACTTTGATGAATTAAAACAAAATCTGAAAGTATTATCCTTTGTTGTGAAGTAGCTCAGCTGCTGTAGATATTCAAATCATGCGCGCGCGCACACACACACACACACACGCACACACACGCACACACACACACGCACACACACACACACACACGCACACACACAAAAAAAAAAAAAAAAAAAAAAAAACTAGGGAAGGTGTAATGCTCATCTAGGAAAACATATAAATAGCACAACAGATTCAGAAAGCTTAGAGCAATTTAACGGGTTGACAATAACTGAATGGGAACTTACGCATCAACAAGTGCCACAAGCTTTGGGTACAACTGGTCATCACGTAAATGGCTTATTTCTGAGACAGTGGAATCCATAGACTGCATGTCTACGATGTATCTTGTATGCAAATGGCTTACTGAGGCCTTTATCTTCTCTAACGAGTCAGAACTGGTGCCACGTTTCTTTTGCTTATTCAACATGGATACTTTCCTCTGATATTCAAATTTCATATGCTCACCAGCCTGGTCAATAGAGTGACAGATTTCTATTAAGACAAGAATCTATAGAACAACAGCCGGAAGAACACAATAAAAGCATCTATAACTTCTTCTAGACTACTACTAGTTAAAATTTAACGATCAGTTAGATGTTAGCACAACAGTATTTTAGCTTTGCTAGATCTCAAAATAACCATCACATAGATGGCATCCTTCAATTATACAGTACCTAATTGTCATCAATTAAGAAAGTCAGGCAGCCAGATTCTAATAAGCAACATACTTTACCAAGTGCACTTTATTGAGACAGCCAAATGCACGATACACTGTTCAGAAAGCATCAGAATCATAATAATTGTGATAGCAAGGAGCATTACCTTCACTTCATCATACAACTTTTTCTCCCAAGCAAGCAACTTATCCAACACAGTGGCATGGGTCTCATTCTCTTCAGAATCAAAATCGTCCTTAAACTCTTCGGCATTGGGAAGTCCTCTGAACGATCTGTTCCAAGTGATAACTCGCATGACTCTAGCAGAGTGATCAATATGTCCTAAAACAATGCAATTCCAAGTTAAAGTCTATCTAGAGGATCATATGGAATTGCCACGATAAAGCTGATGGCAGACCGAAACAAAAGGTAAATACACTCAGACACAGCAATACAAACATGTTTAGAAGAACAAGATCTTGTTTTTCTCAACTTATAAAACTTGGTGGGATTAGGGGTAGATTTAGGATTTCGGGAATGTGGCTTCAAATAGAAACAATTCATAAGATTAGATAACATGTCACCCAACAAAGACATAGCCAAACCAATGTTAATGAACTAGACACAACACGAAACCACCATATGGGATCGATATCAAACATCGAAATCTCCAATGTTTCCGTCTATTAAGCATAAACCTTTCACCCTTAGCTACATGTAGCTAGACAATTTAATCTAATCCAGGGTCCTTCATGTTAACGACACTCATATACCAACACATAAAAAATTGATATATCGTGGTAAGTTTATTATCGAACAACTCTACAACTAGGAATAAATCCAACTAATCAAGCTAATTACCAATTCCAAGTTTCCAACATACAACAACACAAGAATGAAAATTTCACCATGAAGGTAAAAGACAATTACCCCGATTATCAGCGAAATTAGAGTGATAATGTAAGCGAGCAGCCTCCAACATTTTCGAAACTTCATGAGCACCTTCAGCAGCCTTAAGAAAACAATCATCCAATTCACCAAACAATTGCACCATATTCACATTCCTCCTCTTCCCTTCACCACCACTATTACTACTACTACTACTACTCGCCGGTCCCGCCATCTGCTTTCCCTTCTTCAAAACCCTCCCTCCTCCCATCTGCTGCATTGTAGTGGCTGCCTCGTGTCCTCCCTCCTCCACCACATACGTCTGACTAGGCGGGGGATTAGTCATAGCTCTATGAGCCGTATGTCTTACTCTACCAACCTCGTCCATATCCTCCAAACTTCCCCCTGGAACCTCCACATTGAAGAAGTAATCCCACGTCGGATCGTTCGTCGGTTGTGGCGGTGGCGGTGGCGGATTTGAGCTTCTTCCTCTCTCCTCCACTTGCGGCGGTGGCGGATGTTCCTCCACACGGTGGTGCGAATGCGAAGTCTCAATTCTACCACCAACACTACCGCCGCCGCCGCCTTTACCGCCACCTCTCCTCCGCCGGAAATTCTCTTCCTCCACCTCTTCCTCCTCCTCTTCTTCCTCTCCTTCCTCCTCTTCTTCCTCCGCAATCGCATCTTCCGAAACGTTCCTAGCCACACCGCGTTTCGAAACGGCAAACTCCGGCATCGAAACGGCGCGTTGCAGCGGCGGCGGCGGCATATCTGGAATAGGAGGCGGCGGCGGTGGAAGATTCGGCGGCTGAGGAGGAAGCGGAGCTGGTCCAGGTAAGTCCGGCGGCGCCGACGAGGAAGAGGAGAGAGAAAGTAAGTTCGGATTGAGCACCTCGCCTTGGGCGAAGTCACTTAGGGCGGCGCCGGCGTTTTTGAGCGACATAGCATAGGAGGAGGGTGCGGCGGCGAAGGCGTTGCGGGATGAGACGGCGGATTTCATGAAAATTTTCCGGTCTTTACATCGCGACACCGCTTCCTCGTTCTCGATCTTTGACTGTGAACACCCCATTTTTTCTTAATTTAATTTTAATAATAACTTAAAATTAGTAGCAGCAGTGTTAAGTTGTTATTATTAACAAAGCGTGTACAAGAAGATTAGGATATTTGCAGAGGAGTTGATTTTTGGTAGGAATTTTGGGGGAGAAAGAAAGAAGAAGAGAGTAGAACTAGAAAGGGAGGGATGAGAGGAGAGAGAACTCAGGTGGCAGACAGAGTAAAGACGCCAAAGTGTGTGACTGACGTTTTTGGCCCTTGTCATCACTTCCCAGATTCTTTCTTCATTTTCGCTTTTTCTCCGCTCAAACGAGTCGAGTTGAGTTGAGTCGAGTAATTTTATGTTCACAAATTAGAGTTTACTCGTATATATTATGGGTTTGAGTTGGGCCCGTGAATCGTTGAATTGAGATTCAATTGATCTGTGTTAGTAGAACTAGAAATTAGTATGGGTTTGAGTTGAATGTGTAAGTTGTTGAATTGAGATTCAATTGACCGATGTTCGTTGTTAGAACTTAGAAATTAGGAGTACATGTTACCAAAAAAAAAAAAAATAGGAGGACATAGGGGTTGAACGGAAGGAAAATTATTTCGTATTTTCATTGGTGTAATTTTGTTTCATGCATCAATCTCCACCTTAATTTAGGTAGAAAAGTAACGATAACGATTATATCGGATAATTTTTGTTAGTTTATGGCCTGCGGAGTATTTCAATTAGTCAAGAAAACAAGTGACTAATCTTTATCAAACACAAATTTGTGGTCAACAACTAAAACCAATTTGTTCCTAATTAGTGATCGAACATTGGTTGCTCGCTAGTTCATAACCAAACGTCGTCGTCATCCATGCTCTCATCACCCAAGTGCTATATTTAGAGACTCTCGCTTCAAGTCAGATGAACGGGATTTAGACACAACACACAAATATGGTACTTTCGTACAAAGCTAATAGTAAGATCCAAAACCTTCATATGAAGAAACAATACCCTTTATTTTTCCCTAGTCTTCCAACTTTTGTGATTGTAGTACTTTCGCCCTATAAAATTATCAACTTACATGTTACGAATACCGGTATGCAAATCATATTAGCAGCATGTACATCAGTAGACTCTGAATGACCTAGTAATGCGATTTGTTACTGCTTTTGTCGTCTAAATCACGAATTTTTCGAAGAAAGATGACATGATTTGTCCAAGAGATATCGATATGACATCTTCTCTAAGCTATTTGTTCAATGATCTGAGCAACATGGATTTTGTGATTTTCGCCTTTTGCTATACATATCGAACAGGTCGAAGACAGAAAGCCGAAGAATAATTGCATCAGGTAGATAATTCATAACAATACGATATGTAACACCAAATTCAATTCAACAATCCTCGAGTGTCCTAACAAACACAGTAATGAAATCTGCTTAATTCTAGATTTCCCTCTTACACAGACCTATACCTTACGATTTGTAGTTAACGTTAAAGGTACTGCTTCTGGAACAACTCTGAAGATGTGCACTGCAAGCACAGGCCTAGTATTATGCTTAGTACTCTTTCGGACAAGCTCAAACACACAAACATCACCTTCCTCGAGGTTGTTATCTAGCACGAAATCTGCCCACCTTGGCCTTAGCTGACACTGTGCTGATCGAGTCCATCTACATCCCACCAACCAGTAGTCCTCTTTTCCTGGAACCTGTAACTCGACCTCGTGATCCTTTCCAAGCATATTGTTTCTCGCCCATTCTATTGGGATAGTCTGCAAAAATAAACAACCAACACTTGCGTTAACAGCTCAGAGAAACTCGAGGTACAAAGCAAGCTTTAAAATACACTCGTAACAAGATATTACCAAATGAAAACCCTTGTACACATGTGTTTGCAGCAATGTGATTCCCACCATAGGAACTCCCGTTTTCTTCTTTTGATCTATATAACCACTGGCCAACATTCCCGCTTTTTCTTTCTCTCGAGCAGTAACCTCTCGCCTATTTGAAATGTATGTCTTTTGAACTTGTTTTCCTAAGTATTGCAACAAACATTACCAAACTAGTTACCTCAGGGACTTACTAGCTGCAAAAATTAAGACATTGCGTACCAGAAGATAAAACTGCTCTTTTCTCGTGCAGCTTAAATGGCTCAGAGTTGTGAGAATATGATGCTTCATCTTCTGTCTCTTCCTCCTTGCCCATATAATCATTGTCATTATCATCTTTATCATCATCATCATCATCACCATTACCCCGTTCATGCTTTGAAGATGAATTTTCCCTGTCTTCAAATTTCGGAAACTTGTCCACTTTGAATTTCCCTCTATATACAGCATTATAGTGTGAACCTTGTGCCCTGGTCTTACTTTTTCCTTCGACAGAAGCTTTTGAATCGTGTTCATCACTCATATCCATATGTTCACTGGCATAATCCGATTGCTCTTCTTTCACGCTTGCTTCTTTGGTCAAGCCACGGCTCCCCAAGTGCAGTGTACCCATACAAGATGTATCTGAGGACATGTTCAGATCAGTGTAATAAGACCCTTCACGCTCACAACCACTACCATCAAACACGAATACCTCGAAAGTGGAATTCCCCTTATAGCAGAAGACTAGGAAGTCCGTCAGTTGTACCCCATGATCCCTCACAAATTTCTCCCAGCCCCTCGAGAACAAGACATCGTCCTCTCCTTCTCTGACTTTGACATTCCACTTATGTCCGCTAGGTCCTCTAAGCGTGCACTGAGATGGTAGCTCTTCCCTAAAATTCTCCACAAACTTCCTTGGAATTCTCTGCAGCAGAAAATAAACAAGGTGTGAAAAAAGCTCACATAGATGAAAGTAACAGCTGAAGAGCCCAAAAGAGATAATTAAGAGGCTTAATGACAAGTTTTGGGACTTACCAGCTCACGCTTGAAATTACCAAGCATAATCTTAAAGAATTTGTAATTCGTAACTGGGAGCTTGGTCCAATACCCACACTTTGCCTTGTCCTTACAAGTTTCACAAATGCCAGCCATTCTTACGATGATCAAAATACGAACCTTTGCCTGAGACATGAACAGAATAATTAAGCAGCCACAAGAAACAATTAAGAAGCAAACTTGGAATAGAAAACCTCATGTATTTAAAACAACTGAAGGCTGAAATGTGACCTCAGGAAAATAAAAATGAAAGCTGAAATGTTCAATGATGTTTTACAGTTAACAGAAACACAGAAAAATCGACAGTAACATTCAGAGCAGCAATCAGTAGCTCAAAATCTTATTGCAAAGAAAGTGATGCAAAATACTCAGAAGACAGTCCACAATTTTCAATCAGTTAAAGAAGAAAATTTGACATTAAGGTGTGACTTCGAGATGAATCTTCAAAGTCAGAGTAAACTAAAAAAAAACTGCAACTAGTAGCTGAAATGCTGAGCTATAGCAGGGAGAAATCTGTCCTGATAAATGAATATTACATCAAAGAAACCTGAAACACTTTCGCAGGCAAACAGACAGTTGACGTTTCATCCACACTGATCAGCACAAATTTTTTTTTTGAGGTCATCAACACACATATAGGAACCTTTTAGATCACAAATTCACAGAAGAAATTTTTCGCTGTCAGAAGTTGCACATTTTCTAAAGCATTGAAGTAAGCGGAAGTTTCGGTCACTTACATACTGATGATAATGCAGTAGATCTGGAGGAACATCATTCCCAACAAGCACAACCAAACCAAAAGGATACAGAAAGTCCATCTAGAAAAGATTTTACTAGTAATACTACGAGAAATCTCAGAAAAGCAAAAAATCACATAAGATGAAGGTAATTGCCATCCTCATCACACTCATCTAGTAATACCGATTCATACTTAGGCAACTAAAGGAAAAAAAAAGTTGACAGTATCAGAATGTCACATAAAAAAAAGATGCTTCTCGAAAAAGTTTTTACCTTAGGAGTTCTTCTGGCCTGAAGAGAATGATATGAAGAACGATTCTTCTCCAATCACTAAATTCCCCTCAAACAATTGTGTTGAGTACCCTTTGCACTAAACTCTCCGAGAGTTTTGTTTCTTATGACACAAATGCAGTATTAAAAATTTGCAAGAGTAAGAGCTGTAAAATGTGTAATTAACAGGGGGAGTAGTCATTGACAGAGAGTGTTCCATTTTTGTCAAGCAGATGTGCAAAGTGACAGTGAACAAATTGAGAAACACAGGATAATAATGGAGGAATTTTTGGCAAAGTTGCAATGGACCTTATTATGGCTTTGACTCATAAGTCTATGCACTAATGCACCTGATGATGACATTTTTACCTCATTTTCAAAATTTACTGCATGGTTTCTTTTACGGTGCTCAAATCATTTTTCCGCTCTCCTTTATACATGAATGTGAGTTATGTTGTCAATGCTATTAGCTCATGAGCTAAACTACTGATCCCTTCGCTTTTGCCTTTTCAGTAAATTTGAACGTCTTAAGTACACTAGTTCTCCAGTTCAAATCTTCATCCTCTTATCGCCCTCGTCTTTAGAACTCGAAACAAACCAACTAAAAAGAAGATAAAGCTAGAGTAAACTAAGTCTTCAACAAATTCTCAAAAGTTCCTACGTAACTCATTACGAGCCATGTGCATGTTATTCAGTGAAGAAAGAGAGCCCACCTCTTTTCTGGAATCCATCCCAAATTTAGAGCTGAGAGTTTTAAAGGAAACTGGGGAGTTTCGGAAATGCAGGGTATGCATATTTGGCTAACTTGATAATGGACGTCATTATGGGCGTGATGTGGTCCGATCCGAACCCGAAAATGACTTGTAAGCACATCTAAGCTTTTTCACATTTGTTATTGGACAAAATTAATTCACCAGTGTGTCCAAATTTAGCTTGCAACTTTGTATAAATTTCCATGAACAATTTATCCTCCGAACCATTTACGTAAAAATTTCATTCAGCAAGCCCCGGGAACATAGGACTTAAACAACATAATAGATAAGTCGTACATTGGTCGCGTACCCGCGTTGGAATCTAGCCAGGATCATTCAATTACAATCACCATTGGCTGCAATTTTCAAAGTTTTTGGGCGACAAACTTGATCTCCCAAAGCTCAACGTCATTCCCTCTCTCATACTCTCTCACATACTGAGGAATGCATGAAAGATCAACACGCTTCCCGGAAAAACCTGCAAAACCCCACTCCTTATCAGTCATTCATGTTCTTTAAGGTCGTCAGTTTTAATGAAGGGGGAAAACATATGGATAACAGAGGAGATACCTTTCATGTCTGTCAAATAGCTACAGAAGTTAGAGTACCCATTGGCGACAACATCGAGATCATCCATAGTAAAATTGTATCGCTTCTCCAATGCCAAATATAACACCTGACAGCTCAAGAGGAAAAGATATCAGGTAATTGACCATACAGACGTTGACAGCTTCATGCAATAGCAGCATAGGAGGCTGCTTGTGGTGTTTCAGGCATGGGTAATTCGACTTTCATAATCCACATCACTGTTATGTGATAGGTTTAGGGCAATAATAGAAGAAAAAATTAGAGTATTTATATCTAAATGTCTACTCCGGTTACATAAGGAAGGAGCCAAAATTCGACCACATCTGAATGCACCTGAATTTGTGGAGAAGTTAAGCACATAAACTGGCGAGGACATAATATGCTAAGAACAATCCACCAACCTTTTTACTTACTGATCCAATAAATTTCTGAATATCTTGAAAGAAGGAAAGAAAGGGGGGAAAAATGGCGTTCGCAGCTTGACTTTCAAGCAAAGATCCAGATTTTTACGTGTTAAAAATAATACCTTTTCAGAATCTTGACACATCAGTTGTTTCAGAATACTGAAAAAGGCATCGGTTATCTCGTCACTGTAGATCACATCAGCAGCTAGCAACACCGATGCTCTGCTAACTTCCTCGACCTCAGAAGGTGTCAAGGAATACCTGAAAGACAGTTTACAGCGTAAGAGAGCTTACTGTGGCTTCAGATGATGATGAAATGATAAATAACTCCGGGTTGAAAAAAGCATGCTCAGCCTTATAATGAGGACTACAGAAAACACACATGAGAAAGCCCCGGTAGAGGAGATACAAAATGGCATCACTACCTTGCTCGAGGTTCTAAATCTGAAGGAGGCCATGGCTTCCCCCAATCAAGCTCTCGTACTTTAACTGAAGATTCACTTCTGAACATCCCAGAGTTAAGGCGAACATTAGTAGCACAGTTGTTGAGAACTTCAACACCATGGTCTGGGAAAAAAACAATTATGTGGTGTTAATGTGTTATCAAAGTTAATAGGCGAAGCATATCGAGACACTTAGATAAAATTAGCTAGAATCACACATCCCAAGATATGAAGGCAGCCAGAGAAGCAGATTATGTAGAAATACCTGTTATAAAAGTAGCCTCAGCAACTCGTGCAACTAATATGCCGACCAACCCTGACAAAGACAGTTGATCAAGACCCTGTAAAAAGATTATCAAACCTTCTTCAGGTGACTGTGACAGCTTATAAATAGAAAATGGTGAACCAACAAGACCCACAATCTTCACAAAAACTAAATGGCCAATATTCAACCAAATCAATAATAAACCTTTTACACTTTCACTTTGGTATTAACTTCATTCTGAGAAATAGTGAGAATAGCCATTACTTTTCATGGAAAACATATGACTTGCGGATCCATATACCGAACCTATCATGACAAGTCGGGAGATATGAATATGATTACCAGTGCCAGCTCCAAGTTCCAAGACAACGCCATTGAATATAGATGAACAAAACATATTATGCAGAACAAAGTCTGCTAACAACAATTCTGCTCGCCAGACCTAGAAAGGAATGAAGTCAATGCAAATTCAGACAAGAAAGTATCAGCTTGAAGTTATGTGAAAGATATTCAATGCCACTGTATAGTGATATTTAAAGGAGAGGCAATATTGAGTAGAAAACAGCAAGAAAAATATATACAAATAGCGAAAAAAGTACAGCAGGCCATCAAAATTCAAAGATAATGCGATACACTTAAAAGAGTTAAAGTTAGTACCTGATACCTGCATTAACAAAAAAGTTCAAAAAAAAGAGAAGAAGAAGAAAACAGCCCTTCTAGTTTTAGATAGAGAAGTCTAGAATGTGATATTTTCTCCCTCAAAGTCTCAAACGATCCCAAATGTCAACACACACAGCTAAATAATAACAGTTCTGCTGTATTGGATGCTCACCACAATTACATGGCCCCTCTTCATAATAATTGTGAATCAAAATAAGGAAAACAAGCTAGCTCATATTGGCAAACCATAGATACTGCTTTCTGCTGATACTTTCATGAACGCAGATGGCACAAATATTAGTGCCTTCCAAGTTCCAACCATGCCACAATTTAGTTGGCAACAAAAACTCAGTTCTTCAAAACTTTAGCATCAAATTCTAACAATTTAGCTCAAATGTATCACATGAAATAACTAATTACCTGTAAACCAACACCTGGAATGGTTGATGTGATATTGTGCTGTATGCTGATGCAAGCAGTGAGATGAGATTTTTCTGTATAAAGACAAACCCTTCACTCAGACAAGCAAGAAAAGCGGAATCCAACAGTAATATAGCCAATAGAATGCTAAACGGCAATTGATTTCATTCAGAAGACTTATAAATTTAAGCACAGAATCATTGAGTTTTTTCATGCAAAAACAACACAAGGATGAGGAAACAACCAATGGATTCAGCTTCAAGGTAAGTAGCTGCCATATGTACATTCATAATAGCATGTGCCAAACAATGAAGAAGGGGCCTTAACAAAAAGTATGCAGTGCAGATGAAGTGGGGCATCAATCATAACTAAACCTTTTCTAAAACACTTTGTATCAAGAGAATAGGCACTTCCCCTCCTATTTACTGCATAAACAGGATGAACAACTGATCACTCCAGTGTCCGATTTTGATGATCATTCCAGGTCCATAAGCACTTGCACTAATTGTCGAACAAAGGTTAAACTGAAACATGAAGTGATTGAAGTCTTTACCAAACATTCAATCCAACCATGAAACAAATAAATAAACGAGCTCCAGGGGGCGTATGTTCTATAAGGGTCCCAACCTCTTTAAGTCACAAAACATAAATAGTTTAAGTTGTCCTGATTCAAGACACAAAAATACTAGCAGCCAAAATTATCCCTTTGGCAAAATTGTAGCAATATTACATCATAGCTCACAGAAAAGAGGACTGCAATGCCAGAACCACACAATCGAAATATCAAGTTGGCCAGTTCACAACAGCTGAAAATGATTGAAAGTTGAGACATAACAACATGAGAGATCATACTTCTACTACACTAGTATATGCAACGAGTTAAACTCAACATTGCTAGGAAGCTCAATTCTGGTGATCAAGCGTGGCTTAATTGTTTGTGACATGAGAAGTCCTCATGGCTAGAGTGTAATCTTTCTTCTTTATTAATATAATTACATTCTCACACCCAAAAAAAAAAACACTAATATAAGAAGATGGTGCGACAAAGGAATTGCTATAAGAACTAAGAAGGGACAGAGAACAGATATAGGCCAGATGGTGAAAAGAAGGTTAATGAAGCACATGTGCTACAGAAAACAAGCCTTTAACTCACTCGGCCGTCGAGGCAAAATAAGATCTCCATCTTCATCAAAATCAACAAGCTCATGCGGAGAACGTGGTTCCTCTTCTACATCTTCACAACATTCATTCCCCATCAACTCAGCTCCTATAACCACGAGAACCAAATAAGAGAGTTTTTCCAATTCGCACACAAAAGACAAACATATTGGTGTCAGACAATGATAGAACAGAGTAATCATTAACAAGCACCCAATGAGGTCTCCAAGCTGCAAACAAGCTTGATAAATGTAGTGATGACCAACATTATAAATCCTACAAATTACTTTTATCTAAGAAACAGAGAAGTAAGCAAGAAAGCTTGAAAATCGTCAACTTGTACATCCATATCATGGAATTAAGATTTAAGACGGTTTCACCATCGCTATAGCTCAAATATACCGAGTACTATCAATTTTTTGCTATCATGTGAGCTTTTTAGACCGACTTTGAGATGTGGTGTAAGGAACACATGTTGCACACCACAAAATATTAAAACTAAGGCTATAAAAACTCCACCAATGCCTTACAAACTCCCATCATCTTCTTCATACTCTTTGAAGTAACAAGAGAATTTCAAGGCAGCCTAACCAACTACCAAGCTGATCATAATCATGTTTCCGAGCCGATTACTCCCACAACGCGCCAAATATCCCAAATCAATTAACAAACAAAACCCTAACTTACATTTTGATTCTAAAAATGGCACTATTAAACTCCTCAAATCCTCATGATCATGTTAATCACTGTAAAACCACACACAAGCATGATTTTAATCTTAAAAATACACACACAATCCTTGCACAACATGTCTTAATCCCATCAAAGAAACGTATTAATTACGCAAGTTCATAAAAATTTGTGAAGAATGAACCTGGAAAAAAAAAAAAATTAAAAGAGAATACCAACATAATTCTTACATTTACAACACCAAATAACGAGATTATGTAACACAGTAAAAAAAGATGGAAAATTTACTGGATTAACTAAATTTGGGAATAGAAAAAGTGAAGGAAATGGTAGTAAATTGTACCGGGAGGAAGAGGAAAACTGAAGTTTGAAATGAAAGGGCCGGGTGTATAAGGAGGAAAACCCAGATGAACTTCGCTCATCACCTCCTCTTCTTCTCCCACACGCTTCTCCGACGATCGGCTATTTTCTCTCTCCTCTCTTTCGCCGTCCATTGTCTTTTTTTATGGTAACCTCCGCTCTCCGGCGGTTCTTTGTTTGTTTTGTTTCTTCTTTGACGATCAGTTGGTTTGGGTCGGCTCGTGTCGACTCGAGACAACCTTACACCATCGGTTAAGTTTAATTTATTTTGGATAATTATTAAGTTGGTTCTGTTATTGAGTCGGGACGAGTTAGTTTGATTCAAATTGCTAATTTCGATTTTTGGTCAATAATTTCGAGTTCAGGGCACTTTGTGTTACTAACTTTTTTTTTTTTTTTTGTTACATTTCTTTAACTAAATGTTATCAAGTTAATGTTGTTAAATTAGATGTGCTCCGTATCAATTTTGTCTTTGAGAATTTTGCTTAATCATTGTTTGTGTCGTGTCATTATTGGGTAATTTCACCTCAAGGTCGGACTCAATTAGAGTTTTGTCGGGGGCTTTGGGGCATATAAGGTGTCTATTAAAAATAAAGGGCAAAGGATGCACAGGGGCTTGAACACATAATTGCATCTCAATGTATATATCTGCATGGATTTGTATAGAACCTTCAATCTTCTTAAGTGTAACTTATGTATCTCTCCAATTATGTACCAAGTTTCGCCCGTATAAAGAAAACATAAAAGTATATAGTGAACACTACGATTCCTATAAATGTAACAAGATTGAACAATCAGCAAAGATCACAGAACTTGAAAGGGAAGGCCTAAAGTATGATCATATCTTTTTCAAAGCAGCAACCCTTTCGGCTAATTCATCGAAGCTTGGCACCCTAGGACGTACATGTCCAAATGCACCATCGGTTAGAAAGGAATCGGATTTCACGTGTCTTAGGGGTGACTTGTTTGGCTCAATGGGTGAATCAGGCTCTTGATAATCAGGTGGCAGAAATTTGCTCCTGCCTGAAGATGACGGCGTCTCAGAATTGGGTTGCCCGTCAGATTCTGCTGTCTGAGAGTCTACGAAAAGATACCTTCTTCTACCTGGAGGTGGAGGCAATGCAGATTTTGGTGTTAGAGTATCCTCATTGTTGTCTGGTGATGTAGGAAAGCTGTTTCGAGCACTGCTTGGAGTTTTTGGTGGCCTCTTTGCCCTGCTATTTGTCCTCAACTTACCGCCAACTTCTTCCTCGTCATCCTCATCACTTAAGATGCCAAGTCTTCTCTCTTGCGGAATCCTGGCACTCTTAGTTTCCCTAACATCAATCTCGTGCTCAGAACTGCTTGTTGCGCTGCTGGTTGACTGTTTCAGAAACTTTGTTCGGACTGATCTAGGTCTTGGTTTGGCCTTACTGAACAAATCATCATCATCATAATTCTTCTCCTTCTGCCTATAATGATCAGGCTTCGTTCCATCAGATTCAGATCTCATATTTGGGTTGCTGTCTTCTTTGTTTTTCGATGCAGGATAATCGTGTCTAACATCAGTTCCATGCTCATCAGATATTACATAAGGGGCAGGGACAACTCTGTTGGTGAATGGTTTTCTGTGAGGATTGTTTTCGGCATCACTTCTAAAAGAGGTCGGGATTTTCTCTTCTTGCATGCTGTTTTGCTCTAGTAATATTTCTGAAACATCCCCAGAGTAAGAATTGTGCCTTCTAGTTTTGACCTTCTCCGCTTGCTCTTTATTCATCAGTTTTTTACAAGCTTCTTGGTTCGCCTTTACCTCGGCAGCAGTGGACCTGCTTCTGAGCATTTTGTCACTTGGATCAATCTTGGATCCAAGTTTTGTAGGCTTCTCCTGAGAAAGCGATCAAGCATGTTAGTCGAGGTAACAAATTAACATGACACTTTCTTGTGTAAGATGGTCTGACAATATATATGACGGAAACAGGCCTAGAACATAGTCAGTACTCAGCATGTAATAGAAAAAAAAAGTCAGGTGTACTTACTGTGCCTTGAGTGTAAATTTGCTGCTGCAAAGGTAGTGAATCCCATGTTATCGAGTATTCTTGTGCTATTTCTTGCATCAACTGAAGCTTCATTTCCATGGTAGGGGGTTTTGATTTTAGCTTCTCTACAAACTAACCATGATCAATCATTCAACAAAGTCAGGTCTGATACCAAACACATTGCACATATCAGAATATGTCGAAATAGGGAGAAGAATTGCTGTCACATTTGCGCGTTACGTACCTCTTTACTGACGTATGGCTCAAGTGTTTTGCCATATTTTTCGTTGATCTGATTTCTAAGATCGCGTAGTTCTGGTAGATCAGCAAATCTCGCTGCAGCGTATACCAGGGAAGAAACAGCAACTTTGCATTCCTCTGGGCACTCCCTGATAATGTCAAAACCAGTGGACTCTTTGTTAATTAAAATACAGTACCAGTTTACATAAAAACTGCTACAGAAATCTTTGTACTAAGGCAGTCGAAACCTAATCTTCATCGCCACAGAAAACAATGCCCTTGATGCTGATGTAGTGATGTATGTGACTAAAGTCTAAAATTGTATGAAATGATTGAAACCATATTACTATTTCATGTAGGTAAAGTACATATATTATGACCAAATTCAGATGTTCAGTGCTTAATGAATTAATGGGACATTAAAGTCAACATATGTAACTTCGACACTCCATATACCTTGCATGTCAAGTGTCAGGCACGATGCTATACTTATACTTCACGACATTCATGCCCGACACACTAACATATACTATACCCGTGTCCGACACTTGCAGTCGAGTCCAAGTAACATGGAAGTCAACTTATCAGGGGTTGCAATCAAAGAATGCACAGGAAAAGCAGAATAAATAGAGAAAATGTAAAGGTCTCCCACTACTTCTACCATTTGACTCACCAAGTCGGAGCAGATTTCACATCATACCAACGAACTTGACCAACCATATATGTAAAATCGGCATACTGTAGTTCTTAATTAAGAGAATAGGTATACCACTAAGAAGAAGAATACAGAAGTCAAATATTTTTTATACATCCAAATTCCGGCAAATGTATGTAATACTATACCTTTCTTTGTGCATTACTTTGAGATGTTCGTAGATGCATGCACAACTCTGCTCCACATAGTCATAACATGAAGTCAAGTTCATCTCATTATATAGTCCTTCAGCCTGCATCAACATAAAATGTGGCACCCCATTTCAGAACTTATTGATTCATGCAACAGTGACACCTTTGAATCGCACTTTTTCTTATTTTCAAGCTAGAGACGAAGGTATGAAAATTATCGTTTATATATCAAGTTCCACCAAAGGCAAAATGCTTTGCGATAGATTGTCTCTCAGAACAATATGGACATGATTTAACTAAAACTTAATCACCACGAGTCCACGACAATTGCACATATCAAATTAAAACATGCCATGTTCAATATTACAAGTTGATTAACTGCCACATGATGACTCAAACAAATTACAAAAATCTTAGGGTAGACAACTTTAGCTAAATGCACCAAGGCTAAGCATTCACCTTCATTTTATCAAACACTTTCTCTACTTTATGATCATCTAATCGTGATAACCACAATCGAAAAATTAAAGATATATGCTCATTTTGACGTACAATAGTGAAGAAAGCCGAAACACAATTGACGCATACAGGTTGCAAACCCACTTGACCACGTCTCATTACTCAAGATTCAACATTGGTGACGTATCTACTAGCTAAAATTTTAAGACGTGTCAACTAGTTGATCTAAGCTAGCTGACATTCGCACAACCCGTCATTTTTAATACTCCACATTGATTACATACGAAAAGTATAGATAACACATCCAAACCCACAAATATGACGCAACATTATTCATTACCCATGATCATAATTCATAATTTAAAAAGGGAAAAACAGAGGAGATAATAAAAATAAAATTACCCTGCCGTAAGCATTACGATCAAGGCTATTCTTCAAAAGATCAGCTATATCTTTCTTTAGAAACTTCTGCATTGCATGTCGTTTCTTCTTTATCACCTCCAACCGAGTCTTGGTCCGAGTCAGCGCCGATTTACTATAATTATTATCATTGTTAAACAAACAATCAAACAAAAAATCAGCATTAATAACAAACACAATAAAAATTTAACAAACCCATGATTATAAATTTATACTATATCCAAAAATTAATGAACTAATACAATTATTAATCAATTTCACCAACAAAAACAAAAAAAAAGGGGGAAATTTCTTGCTTACGCACCATTTTGATCTGAAATTGTTGCGGTGGAGCAACCCGTCCAACATTTGTGCGAAATTTTTATGTGGGTTTAATTATTTCTTAAAAGGGTATTCAAAGATTTAATCTTTTTTATGATAAGAACAAATAAATGTAGGAATTAAACGAAAGAAATTGTTAAAGAAATTAAAGCACTTTGTAATACAACAATGTAGGGGAAAAAAAAAAATTGTGGGTTTTAATGCAATCAAGTCACGTTAAGAATTACAGTATTTGAGGGATGAAATTTTCGACAAGTTGAAAAAATAATTTTTGGGTAAGGAAAAGAATCCAGTAAAATATTAGCTAAGATTTGATATTATATGATGTGAGTTTAGGAGAAGATATGGAAGAATGAATGAAGGAAGCTTGTTGGAGAAGAAGGAAAAAATGGTGTTTATATTTGGAGGGTGATGTGGAAGGCAATGCCAAGTAGGATAAAAGGGGCTGGAAATTTGAAGGTTACCCCTAAAAACAGGGGAGTTTGTTGATTCTTTTGTAGTTTTGTGTTGGTAGTGTAATATTTGTACAACAATGGGGGATTTATTCAATGAAATGGAATGTAAAATATTCTCTTAAAAGATTGGATTTTCTTTTGGACAAAGGTTTTGGTGAATGGGGAGATTGTGTGATTTTATAGTTAGAGATAGCTGTTATAGGGTGGCATTTTGTATACTCCCTCTATTTTAATATATATATGACGTTTACAAGTTACGAGACAAGTTTTGACTTTGTCAAAAATTATAAAAATTACTACTACCATTGGATTCATTGTGAATTATACTTTCACAAGATTATAATTTCATAATTTTTACCCTTATACTTTGCGAGATATTGAAGGTCAAATAAGTGTCTCGAAATGTAAGAAAGACATATATTTTGAGAAGGAGGGAGTAGTATTTTAATTCTTTTTGAAATAAAACGTAGGTTCATCGATATGATCGTTAAAAAGTTACTTTGTATCGAAGATTGTAATATTAGATTAGACATGATTTTTGGCTAATCAACAAACTTGATCATTTATGTATTGACGTATAATGGGTGAGGATCCCCTAGAGTTATTTCTTGGTAGAGTTGGTAGAGTTTGCTAAAATTAGTAATAAGACAAAAAAAAAAGAATCTTGGAATGAACAAAAAAAATGCAAGAAATTAACTCTTACCTTATTAAGTAAACTCTACATGGTAGAGTTTATTTTCAACTCTAGGGGATCCAATTCCACGTATAATGGTAGAGGAATGGAGATTTGTTTGACTCTATTGCGTGGAGATGAGACTCTTCAAGTCCACTTTTTGGGGGGCTAAACGGGAGGGAGAGTTATTCATTCGTATCGAATTCCACAAACACCTTCCGAAAAGTTGTTTATAAGAAATAAATAAATCCGACCCGTTAGGGAGCACAAGTCTAACCGTATAATGAGCTAGTATATTTACTCCCGTACTCCGTATTCTCTACCAATTTTACATGAGTGACAAAAATGTCATCAAATTATTATTATAGTGTTCGCTAGAGGCTAGCTACGGTTTATATCTCTTTGAACTTTACATACTCTTTTAGTTATGAACGCCATTTTTCTTGTTATTATTACTACAAAAAAAAGTACAATAATTCCATGTATTTACATCATGCGAATTCAATTTTATATTCCAAGTATTTACATCATGCGAATTCGATTTGATTCTTAGTTTTACCCGAGTAAAGACTAGCTATAGAACCAATTAGCAAACACAAAGGAAGTGTCGATCGGATTTGGGAGGGGAAACTTACAGCTGCTTTCGGCTACATATTTGAAACGGTGTCATAGTAAATATATTGGCCCAAAGAATTCATGTATGTTTTCCTTTTCAAAGCCCAAAGAAAAGCCTCACCACTTTCCATCATAAGGCCCAATAGAAAAAAATAAGTGATGACAGGTAGGTCGGAATAGTTGTTGAAGGAACACACGACCTTTGACAAATTATCTAGGATGATCTACACAAATTATGAAATTAAGCTAAACAACTTACATTTTTCGATTTCCGAATATACTTCTCACGCATATCCCCACATGATTCATCGACTTGCACCAATTTCAGCACCATAAACATTAAACATGGTATGTGCCTCGTCTCTCTTTAGTTACATGTTTTCGTCGAGTATAAAGGTTGTACGTTTGTCTAGAGTTTAACAAGTTAGTTCTAATAATCGATATGCGATTCGATTGTTCTACATACGAAGATAGATTTATAAAACTTTAAATTCCAAATCACTATATCGAATGTTCAAATATAAACAAAAGAAATTAAACTCAATTGATTCCCATCAAAATGGATACGTATTCATCATGGAAGGTTTTGCTAGCAAAATTATATGAACTAAACGAGCATTAGGTGCTCGAAGCCCTTGTCAAAAGTTCGTAACCAATATGTATAGTAGTGGACGTACAGTACCACACCAATAACTCTTGATCACTTTCTGCTGGATGCACCTTTTCAGCCCATCTTATATTTTTTGTTTCTTTGTTGAAGGTATAAAATCATTGTGGGTGGTCTAAGTATCAGTCTAGACTTTTGTTTCATTTGGTTATCTAACACTAACATAGTAATAGAACCTCGTTGTTACCGAGGTATCAAGTTCGAATCCTGGCAACCTATTCGATTTTATATCTGTATCGATTGGAGATACGAGTTAACTTTCTTTGTTTGTTGTCCTGTCGAAATATATATAGACCATTAGTAATTTAGCATCGTCCATGTTTATTGTCATACATTTTGATTACTGGTGGTGGCTAATTAGTAATTATTTAGACTTTAATTTAATTTCATGTTGCAAATTTAATTAGTCTGCAATCCCATTGATGGCGCGGGCGCTCTTGAGGTTGATGTTGTCGTTGATAAGTAATCCAACGGCTGCTCTCGCGACTTTGCTCTATTACAGCGATTTCCTTCCTAACCATCTCAACGTAGAAAGATTAATTCGACATGATCTTCTGTATCGAGAAAACTACTTGTTTCACCTCCTCATCAACTTCTTGAGATGTATATGGTACGTCAACTATACATGGAGTACGTATTATTCGGTCAGCAAAAATGAAAGGATGGAATTCTAAAGTTTGTGTGCTTGTTTGTTTCACGCAGATAATGTTCTTTCGGAATCCAACTTATAAAAGAAGCTAAGGCGAAAAAGTTCACAATAATAACTCGAAGTTGGTCGGATCGAACAAAAAGTTGAAGTTGCTGTATGCGGATTTTTTTGTTGTATATTGTGACTATTTGTATATGGTGGTCATAAGCTAAGTGAGCGCTTATTTCCATCGAATTACGTATGGATTATCGGTTATTGTCCAAATATGATAGACTGGTGATATGTTAGGATTTCGAGTGCTACTTTATACGATTTACATGATGATTAGGATATGATTATGTTGTTTATTGGTCCACATTTCATATTATTGGTTTTGTAATATTTTGATAGAAAATGTGGCCATTGGAATCAGTTTTGAGCTAATTTGCGCAAGGGTCGACTTTTAATACTCATATCTCTCAAACTACTTGGATTTTTACTGTGAAATCACTTGGAGATGAAACTTCATGATCTTAACTTTCCAGGAAGTGGTCATAAGCCTTATTTGGCCAAGTAACGAGGGAGATACGTTCGTTTGAAAATCGCCTGACGACCCAATTTCTACCGCGATCGCGGCTACTTATCCGCGATCGCGAATGGAGAACAGGATCGATTCCCACAATCGCGTGATATGGAGCCGCGATCGCGGCCACCTCTTGCCGGATTTTTCTAATTAGATTATCTTCCTAATTTTGTTCTCAATTCTTATTTGTATAAATAGCAAACTCAGAAATCTTGTATTGGCATTCAATCTTTCAGTATTCTTTGTAACCGTCGGTACATCGTATGGAGAACTAATTCCTCCATTCTTGGTTTGGTCATTCAAAGCTAGCATTCAATCCAATCGTGAGTTCTAATTCTCTTCCCTAACTCTTAATTATTGTTGTTCTTCCGTTTTAATGTTTATGATTTGCTTATTCTAAATTACCTAGGGTTTGCATAATCTATCCTTAGCCTTATTAATTATCGCTCGTTTAACTAATCTGGTAAAGTAAAGAACTTTGGTCTAGTATTAGGTGCTCGTCGGTTTTAGATTGAAGGGAAGAAAACCATAATTGGCATAGTATATTACAGCTCAGTGTATGCGCTCAATTCTCTATTGACATTGTTCTAAGTCTTATTGCTGTTATTGAATCGAGTCTAATCGCTTGTTTTAGAACGTTTAATAATTAGGGTTGTTAGAGACGTGCTCACGCCTAATAACTAATCAGTAAGGAACAATAGGAATTTAATTCCACAATAGAGTAATTAAGAAGAAGATAATTGAATTGAAACTAGGACCGATTGTTAGAATTGCTAGCGGCGATAACCCCGACCAAGAGCTCGTTAATCTTGATAAATCAATCACTTAATTCATTGTTTTACTTATTAGTTTAATCGACAACTCAATCAATCAAAACCCCCAATAATTGTTACTTGTTACTTAATTGCACGCTTGGACTACGAATAACCCAATAATTCCCCGTGGATTCGAACCTTACCTCCCTACTACATTAGTTATAGGTTAGTATTGTAATTGAATTTGGAGAGTAATACGACTTAGCCCCACCAACGGGTAGTCGTGTTACTTACCAGACAACGATACGTCATTTGTTCTTGTTGGAGTAGGTGTCCTCCGACAATAATGCGTTGACTAATTAAATCTAATTAGGAATAAACCTGGGATATATTATATATACTAAGTCAGTTGATTAACGTAAATCGATAACGCTTGGCTGGCTAGAGTTTGACGTTATTGTCGTTTTGACGGCGGTAATCAACTGATCCCTCCCGGTCACACTGATAAAGATAGTTTCTCCAGAAGATATTATATTTGTATTTAATACAATATAATATAAACCCTAATGTATCAGTTATAGAGTTAACTGATTATGTTGGATAGTGTTTTACGAGTTCGGAACTCGAGTCGGATAAATTATGGTTTTTGTGTAAATAGTCAAAATTGACGATTAGCTATTTAAATTACAAAGAGTTGTAGTTTTAGCTTAAAATGATGTAATTAGTAATTATTATATAGAGATATAATAAGTAACTAACACTTAAAGAAATAAGTGTACAAATTATACCCAAATTGTAACATAAGATGTTAAGGGGTATAATTAGTAAGGGCAAAATGGTCATTTGCCACAACCATTATATATAGTGTGTTTTATGTCAAATAAACACAACAAATCATTTCTACATACACAAAAACTTGATTTTAGAGAGAGAATAGAGAGAAAACCCTCTAATTTCTCTAAAAATTCAGCCTACTTCCAACTCTTTTAAGATCAAGTTTTCTTCATTGCATGTCAATAAAAACTTGATCAAAACACTTTACTAAACCTAGAATAACATTAGCTAAAGTGTTAGCTAATTTTATTTTGGTTTTAGGGTTAAAAAAAAAAAAATCTCTTAAAACTAGTCCATTTTGTGAGATTTTTGGAGAGCTTCTTTGGTGGATCAAGAGAGGAGGTTTCCTAACTTGGAAACTCAAAACTAAGGAGGAGGATCCCCATTAATTAGCAGCTCAAGATCCTTCTTTTGAAGGAAGGTCAAAATTCCTCTTGATTAAGGTATAAAAATTATGTTTTATTACCTTATTTATGCTTTAATCTTACATGCAACAAAAGATCCTAGCTAAACTTAATTAGGGGTAATTAAGTACTAATTAGAGGAGTCTAATTAGGGGCTAAATAACTTTCATGTGGTATCAGAGCATCGGTTTAAGTTGCATGTTAATTTTAAGCTTTAATTAGGTTAATTGGTAACTTAATTAATTTTTAATGATAAAAATTGGTTTTATCATATAAACTAAAGTTGCATGTGATGTTTTGGGCATGTGGATGCTCCAACCGAAATTATGGTATTTTAGGAATTTATTTGCTATTTTCTTGCTTAATTTTGGTTGTTTTTACAAGATTTATGCTATTTTCTAATTAATTGGTAATTAGATTAACATGCATGTTGATTTTTGTAATTTAAGAAATTTATAATTTTTCCAGAATTATAATGAGTATAATTTCCAGAAATTATTTCATAATTTTAATTGGCCATTTGTTATTAATTAGTAATAATATAAATGGTGGAAAATTGATTTCTTAAGAGAAAATGACCAAAATAATTTTGCATATTTTTGTCCTTAATTAGCTACTGGTTGTGAGCTTAAATCACATAATGAAATAATTTCTAAATGTTTTTTCATAATTAGTTATGATTTATTTAGATATTTTCGGGTTTATTATGTGATTTTTGGACAAATAGTTAGCAAATATAATCAAATTAAACTAATTAATTCAATTTTAGTGGAGACTAAATATTGAAAAAAAAAAAAAAAAAAAAACTAATTTGTTGGTGGTTAGTTTAAACTTAAAAGGTGTTTTAAGTGTTGATTATTGATTTTTAAAGTTAGAATCGGAAATTCCTAAATTTACCGGGTTGCTTGTACTGTCAAGTTGAAAATCTGATTTTCGGTCTAATTTGCATGATTCTAAGTATAGTATGGCCATAGAGTACTATAGTATCGGTACTGTACCGAAATGTAAGGACGGTATCCGATTGGTTTGTAATAATTGCGATCTCGTATCGCCGGTTTGTAATAATATTTAATTTTTTTTTTTTCAAAAAATGTATAATAGGATAGTCCATATGTACATTTGTTTATATTGTAGACCGGCGCTTTTCACGGAGCCAAAAGTTGGTGACTCGAGATCGAATTGAAGACGGAGCCTTTGAAGCTTTTGAAGCCTAATTTAGGTTTAATAGCTTTTATTAGGTTCTAGTCTTATGGCCATACTAGGACTTGGATTTATTTGATGCATGCTTGGTTTAATTTCCGCACAATTATAACCAAACTCAAATCCCACATTGTCATATCCATTATCCGCGACTCGCTAGAATTAGTTCACTTAAAAGCGATAGATATAATATGACAAGATCTCTCACAAAAAAAATTTTTAAAATCGAGATTTAGTCCTTCCACAATTCACACCTATGCAACCCTTGTTCATTAGGGGCACGCTCGCCCTAGCGGGGTGTTTCCTTTTTACCTTGGGGGAGTAGGTTAATAAAGAGTTATTACGAGTGAATTTTGGTTTAATCTTGACGTGATTTGCAATACAAGTCTTGCAATACGGGACTAAAGGATTGATTTAGTTGAAATCGATCAACCGAGAGTTCTAAGTGTAGAATCAATCATGAGTTGGTTTACCGAAATTACATAAATTTAGGATGTATCGCCATCCGCGTGCCTAGATTTATATAAGATCGGATCTCGGAATCATTTATATAAATTAGAGAGATCATTATATAAATGCCTAAATTCACAAATAATTATTTTAATGTGAATTTGACGATGAATTTAATCGATTGTTTTTTTTTTCCCACGTTGTAGTTTAAAGTCAAAAATGGCTCAAATGTCCAATTCAGTAATATCCAAAGACTCCTGGCTTCGTAATTTTATGGAAAAGAATGAACTAAAGGAGGATGGAAGCAATTTTACTGATTGGGAGTTAAACCTGCGATTAGCCCTTCAATCTGATAGAAAACAACGTTTTCTATACGAACCCCCGATTCCCGCTCCAGGTCCCGACGCCACCCCTGATATGATACAAATGTATGAAGAGTACAAGCATGAATCTGACCAGATTAAGAATGTATTGATTTTTGCTATGCACCCGCGTTTAAAGAAACGCATGATTGATTTCAGTGCGTATCAAATATTCGCTCGGCTTACGACTAGTTTCTCGCAAAAGCCGCGAATACTTCAATACGAAGCAGCTTCGAGTTTCTTTGAGACTAAGCTCTCAAAGGGCCAACCAGTTGGTCCTCAAATTCTCAAATTTATTGAGAATGTTGAAACTCTTGAGAAGTTAGGATGCCCAATTTCTGAAGATTTTGCGGTATACCGTCTGCTTAATTCTTTGCCTGCAACATTCGATCCTTTTAGGACGAATTACAACATGAATGATTTAAAGAAAAATCTTCATGAATTGCATGCCATGCTTGTACAACATGAGAGGGATTTGGTGTCAAGTGGGAGCGCGAATAAAGATGTTTTATCCATGGCGGTAAAACAAAAGGGGAAGTTCAAGAAGGGTGCGGGCAAGGGTAAGAAACCCGCGCGTGGCAAAGGAAAAGGAAAAGTTGCTTCGGGCAACAATTCTATTGCTAAGAGAGGCGCGACTCCTGAACAAAAATGCTTCCATTGTGGAAATTTCGGTCATTGGAAGCGAAATTGCCCACAGTACCTGGAGGAGAAGAAGTCGAAACCAGGTATATATATGATAGACATTAATTATGCAAGTACCACGTCCTGGGTATTGGACACTGGATGTGGATCTCACCTTTGTAATCACTTGCAGGGGCTGACGAAGGCACGTCGGCTGGCAAAAGGTGAAGTTGACCTCCGTGTCGGGAATGGAGCTAAAGTAGCCGCCGTATCAGTAGGAACGTATATTCTGTCACTGGCCTCAGGGCTAGAGTTGTATCTAAATAACTGCTATTTTGTACCAACTCTAAGTAAGAATATAATTTCGGTTTCTGTTTTAGACGCTGAAGGTTTTGAATTTTCAATACGAAACAACAGTTGTACCTTCTCGTTTAATGATATGGTGTACGGAACAGCCAAATCTATAAACGGTATTTACGTTTTAGATTTGACAAATGAGGTCTATCATGTAGCAAATAAAAAGCTCAAAATAGGAGATCCCGATAAATCCTACCTTTGGCATTGTCGTTTAGGGCATATAAACGAAAAACGCATTGAGAGACTCGTAGCCAATGGAGTTCTCAAACCATTTGATTTTGGATCATATGGAACATGCGAATCTTGTCTTTTAGGCAAGATGACTCGGGCACCTTTTTCAGGAAAAGGAGTACGAGCCAGTGATTTATTGGCCCTCATTCATACAGATGTCTGCGGTCCAATGACAATCACTGCTAGAGGAGGTTATGACTACTTTGTCACTTTTACAGATGATTTTAGTAGATATGGCTACATCTACCTAATTAAATATAAAAGTGAGGTACTTGAGAAATTTATAGAATTTCAAAAGGAAGTAGAAAACCAATTAGGAAAGAAGATCAAGGCCTTACGATCAGATAGGGGAGGTGAATATCTCAGTAATGCCTTTGATATTCATCTGAAAGACTGTGGAATCATATCACAGCTTACACCTCCTGGTACACCACAATTAAATGGTGTAGCCGAAAGAAGAAACCGTACCCTGTTGGATATGGTCAGATCAATGATGAGTCAGACTGAGCTTCCTGATTCATTCTGGGGTTTTGCTCTCCAAACTGCTATTTTCACTCTCAATAGATGCCCGACTAAATCAGCTCCGAAAACTCCATATGAGTTATGGAGAGGAAAAGTTCCGAACCTCTCATTTATCAAGATCTGGGGTTGTGAAGCATATGTCAAAAATAAGACTGACAATAAGCTTACACAAAGATCTGATAAATGTCTCTTTGTAGGTTATCCTGTACATACTCGAGGATATTACTTCTACAATCGTGTAGAGAACAAAGTTTTTGTGTCTCGAGATGCTGTCTTTTTAGAAAAGGAATTAATTTCTAAAAGACAGAGTGGGAGAAAATTTGAACTTAGTGAAGTTCAGGAGCCACAAATGCATAATGAGGCTCACGATGTTTTGCCAGAAGACATTCCTGAATCGTCTAACTCTGTGGTTCCATTTTCCACTCCTAGAAGGTCAGGCAGATCAAGCCATCCACCAGATCGATACCTAGGTGTGATTGAGGATGGTGGTGATCATTTTTTGCTTCTAGAAAGCAATGAGCCTGCAACCTACAGAGCAGCCATGTCTGGACCGAATTCTGCTAAATGGCTTGAGGCAATGAAATCCGAGATAGATTCCATGTACGAGAATCAAGTATGGGACTTGGTTAACTTGCCTGAAGGAACCAAGGTTCTTCAGTGCAAATGGATCTTTAAGATCAAGACCGGCATGGATGGAAATCAAGATATTTTCAAAGCTCGATTGGTAGCTAAAGGTTTCACACAAGTTCATGGTTTAAACTATGACGAGACCTTTGCGCCAGTTGCAATGCTTAGATCTATTCGGATAATCTTAGCGATTGCTGCTTTTCATGATTATGAGATATGGCAGATGGACGTTAAAACCGCCTTCCTAAATGGGTTTCTGGAAGAGGAAGTGTATATGACACAACCTGAGGGTTTTATTGATCCAAACAATCCTAAGAAAGTTTGCAAACTTAAGAGATCCATTTATGGTCTTAAGCAAGCATCTCGGAGTTGGAACCATCGGTTCAACCATGTGATTAAACAAAATGGTTTCACTCGAAGTGTCGAGGAACCTTGTTTATACATGAAATTTAGTGGGAGTAAAGTAACTCTCCTAATCCTATATGTAGATGACATATTACTCATTGGAAATGATATCCCCATGCTTAACTCCGTTAAGGACTGGCTCGGGAAACATTTCCAAATGAAGGATTTAGGAGAAGCGCAACGCATCCTAGGTATTCGAATCTATAGAGATAGATCAAAAAGAATACTAGCGTTAAGTCAAGAAACTTATATTGATAAGATTCTTGACAGGTTCAATATGAAAGACTCTAAACGAGGCTTTTTACCTATGGGAAGTGGGATAATTTTGAGTAAATCTCAATGTCCAACTAAACCTGAGGATATTGAACACATGAAATCGAAACCTTACGCTTCCGCAATCGGTTCGATCATGTATGCTATGATGTGTACGCGCCCAGACGTGTCATATGCTTTGAGTATGACAAGTCGTTACCAAGCCAATCCAGGCGAGAGCCATTGGATAGCCGTTAAGAACATCATTAAATACTTAAGAAGGACTAAGGACACGTTCTTAGTTTTTGGAGGGGATTCTGAGCTTCGTATAAAGGGTTATGCGGATGCTAGTTTCCAAACAGATCGAGATGATTCAAAATCTCAATCAGGATATGTTTTCATACTGAATGGTGGAGCCATATGCTGGAAGAGCACCAAGCAATCGGTGACTGCGGATTCTACAATGGAGGCTGAGTATCTTGCAGCGTCAGAAGCTGCAAAAGAGGCAGTTTGGATCCGGCAGTTCCTGGAAGGATTAAATGTAGTCCCTACAGCAGCGGATCCTATTCCAGTCTATTGCGACAATAGTGGAGCAATAGTTCAGGCTAAAGAGCCTAAATCTAGTAACAAATCTAGACATGTACTCAGGAAGTTCCATGTAATTAGAGACTTTGTGGAACGAGAAGATATATCGATTTGTAAGGTTAGGACAGACGATAATATCGCTGATCCTTTAACCAAGCCATTATCACAGGCTAAACACAATGGTCATATTGCCTCGATGGGTTTGAGGCGTATGCCTGACATGTGTTAGATTATATGTTGTAATAGTTAATAAGTGTATTACCTTTTACATATATGATAATTAAATTCATCGTTTTAAGTTTTATTGAACTCGTTTATTAATTCATTTTTAATAAAAAGCTGAATTATATATATGCTCTGTTGATTCCTAATAGGTCGTGGAGACGATTTGAACCCTATTAAGTGAACAGGATTAACAGTGTATTCTGTCTCTAGTCATAAAATGAGGTGACGTCTCAATTGACTAGATTGTAAGTCGGTTGATGACTAGTTCAATAATCATGGATTCATAGAGATGAATAACCGATTACATAGACAGACTGTAGATGACACTCTGTCAGACATTTGACCAATTATAGAACCTTTGTGTCTGGTCGTGACAAGGTAATCTATATTATTCCTATTAGTCGATTCTTTCGACCTGAGATTGTTTGTCTGAGTTTATGCAGCAGGCAGTGACTTTGATTTATGTTCTAAGTCGTGCCGTAAAAGGAGGCTAAAAGGGCTTCTATTGGGTCATTACCTACTGTATGAAACAAAGAAAATATGTCAAGAAGGGATTGTCCACCCACGTCAGGGTATAATATCTTTGGGCCACTCGAGGAATTGTGACTGGAAATGCGTGGCCACGCTCGGAAGAGATCTATGATAGATATTCCGGTCAGACAGTCATAATCCAGATCGAGAAAACCACTTTTGATAAAGATCCAATGCAAGTTCGACCTGAAAGATACTTCGCATTGAGTGGGAGATATAACGGACAAGAGAATCGGTAACGCATGACTTGTCTCGGACAAGTGGGAGATTGTTGGAGTAGGTGTCCTCCGACAATAATGCGTTGACTAATTAAATCTAATTAGGAATAAACCTGGGATATATTATATATACTAAGTCAGTTGATTAACGTAAATCGATAACGCTTGGCTGGCTAGAGTTTGACGTTATTGTCGTTTTGACGGCGGTAATCAACTGATCCCTCCCGGTCACACTGATAAAGATAGTTTCTCCAGAAGATATTATATTTGTATTTAATACAATATAATATAAACCCTAATGTATCAGTTATAGAGTTAACTGATTATGTTGGATAGTGTTTTACGAGTTCGGAACTCGAGTCGGATAAATTATGGTTTTTGTGTAAATAGTCAAAATTGACGATTAGCTATTTAAATTACAAAGAGTTGTAGTTTTAGCTTAAAATGATGTAATTAGTAATTATTATATAGAGATATAATAAGTAACTAACACTTAAAGAAATAAGTGTACAAATTATACCCAAATTGTAACATAAGATGTTAAGGGGTATAATTAGTAAGGGCAAAATGGTCATTTGCCACAACCATTATATATAGTGTGTTTTATGTCAAATAAACACAACAAATCATTTCTACATACACAAAAACTTGATTTTAGAGAGAGAATAGAGAGAAAACCCTCTAATTTCTCTAAAAATTCAGCCTACTTCCAACTCTTTTAAGATCAAGTTTTCTTCATTGCATGTCAATAAAAACTTGATCAAAACACTTTACTAAACCTAGAATAACATTAGCTAAAGTGTTAGCTAATTTTATTTTGGTTTTAGGGTTAAAAAAAAAAAATCTCTTAAAACTAGTCCATTTTGTGAGATTTTTGGAGAGCTTCTTTGGTGGATCAAGAGAGGAGGTTTCCTAACTTGGAAACTCAAAACTAAGGAGGAGGATCCCCATTAATTAGCAGCTCAAGATCCTTCTTTTGAAGGAAGGTCAAAATTCCTCTTGATTAAGGTATAAAAATTATGTTTTATTACCTTATTTATGCTTTAATCTTACATGCAACAAAAGATCCTAGCTAAACTTAATTAGGGGTAATTAAGTACTAATTAGAGGAGTCTAATTAGGGGCTAAATAACTTTCAGTTCTTGCATATTATAAAAAATGATTACATATCGACTTTTGTATATGAGACTCTTGCATGGTGCAAACTATCGCCGCAATAGGCTTTTTTTTTTTTTTTGGTAATCGACGAAGAAAATACAACACTAACTACTACTGCTACTAGCTACTACATCCTCCCAAGCAGGTACGAGATGTTCATTCTCGTCAAAAAGTGCAGCCAGCCCAACGTCATCTCTGAGTCTGATAGGCGTCGGGACATTATCCTTGACGGGGTCTTGTGGAATAGCCCACATTGCTTGTGCTGCCAAAAGATCGGCGATGTTGTTCCAAGCTCGTGTAATGTGAAGCACATTCATATGTAGTGCTCTTGACAGTCCCCTGCATATGTCATAGATATTGTTCAACTTATCCACATGGTGACTAATATCGTTAATTCCATTAACAACAATTTCACAGTCCGAATAAAGATTCAGATGACTCAACACATTCCCTTGGAGCCAATTTAGCCCCATCATGATTGCAAGGCATTCCGCCTCACAAGCTCTGCGAGCAAAGGTATGGACCATGAAACCATGTCTCCATCGGCCCTAGAAGACATCCACCTATTCCCGCAGAAAGATTAGCCGCAACAAAAGACGTATCAACAAATAAGGATGAGCGAGATTGGATGTCATGGTGAGGGCGAAAGTGTTTAGAAAAGGGAGGGGGTTGACTGTTGAGGAACAGGCGAGAGAAAAGCATTTTTTTTAAAGTCTGAGTACTAGAGAAAAGAGAGAGGGTGGAAATGATTTTCCGATAAAAAATCCATGCATTTCGCCTCTTCCAAATGAGCCAACAAGTAATTGAAAATATAACAATCCAATTAAGGTCATTTCCAGTAGCAAGGTTCAGGGTAATCCAATCCACAGGGTCAAAAGAGAAGGACCAGGCAGGGGGGGTATTTAAGGATGACCAAATTTCAGTGGCATAAGGGCAGTCCCGTAAAACATGGATCACAGTTTGGCAGAAGGAACAACGTCGGCTAAAAAAGCATTAGCCGAGAGCCGGCTCCAGGCTGTTGTAGAAAAAATTTGACACTGGGCGAGACGGGGAGATCATGGATGAAGGCCCAAACTTTCGCTTCTACAGCACCCTGGTTATCCCTATACCTGTGACACCCCATATTTTTGGGTTACTTAAATTGTACAAAGTATTGGGAGAATCTCGTTTTAAGGGTATGAAAATCTATTTTGGGAAATTAGGGTATATCTTCCGTTTAGAGACGCTTTCCTAATTGGGCAACTGTTTGGCGAAATTACCAAAATACCATTACTAAACCCTTCCTATTTTCTACAAAAGAATAAAATAAACACTCAAACCCTCCATCACTCACTCACGTCGCACGAGAGAAGCAGGAGAAGAAAGAGAGAAAGAAATGAGAAGAGAAGAAGAGGAGGAAGAGCGGCGCACGCACCCTGAGGCCGCCGCTAGCCACCGCCGGCCGACCAACCGCCACTGCCGCCCCCTTTTTCCTTCCCTCTTGGTTTTCACACCAAGAGTTGTAAGTTTAAAACCCTTTCTCTTGAAATTTTCAGATTAGGGCTTTTTAATTTATCATGTGTTTGAAGTTAAAATATGATTGTAGTATTGGGTGTTACTTATTTAGATTACAATCATACTTAATTATGGTTTTGGTACATGAATTGTTGGATTTGGAATTAGGGTTCTTGTGATTATGAATTATGATGATTTGATGATGATTTTATGGGTGAATTTATGTGAAAGTTGGAGGGGATGTTTATTATGAGATGGGTAAACCTTAGTTTCAAATTGGGAACGTTTCATGGTGTTTTGATTATGAATATACATTCTGCCCATTTCTGAAATTTGCCTAATTTGGATGTTTAAGTTGTTATTATGGTGATTTATTGATGGATTAATGTTGTTAGTATACTTGGGAGGGTGTTGTGCAAATTTGGTGTTGTTTAGAGGTCGTTTGAATGTTGAAATCCAAAGTTAGAGTGGCTTGGATGCACTAGTTGGGTGATGGTTAGTGATTAGTGTATTGTTGATTGATTTTAGGTTGTGTGTTCGAGGAAGTACCGTTCTAAAGTCTTGAGTTGATCTTGTGATTTCGCTAGTAAGGTAAGAACGTTGATCACAAACCTCTCATTAGCCATTATCTTGTTTGATACACTTTGCTTGATCATCGTATGTTCTTGCTTTACACATTCATTCTTGTTACCCGTTTCGCTCGTGCCTAATTATATCATTGAGCATATTTTCCTTCCGTCTTATCCATGTTCGTTTGTGGTCTTTCGACCACCATACTCCCCACGGCCCTTTGGCCTCTTAGCCGAGATCACCACTCGGCCACTCGGTCGAGTGGTGTGTTTGTTTGTCGTTTGTGTTTGTTTCGCTTCTAGTATCTCTCGATTATGATCATTATAATTTGTATCGTCAAATAATGCATCTTTGAATAACGTATATAAAATGGATGAAAGAAAATAAATGACTCCACCTAGAGTACGATGGATTCAGCTCGACCGATCATCGTTTGATATACCTCTGATCAAGGTACGTAGGGTCGGATTAGCTACCGACTTCCTAATAGTCTTCCTCCTAGATGGGAACTCGTCCTACCGGCCTGTCTTGCGAGGGGTGTGCACACTCGGGATTATTAGGGCGATAATTACAACTCTAGCTCGAACAAAGTTCGTTAAGTGGGGGCTATGGGGTAGGACCCTGGCCGAAAATGTGATTAAGTAATGTATATATTGAGCGACGATGCTCTTTTGATAATGCACTCTGTTGTTATTGATATTCCTATGTTATAACGTCAATTTGTTCTTGTTAGCTACGCGCCTCAAGGCGCGTATCTTATTTGTTCTTTATGCTTGTTAATTCTTACTCAGCCTGTGCTGACGTTCTGTTTTCTGGTTCGTCCCTACCGTGTTCTGGGGCCTATGTCAATCTTCGATGGCATAGTTGACAGGTCTTGATGATATGGCTGCATGCTTACGAAGCTGATCATGTTGGGGTTTTCGAAAGACTTTGTTTTATCTCAGACTTCATTTCATTTTGACTATGTAATTTGGGTTTCGTTTTGAGAACTATAGCTCGACATTTAAAGACTTCCGCTGTTTTATTTTCCGTTGGTTTATTGTAGTTGAATTTCTAGCCTAACAATTGACTTGGTAGTCAATTGCGGCGTGACAATTCTAAATTTATTTCTATTTATAGTTGGTCAAAAATTTAGGGTTGATACAATACCAAAGGTAATAATACACCATCCCAGCGTCAAAAGATCTACCAAGAGCCACATCACAGCACACTATATCAATCCCTACCCCGAGAATAAAGGTAGCCAAAATATTACGGTGAGTGTCCTGGTCAAACATGTCATCCAAGGAGATCTCCACACCACCATGGTCAAAGTCAAAAACCGTCTTAGACGCAAGATCAGATGGGAGGAGACCTATGAAACGACTACGAAGAGGTCCCTCGATGCACCACTTATCATCCCATAAATTGATAAGCCGAACATCCCCCACCGACCAAGAGGCGTGAGCCATAAAGTCAACCCACGCTTTCCCCATGCCCTGCCAGATATGGGAGCCCTTCTTAAAAGGAGTGGGCCACTCCTTTCTCCCCACATACCTTTCCCTAAGAATAGTCGAGGCTAGGTTATCCTGGCTCTGAACTCGCCACACGAGTTTCATCATATAGAGCTCATTCATAATGGTCGCTAATTGGAATCCGAGTCCCCCCACCTCCAATGACCCTGTAATCCGTTTCCAGGAGAGCAAGGTCATCTTCCGAGGTTTAACACCGGTTCCCCAGAGAAAGCGGGCGCACACCTGATCAGTACTTGTAAGGAGCCAGGAGGGAAGGCAGATGGCTTGCATAAGATACCAAGGAATAGTCGAGAGAGTAGTACGAATCAGGACAACCTTGCCAGCTCTCGAAAGGGTGCTACACTTCGAATTGCTAAGTTTGGCTTTAATCTTATCAAGAATAAAGGTGAGCTTATTTTTTGTAGGTCGCTTGTCCTCAAGGGGATAGCCAAGGTAGACACCTAAATCCGGACTCGATTTAACTTCAAGCGTGGATTCAAACACGTCTCGGAGGGCCTCAGAATAATAGGCTTAACTATATGTTTTTTACATCCAAAGTTTTGATTTGACGTCGTGTTACATCCATGTTCAACGAACACAGACAAGCTATGCATGTACGTGTTGTGCGTTGCCTTAGCTTCTGCTAAAAGGTTATTTAAGAGTCTATCATTTGGTTTGATCAAGGTAAAATCACATACACGGTAATATGAGACCGATTCCAAATCGGGCTTCAATTCAATAATATTTCAATTCAAGTTGCATTTGATATGATACATATATACTCAGCTCCAAGTCATGTCCGATTGTGTATGAACGAATCATGTAGCTCAAGTCACGTACGAATCATATAGCTCAACTCATGTACGCAACATGTAAGAAAAAACTTTTAAAGACACGTCAAAATTTCCTTTAATCAGTATCCATCAGAATCCAACTTCGTTGCATTGTTAGAAACATGTAAAAAAAAGCGTATGGCTAACCCAATAACGAAAAGACGGGGTTAATCGCCAAAAAATAGCTTAATTCACTAATAGCGCCACACATGGACAACGAATAGCGTTTCACTTTAAGGCAGGCTTAGTGGGGTAGGAATATTAGGATGACTATAAATATTCAACAAGCACCCACCCTACATAAATCGAGCTCAGAAATAATATCGGAAAAAAGAAGGGTTAGTACCTGTAACTTTTTCTCCCCTTTTTATTCCGATCCCCAAATTCAGAAACCCTAACCCTAATCATCACAATCAATCATGTCTAAGCAAGGTTTTTTTTTTTTTCTCTCTCTCTCTCTCTCTCTCTCTCTCCTCCCCAGCTCTTAATTCTTCATCAATTCCTTCAATTTAATCGCCGATTTGCGTTTCGAAACTCATAATTTTGTTTCCCCAAATTTTTAATTTGCAGGTGGAAAGTTGAAGCCTTTGAAGGCACCCAAGAAGGACAAGACTGAGTTGGATGATGTAAGTCTTACGCCTCAATTTTTACTATTTCGTTTTTGTGTATTTCCCCCAATTCAATTGTTTTTATTGTTTGTCGGGTAATTTTTTGTGTGGATCCAATTTCGTGCGTAATCCTTTTGATTTTAGGTTATAATTTGATTGTTGATTGGGTTTTTTTATGATAAATTAGTGTTGGGTTTGGGGATTTGTGATTATGGTACAATTTTTGTTTGATTGCTATTTTCGGAGCTCAATCATTGAATTATTTATTTATTTATTTATTGTGCGATTCTAGTAGAATTTAGATATGATTCAGTGTGTTTGTTTGATCGATTCGTGGTTTGATAGCTCGGTGTAGTTACGAGTGCTCAATCTGTTGCGTCTTGATGGGGATAGTGTTTGTTTTTGTCGATTATTAGAGGTAATTGGCTGTGTCTTAGTGTGTACTATGCACGAACTATGGGACAAAAAACCGTGTTTTCATCGCCGATATGTAGCTGGTAATGCCTGTTTGGGATTTGTGAGGCTCATCTATATGGTAGGATAGTTTCGAATGAGAGCAGTGCTTAGTAATGGTTTCAGGCCGTTTCTATTTTAGCGTTGGTTTGGAAATCGAGCAGTGCTTAATAAAGGACTTAGGTCCGTTCTTTTTAAGCGCTGATTGAGTTTTTTGTTTTGTGAATCCTTGATTGGGGGAGGGGGGCAGATTGAACTGCTATGTGAATCGCTTCCAAAAGTGATGTATTGTGCTATATTTGCCGTTCTGTCAGGTTTTGCATGTGTGTGTGTATTGCTTATGTTTCATAATGTCGTTGAGTGATTCTAGAGATTAAAAGCCAGCAGCAGCATCCATATGTGTTACTCATCGTTAGGCTGCATGATTTTGTTCTTTTATAATCGTGTTGTACTCTTAGGGTAATTATAACTCTCCTGGATCATTTTTCGAGTGTCTCTGTCGAGCCAACCTTGATAATATTGTAATATTGCTCTCTTTACCGTGTACAGGTTGACAAGGCTAATCTCCAAAAGAAGAAGGATGAGGAGAAGGCACTGAAGGAGCTTAGGGCCAAGGCATCACAGAAGGGTGCATTTGGAGGCTCAGGATTGAAGAAGAGTGGGAAGAAATGAGGGGGGCACTAGCCACTAGGAACCTCTACTTAAGTTGAACAGATTATGTGTTGTGTTATCGTGATGACGACTTTGTCCATTTAGTGATTGATGTCATTTGATACTTGGTTCAGCTCCCTACTAAATTTGCACGGTTGTGTATTTATGTGAAACCAATAATCTTAATGCGTGAACATCAGTTTGGTTTGCACTTCTTTTTCTGGTGTTATATCTCCCAACCCCAATGTCTCGTGGTTTTAGGAGTCTTGGGACTGCAGTCCTCATGCTTCAGGCCTAGTTCTTTCCAATGTCTATTGTCTATTGTACGTCTCTACGCAAATCACTTGCGTATAACAAACTGCAATGCGATTACTGCTTCTCATGTTGCGTGCTTTGTCGACTTGACAGTCTCAATTTCGATAACAAGATAAGCAGCATAGTTTCCTTTAACGATCTGTGCTGCAATATTCAGTATATGACCACACTCCACAGGTCCTTTAATCCTTGTATTTCTTTCCTCGTTAAGAAAGTGAAGTCGGAGCGTTTCAAACGAAGCAGAACAGGGGGCACTTTTGTACATTTTAAAGCACATCCTATTCTTCGCAACTGTTATTCCAAAATTCTGCTTTGAAATAAATATAAGAAGCCTACTATTCAACACCATTAAGTTATTTTACCCAAGTACGAAGAAACAACCTCAAAGAAAGTAGATCATCATTGGATAACATTACAAAAACCTACATGTGACCTATCAAGTACAAAACTAAGATGCCGTTCAGAGAGAACATTCAACCGCTTAAGCCCCAGCTTATTGATTCCAGAAACTCCAGTATAAGAGCCACCAGAGAGCCGCAGCCACAGATGTCCTCGAGGATTTACGGTTGACATGAAGCGACTGTGCACGGGCACCATCAACCAAGCAATATTAACCATGATATAGTAGTTTCATACAAGCATCAAATGCCTTTTTCATTACTACTTGTCAGGGTTATCTTGCTCTTCCTGTTCAGGATCTTCCTCTTCCTCTTCTTTCTTCTCTTCCTCATCCTCGTCTTCCTCAGGTGGATCATAAGGCATCGGAGGAGGTAAAGGTGTCTTCATAGGGCTGAACTGGGGAAATATATCTGGCCTTCTGCCAGGCTTAGGCCTTTCCCACTCCTGCCAAGTAGCAGATACAATGAGTACCAGATTAAATATGTCCTTACTCCACCGCAATTAAGTTATCAGCCTTGGAAAATAAAATTGCAATTAAGATCTGAGACATCATCACTACGAGTATTTCTAAAGAGAATACACGGACCACATGCAAACGAGTATTTAAACATGTAAGTTCCAGTTTTGAATTCTTGAGCAAAATACACTTATTTCAATGTCAAACTATATTGCAGCTGACCAAAGTTTAAATTAACTTCTAGTATGCTTGAGCATAAATAAGTTCATTTCGTTGCAGCGAGGTTAGAGAATTCAACAAATTTTACACGACGACTCTCACATAAGCATCGTTCGCATGCAACTCCTCAGAAACTTCACAACACTATGATACTTTGGACCTACCAGCCCAAGGCAATTATTTGCCCATCTTAAAACCCTCCACCACACTTTATCGCCACAAACACCATACATGAAATTGCACCATCAAAATCGACCAACTCATTCCACACCTTATCAGCTTGAACCCAGCCACATAAAAAGCGAAAAGAGAAAAGAAAGTATGGGCTTGAAAATCAAACTTCTCGTTTGAATTCTCAAAGTTCAAATTCATAAACAAAAACCAAAAGTATCTTTATATTGTTGACTAATGTTGAGTGCGGATTCCTCCAGACAGAGTAAAGCAAAAAATGGCGAACTATATTTGTCAACTGTCAAGTCAGTTTCGCTCATGCCTCACAGATAACCAACAAACTTTATGTACGAGTGTTTCAGACCTCTTACATCCTTACCTCAACTCAAATCCCTCATGGCTCAAAGAAAACAAACTAACTTTTGCCTCTTACTTACACACTGACATTATTTGTCCTATCATACCGAACATTACTCAGTCATAAATTCTTATCACAAACCTATGGCTATAGCAAAAAAGATTACGAGCTGAAATATGCACAACAACTGTACATACACCCTTCCTTCTTTATTAAAAAAAAAAAAAGGCAGTGCCAACAGTTGCAGAACTAAGGCAGATTTAGACTCTAAGAAGCCAACTAATACGCAATTGTATTCTCTAGTCTTTGAATACAGAAGCAGGAGTATGGACAGTCAGTTCATCAAATGTTCTTCAACTTGTAGTCCGCCAGTACAACGGTATGCCAGATCTATGATTTCAGATTCTTAGCTTATCATTGTTCGAATGATATACAGGAGGCAAGTATTCAATGAAATGTTAAACATTAAGGGGGAGAAGGGGTCAAATTGATTGCAACTAAATACGATAGCATGACAATTTAATTTCCCCAAAATTAAGTACAGACCCTTTGCGCTCTACACTACTCCGTATGCCTGTAATTATCCCCAAAAAAAGCTCTGAACTACTTATCCATGAAATTTCTTTAGACGATGTACTACGACCAAATACCCAAAGAAAACATTCAGCTGTTACACCCCTTCCCCTCTCAACCCAACAGGAACATCTACCCAAACTAATGAGAGTATTAGTCAGTACAAATGGAGATCCTTTTATCGGCTGGCAAGCTTGTTGATCTCGGTCTCTCGGATATACAACGTTTTCTCTTAAGAATCTAATTACGTTGCTCGATTTAAATCTGAATGGTTTCCAATGCCGGATTTCAACTAAATTATAAGCCGATTCCAAGACAGAATTCTAATCAATGAACAAGTTTCAGATATTCAGTGATAGTATTACAACTTCAGCATCAAGTTTCATCTTCAAATTCACTCGTTTCGCTACGCGATTCTCTAAAATCATTGAACTAATTGGTACCAATGCTCCATCAAATTAAGCTGAATACATTATACATAGCACACCACAATTGCATTGCTAAAACTATAGTATATACACATTAATCCAAACAATCATTAGTAATTATATTTCCAAAGATTCAACATCAAATTAATTACTCCAATAATCAATCACACATACTAATTAACTATCAAATTAACAAATAAATCAAGACAAAATTGACAGATAATTAGAAGAGGAGGAGAGAGAAAATCATACGATAGGGAAATCTAGAGGAGAGCGACGTGTCATCTTCTCTTCTTCAGGCGCCATACGAACAACCTGCGACCTTCTAGAAGATGTCTGATGCTTCGGAAAACCTTGTATTATACGATTAGGAAAAGAGAGACAACATCGTACGCTGTTCGAAGAAGACGCCGTCGAAGAAGAAGAAGAAGAAGTCGACGCCGGCGAAAACGACGGCGAAATTGCAACACTGACGGCGGCGGCGGTGGCTGATAAACACAGCGACGCCATTTGGTAAGCTCTTTTTCTCTCTCTTTCTCTGGTGGTTGGTGGTGGTGTGTAGCAGAAGCTGAAACAAAAGGGATTATGTTGTGATTTTTCTGTCTCTTTTATTTCTCTTTTTTTTCGATTTAAATTTTTTTTTTTTTTAATGGTATAAACCGATTGGGTTGGACTGTTTTAGAGGTTTGGGCCTTTACTTCTTAGCCCACACGAGTTAACATGGTTGTTGACTTGTTGACCTGTTGTTGGGAAATGAGATAGCGTAACTGCGTAGACATGAATTTTTACATAGTATTAGTTTGTTACTCGGATTATGCCCGAAATAAATTTTATTATTTTATTTCTTTGTAAACAAATAATTTTATCAATAAATTTTATCATGTACTAGTATAAAATTTCACTTCCAATATAGATGATGTGGTTCCAGTTCAAATAAATGATAAGGAAAGTACAAAATAATAAGGTAAAGATGAAATCAAATAATAGTAAATATTGATTATTTATAATAAAGAAAATATTGTGAATTTTTTTATATGAAAAACGTCACTTATTTATCACCATGTATGGAATGTCCATCTACATTTTTTTTACCATAAAAGACATGTTAAATGAATTTTTTTAACTGAAAATTAAAGACACATGCCACGTGGCGTGGCATGATAGATGGCTTAACTAAAGCCGGTGAACGTGGTTGTTGCCTCTAACACAATTTTTAATATATAGTATAAGATTTGAAGGACCGGTTTCTAGAAAAATCTATCATTTGTGTTAGCTACTTACGGAGTATGAGTTTACGACTCTAAATCTTGTATATCCGATCACTCTTTCTACTAATGAGCATACGGCATACCGGTGCATGTTGATGAATTTATGATCTTGTGATTTCTAGTAAATGACGGCTATGACATCCCACAACGATTAGTTTTGCTATTAAAATTCAATTTTACTATCATATACATGTAGACATGTAGTAGACAAATTAATTGTGTGTATAATGTAAATAGAGCCGGCTGGGCCGGGCTAGTGCCGGGCTCACTGTTCGGGTGTGTGAGCACTAGCACTAGCCCTACACACCCGGGCTAGTGCCAGATCTCGATTTTCTGGGCACTGGCACTAGCCCGCCAGTGCTTTGACCGGGCTAGGGTCAGGACAGACCAGTGCTCGGGCTCTGCCTCAGTTGGAAAAAAAAATCGAGTTTGACCAGGCTTAACCAGTGCTTTGACCGGATTTGATCAGGGCTAGTGTTTGAAAAATCGAGCACTAGCACTACCTAACCCAGGCTAGTGCCAGGCTGGGCCGTGCGTTGACCAGGGCTTGACCGGTGCGGGCCCGGGCTCCTAGTGTCCAATGACCACCTCTAACTGTAAACCTCTAACAATTATAAAACTAATACCGTAAAAAGATTGGAAATAATGTTTATCGTACGAGTGGTCGTTGATGACGGCTTGTCTAAATAAAGCACATATTCAAAGCATGCTGCCACAATTTCCTGCTTAAAAAACCTCATGCGTGAATAATATCCTTTGAATTAACTAATCCTTAATCTTGAATTAGTGGATTAAATTATGTATTAGTACCGAAGCATCTTTGATGTCACTGTTCTAATCCCCACTGATATGGAATGATGTCAACGTGACTTTTTGACAACACTAACTAAGCTACCACAACTAACGTAAAATGACGATGTTCAATCATTATATCGAAAGTGATTATGAATAATAATTTTGTAGTTATTGTAAATGTTGTGGTTTTTCTCTTCTTTTCATTTTTCTTTGGCTTTCGAAAATTATTTTTGTTTATTCGGTAAAAGTATAATTGGGTCGGATTGTTTTAGGAGATTGGACTTTTGGGGGTTTGCACACGGTACCCCTGCAATTCAACTTAGCGCACACAATACCTCCGTACTTTTAGGAACTGCACAGTATGCCCCTTTTTTTTAACTCCGATCTTATTAGTTTATGCTTAATAATGTTGACATGACTACAATTAACTTAAGTTAATTACCAAATAATATAAAATAAAAGTATGATAATAATTAGAAAAAAAAAAAATTAACCCTTACCCCTTCATTTTTCTCTCTCCTCTCCCTTTTCTCCTTTCCCTTCCCTACCCACCACCACCACCACGTACTAACTTACAAAGTAGGTTAATGTGTATTAAAGGGGATAAATTAATGTTTAATGTGTAGTTAATATGTTAATGATGTAGAATGGTTGCTTAAATAAAGCACTAAAAATATTATCTAATGATGTTACGAGGGAAGAAGCAAAAAAGGGTATGGTGTGCAGTTTTCAAAAGTACGGGGGTACCGTGTGTACTAAGTTGGAGTACAAAGGTACCGTGTGCAAAACCCCAAAGTACAGGAGTACCACGTGCATTTTCCGTTATAATGAATTCCTCGATGTTGGTATGCGAGACTTAGCATTCGCTTTGCCTATCAATGACTTTCAACTTCTTAATTTCGATCACTCAACAACAACTAATGTAAGATTGATATTGCATTGAGGATATCGTGATCTTTGTCAATGACAGCAATGCCATACATTGGTATGTCTAAGTTGCACAAATTAGTCTATATTGATAATTTTATCGTTAATTAAAAATTCTAAGGGATGGCTTAGCGTGTATGTGCTTCGTAGACATCATGTTACGTCTAAGCAAAAAAAAAAAAAAAAAAAAAAAATTCAAGGCATCTTACATCAATATCCACCCAAATTATGCTTCATCTCATCATGAAGTATCATATCCCTTAATCCTTTATTATTTGGATTAGTAGATTAATTAATGTACTAGCATGTAGAACCAAAGGTACATTATTTGATGTCATCATCGTTCTAATCTTTACAAATACGAAATGTGATCAACCGTCAACATGATTCTTTGTCCAAATTCCAAATCTTCACGTTTTCTTATTTAAGTAAGCACAACAAATGAACAAATATAGTAACGCAAACGACGATGTTCAATTATTAAATCGAATATGACTATGATCTTTTGTTGCGCTACTATTGTCTACTAGTCGTCTATTCCTCACTACTTTATTGTGGCTTAACAAGAAAACATTACATTAGCACATTTTTTAAAAAGTCTTGTAGATAATTGAAATACTTTCATCCTAGGAGTTGTATTCAATAAGCCAACAAAAGAGTTGCGTATTCAAGTTTTAGTTAGAAGTTCGGCCTACCCCAATCCATACCGAGGACGAAACTATTTTTATTCAAAATCGTATTTCTTAATCTAAATGATCATTTACAATAAATAAATAAATAATGTTAAGTATAAGGGAGGAATATTGACACTCTGTATCAGAATTACCGTCACTCCTACCACATCGATTTTCTTTTAAACATAATCTTGAAAGTTTTCGTTTAGTTACGAAGGGCGGCAAAATTAAACCTCATCACTATATCGAAAGTTGAAATTAGCCTGCATCTAGAAATCCCGAGGACATCTTCCCAAAAGAGGTGATCAGAAGGCTTGTATTACATATGGAAATTGCATGTACAACGAGTACGGTTGTTTCTATAGTTAGCCAAGCACGGAAAAGTTCATTGGGACACCAATACACTTCAGAGGAATCTCACTGATGATCCTATTTGAATAATCATTTACGATTAAATTTGAACGATTAATTCAAATAATGCTCAAAAAAATAAAATTTATTAAAATGGGGTTGTAAAAAACTTATTTATCGAAATGGGGTGCACGTAGGCTCGGATACCTGGGAACCTGAAACTCGCCATGGCGCTTGGCGAGTTTGACCTAGGAGCCTGAAACTCGCCATGGCGAGTGGCGAGTTTGACCGTTTTTGCTCTGTTGACTGATTAATTCGAGGGAAGATGGTGATGACAAACTCGCCATGCGCCATGGCGAGTTTGTCAAAGTCGCCACGCGCCATGGCGAGTTTCAGGCTCCTAGGTCAAACTCGCCACGCGCCATGGCGAGTTTCAGGTTCCCAGGTATCCGAGCCTACGTGCACCCCATTTCGATAAATAAGTTTTTTACAACCCGATTTTGATAAATTTTATTTTTTTGAGCATTATTTGAATTAATCGTTCATTAAATTTCATACACAAGCATAAATCAAACCTTAAATTTATGGATAAGGGTATACATACACTCAGTATATGAAAAATCTCATACATTAGACATTTATCAATTAATGCGATTGTTTTGAATATCAATAACAAATTTTAAAAAAAAAAAACCAAACCATTTTTCAGACCACCATCCCACAACCACAAGTCCCACAACCACCCACCTTTCATGCTAGCACCACCACTCCATTCCATACTGCCACCACCCCCCACCCCAACTCCGATCGTCCGCCCAACAACCACACACCTGCGTGCTGTGGCTGTCGCCTGTCGCTAGTAGACATGGGCAATGGAGGAACGAGTGGGACATGAATTTCACCTCCATCGAGAGGCACATGCCTTACAACAGTTTACATATCAATTAAACCGGCTGGCCGCCGCACCAAATGCCAAGCCTACTGTCTAGGTCAATTTATTCCCCAATTCAATTGATTTAAATTTGACAATTAGGGGGCGGATTCTACGGAGAGAGAAGTGTCGAGAAGGGGCAGACGTGGCGCTGACGGTGATCTTGGTGGGTTGTATGGGTTTGTCGGCTATAGGCGATTCTGGTGGGGTTGTCGGGATGGTGGTCTTTGGTGGTTGGGGCTGACAGCGCGGTAGGCAAGTGGTGGTCATTGGTGGATCGGGGCTAACTGATTAAAGGAGAAGAGAGATTGGTTGAGGGTGAAGAAAGAGAGTGAGATTACTTCTGCTGAGTCAATCACAATTATTGATAAAGTACTAACTATCTTTATGCTGAGTTGTCGTACTATTAGTGGTTATGTATGAGATTGCTCATACATCCAATATATGTTTACCAACTTCCTAAATTTATAACTTTCTAGATACGTCACCATGAGTCATGAGTCGCAAATCGTAACCAATCAAATCAGACTTAACTTGGGTGGTGCTCAATGAGGTCCATTCTACTTTTCACCACAGACTTTTCGGCAAATTCTCACATGTCATATTGTAATTGGTACACGTGTTGCCCGGGGTGTGGGTCACCACACCTCTTGGTTAGGAAAACCAGCAAAATTGTTGTCGTTTTGCATTTAGTTGCCGCACTCTTACAACAACAAAACTTGACACCATTTTTGGCACCTTTCTTCTCCTCCTTTTTAATCATACTTCTCCAATAAAAACCCCCATATTTGGAAAAAAAAAAAAAAAAACCTCTTCATCAAAATTTTCATTCGATTGATATAATTAAGGACTGAAAAAAAAAAGATTTTGATTTGTAGGGTCTTTGTCTAATTTTTGGCGGGCAAATCTCTGAATTTTGTTGTCATTTTTATAAAAAAAAAAATTCATCTTTAAATGTTTTTGATTGATTTACAAATATAAAGTGAGTAGAAATTTGTGAATTTTAAAGCAAGATTAAAGCTTTTTTTTTTTTTTTTTTTTTTTTTTGCTAATTCTAACTATTGATTGAATTCTAAGAAATTGTTATCCAAAAAGTTCAAAACTTTTGATACAAATATATATAAAATTCTGGTGATTATTTGTTTCTTTTTAATAAGATATTTGTGATTAATTTGGGTGAAAATAAAGAAGAAAGTATGGAATTTTGGCCAGAATTTCTAGCAACAAGTTGGGGAAGAGAGTTTGTGGCAGGTGGGTTTGGAGGAATTGCCGGAGTTGTAGCCGGATATCCTCTTGATACGCTAAGAATCCGGCAACAGAGCTCCAATAGCGGCGGCGCAATGACTATTCTCCGGCGACTTCTCGCCGCCGAGGGACCCTCTGCTTTGTATAGAGGCATGGGTGCACCATTGGCGTCAGTCACCTTTCAGGTTAGCTTATGTCATACTTATTTAATCTTTAAGCTAAGACCATTTTGTACATTTAATATTAGGTGTCATGTGTCACACTTTGTGTCTCGTTCTATGTACCACATGCCCTACCTTCAAGGTAGGGTTCAAAGTTCGAGGATGATGGAATGAAGAATTTAATGTTCAGAAGTTAAAAGATTCACTCGATAGCTTAATCATCTACATTTTGTGTCTCGTTCTATGTACCACATGCCTTACCTTTAAGGTAGAGTTCAAAGTTCGAGGATAATGGAATGAAAAATTTAATGTTCAGAAGTTAAAAGATTCACTCAATAGCTTAATCATCTACGTGTCCTGTTATGGGATTGTCTTGCGCAAATTTTAGAAATTCATGTTTTTGAATCCAACTAGGAATTCTTTCCCGGAAATGTTAGGTGATAAGTCTGAGAAGGGGAAAGATTCAATCTTCTACCTTTTGTTTAGCATATCTGAGCTATGTATAATACCAAATGTTGGGTTTATTTCTGGTATGTTGCAAGAGTTTACTGAAAGATCATGGATTTGGTACAGTGGATTTCGCAGAACTGTGACAGTGACGTAATTGATTGTTCTTGTTTTGTTCTGTTGGGTGTATGACAGTATATAATTCTAAAAATGTTTTATACGATTTGATATGCAGAATGCCATGGTTTTCCAAACATATGCAGTCCTATCACGAGCTTTCGACAAGTCCATTGATTCGAGAGAACCCCCTTCATATAAGGGTGTGGCCTTAGGAGGAGTTGGCACAGGAGCTCTCCAAAGCCTTATACTGAGCCCTGTTGAGTTGCTAAAAATCCGTCTCCAATTGCAGCAAAAACCGCATTTAGGATCAAGCCCTGAAAAGGGTCCAGTTAAATTAGCGAAATCTATACTGAAGAATGAAGGCGCTAGAGGATTATACAGAGGGTTAACCATTACAGTCCTCAGAGACGCACCTGCACATGGACTGTACTTCTGGACGTATGAGTACATGAGGGAGACACTTCACCCTGGATGCCGGAAAAATGGTCAGGAGACTCTACAGACTATGCTTGTAGCTGGAGGGTTGGCTGGAGTTGCGAGCTGGATATCTTGCTATCCGTTGGATGTGGTAAAAACTCGTCTACAGGCACAAACAAGATCATCATTGAAATATACCGGCATTATTGATTGCTTTAGGAAGAGTGTTGAAAAAGATGGGTATGGGGTGTTGTGGAGAGGATTGGGAACCGCGGTTGCTAGGGCATTTGTAGTGAACGGAGCTATCTTTGCTGCTTACGAACTTTCTTTAAGGTGCTTCTTCAGTAATGGTCAGCATCAGCATGAGACCATTCAGGCTGAGACTGCACTGAAGGTCCCTGGAGCATAGGCGGCCCTGAACTTGACCCTTCAAGTTTTCAAAATGTCGGGAGATTTGATCTTGCCCTTGAAGACAATGTTATCTGCGAGCTGATGTATGAATGATGGGTGGTGCTAACAGCCTCACAGGTTCTGGGTTTGGTTCTCTACTGACTGAAAACTAGATCATTGTTCTCTGAATCTCTGTCACACTGTTGTATGAAGTTGGAAGTGTACATAAGAAGTTATTGGAAGATAAACATTTGTAATGAGGCTTAAAGGATCTCATTTTGGTGGAGGTGTGTGTAGTCTGGCCGAATCACAGCAGCCTGCTCTACAATAATCAAGTGCGTTTTGGATTGGTTTGGGCCTTTGGGGCTACTGAGTACTGATGCAGCTCTTACAGGTTGCTGTCAGTTAGAGATGGTTAATTATTCTGTGGTCCAACAAGAGTAGACTGCTCCCTATTTACGCAATAAGGTTTGCGGCTGGTGTTTACTTTGCTGATTGCATTCAGTCTTCAGACATTAGTGACAGAGATTTGCGTCCACCTTAAAATTCATATTATCTAAGTTTCAGACCTCATTTTTCTGTTCCATAATAATCCTCCGACTGGCTTAACTTTAGTCGTCCTGATTTCTTTCAGAAAATTAACGAAACGTTTTGCGTGATCATTGTGATCTTTCTAATACTTGAGAATTGGGGTTTGGAATTATACCAAATTGATATCAGTGTCAAGGGTTGGAGGAGGAATAGAATTGCGACAGACGTAGCCGGAGTATACCAAATTGATACTCAATTTCTGAGATTTCATAGCTCCGGCTACGTCTGACGCTATTTTATTCCTCTTCCAACACTTGATACTTGGTTAATCCTCCTAACAACAGGACAACCCAATATAAGCTGCGAAAACCAAAATCTAGTTAAGATGGTGGACGTAAGTCTCTCACGGTCACTAATGTCTGAAGACTGAAAGCAATCAGCAGAGTAAACGCTAAATAGGGAGCAGTCGAGTCTTGTTAGACCACAGAGTAATTAAACATAGCCTACAGACAACAACCTGCGAGAGCAGCATCGGTAGCCCCAAACCAATCCAAATCGCACTCAATTTGTAGAGCATGCTGCTGTCTGCGATGCCGCAGAGCTACACACACCTTGTTACCTAATGGTGAGTAATGGGCTGGGTAGGCTATGGGATCCTCTAGACGTCATACGAAAAGGAATTCACTACGTACATTTTTGTGAGTCACTACAGGCCTACAGCACTACCTATACTCCTCTCGGAAACTATTGCTCATTTTAACGTCGAAACATAAATGACTAGGCACTCGCGCACTAGATAGTGCCGAAACCTTATCAGGAGTGCCAATAGTCTCTCCCAACATAGTTTTGTAGACTGTGTTTTGTGCCAGGTCTCGTAACAGATAAGAAACAGCAGAATCCACACACACAACTTAGGACAATGGCCAACCACTAGTTCAAAAGCACTGGAGTCGTGATGCAGAAACCAAATAACAGTGAAACATTTGAACAACGCAAATTTAATACAGTTTAACCAGAAAAGAACACAGTACAGTTGATGAGCACGCAGGCAATCAAATCTAAAGCATTCCTTCTTAAATCGGATGTGACGGAAAAATACCGAGACCAAACAGCCATGACCAGAGACTGCAATACTGCATGACACGACAATGAGAAGAAACTGGGGGTATCAAGCAAAAGGAAGCTCTCTCTAGTTTCTTAGACCTGAGTACCTAAAACATTACACAGTTGCACATAAACCAATAACATAAGTACCACTCCACACTTCAATTCAAAGGAAGGATGATAAGTTGCCTTCTCTATTTCTTGCCATGCCTACAAACTTGATATGGTACAAATTTGACCAAAGAGCCATGACACACCCACTCCTCCCGACAAGATGCCCCAATAATCTCACCCCAGCAAACGTGTCGCTGCCTCACAGTAACTCAAACGAGGCCTAGGCAAACTGTTCTTCCAGCACATGACTCGAAACATTTTGGACCAGAACAACTGTAGGCTAGCGTATCTGTGTAACTGAAGAAAATTATGCGTGGTAACTCTACCAGACAGCCAACAAAAGATGCAAACCTTATCAAGGGCTCTGGTGTGGCAATTTTGATTCATAATTATACCCATAGAAGACACCACTGGCATACTTAAAGACCACATAAAGGACTTACATGTAAGTATCAGCCTTCCAAAACATGTTGATTCTCCAAACACAATTGGTAGTCATATTACTTTTCTAGCACCATTCCGGTGGGCAGATAAGATTCAAGGAGAATGATACTTTCTGTTGTTTGGTTTCGAGAAAAAGGGAGCCAAAATCCAATTTCCTCAGGATCAACCTATTTTCACTAAGTACACAACAAATCCACCTTATATTCTACAAATCAATTTTTTCACCAAAAATGAGCCCCAATGGTAACACGGTGGGAAACACAAGTTACACACATAAGTTTTATTTTACAGGATCATTTCAAAGACTATTGTCTCTCCAAAAACTGCCGTAGACTACTTCTCGAGAAAACTAACACAAAACGATTTACCGAATTCAGTAGCGCCTCTAGAGCAGCAAAGCAGGACTTTGACTTCTAAGATGAGAGTAAAGGTAAAACATCGAAAAAAACTGAGCAGTAACAGGAGACAATGTAATCGTTTTATCAACACATCTTGTTAAATGTAAACCATCGGAGCTAGAATTCTTGGCTCCCTCGATGTACTGAACTCACAATTTCCTTCAATTACAAGTTTATGAGATGCTCATCAAATAGTGGAGTATAATAGATTCCGTCCATTTACAATGAATAATAAGGCATTTCAAAATCCACGACATGAAAATACCATGATCGAATGGCCATAACCAGAGACCGCATGACATGACAATGAGAAGAAACAGATTCAAGCACAAGGAAGCTCTCTATATTGTCTTAGAGCTGAGTACAGTCATAATCGTATCAACAACCCAAGTACCACCTGCACTTCAATCTTGTTGAGGAATGACAAGTTGTTTACTTCTTCCCATACCTACAAACTTAATATGGTGCGAATTTGACCAAAGAGCCGCGACACACCCGCTCCTCCCGACAAAAGCCCAATAATCCCACCCACAGCAAACGAGTCACCACCTCACAGTTAAGAAACAAAAAAATGGCCTAAACTCACATAACTCAAAACTGGACCAGAACAGAAGAGAATCATGTGGTAACTCTACCAGAGCTATAAGCCAACAACAGAAGATTAAACATAACGTTCATTCAAGTCCCAAAATGATTTGGGGTTGGCTAACATGAATTGTCACCACCATACGTAAGCAATAGGCAGTGAAAACTTAAAAAGTAGAAAGAACACTAACTCAAACCATAGACAAACAAGGTGGAGTATACAAAGAGATCAACTTTATTCAACCATGTTCTCTATATTTCCTTGTAGAGTTATACTCCAGTATAACAACTTCAAGTACACAACAAAAACTACACATGTTACAACAAAAACAACCTCAACTACATTACATCAGATTTCACAACAAGAGAAGATCAAGCACAACATTTCAAAGTTCTCAATAAAAAGTCAAGAACACGATACCTCTCCCACATTCAAACTTCGACCACCCTGTGATCATCATTGACATTCAACCCAGCCATAGCATCATATAACCCGGAACAAACCTCGCCGAGCACAGAAGGATCATTGTAATTCCTCACAGCCTCCACAATAGCCCTAACCCTCTTAAACGGGGCCGGCCCGTCAAACACCTCAGGACCAACAAAAACCCCATCACAACCCAATTGCATCATCAATGCAGCATCTGCCGGGGTAATAATCCCGCCCGAGGCAAAATGCACCACCGGAAGACGCCCCATTTGCTTAGTTTGAGCCACCAAATCATAAGGAGCACCAATCTTCTTAGCGAAGCTAAACACCTCATCATCATCCATATTATTCAAAACCCTCATAGAACCCATAATCCTCCTAACATTCCCCACCGTTTTCGCCACGTTTCCGGACCCACACAGCTCACCCTGAGCCCTCACCATTGCCGCCCCTTCCCTCACCCTCCTCAATGCATCACCCAAGTCACGTGCCCCACACACGAATGGCAGCCGAAAATTATGCTTGTTGATGAAGTTATCTTCATCAGCAACAGAAAGCCCCTCACACTCATCAATGTAATCACACCCAATTGACTCAAGTATCTGAGCCTCAACAAAGTGCCCAACTCTGCACTTTGCGATAATCGGTATCGAAACGCTGCGTTTAATGTCCTTTATGAGGGACGGATCAGCCATTCTAGAAACCCCATTGATGTGTCTTTTGTTGTTATCATCTCCACCAATAAGGATGCAGCACGCGCCGGCACTCTCCGCGATCTTGGCTTGTTGCGTGTTGGATACTTCTATGATCGCGCCGCTGCGAAGGACTTGGGTTAGACCCACCTTGATTGAGAACGGGTTCGGGTTCGGGTTCTTGTTTGATGGGTCGGTGGTCACGATGTTGCCGTCGTAGAGGACCACTACGCCGTCGTCCGCCATTTTTGCACAGAAGGTGATGAAATGTCTCTGAGAGAATTCTGATGGGGGTGGAAGATGAGGATCTGATGGGGGGAAGGGGTAAGGCTATTAGGACAATAATAAAGCTTGATGATGAAGGTTCGTAATTGTTCGAGAAAGTTCTGAGATTTAGGTGATGGTTTGATCTAGAAAGAAGTCTTTAGAAGTTAGAAATGAAATTTTGTTGTCTGAAAAGTGTTCTTCCGATTTGGGGCAAATCTAAATTATTTTACTCGTGTAGTTCGATTTGATCTGTGGTTTTACCGTTTAAGCTACTTTGGGGTTAAATAATATTGGAAGCTAGAGCCCCTAGAGCTCATCATGGTCGGACTGGCGGTCGTAAAAAAATTAAGTTTTTCGTAAGGTCGAGTTAAAGTATGGCGGCCTATTTGATTGACTCATGTAAATCGGTCTCTTTTGGCCTTTTTGGAAAAGTTCGATCTTTTATTAATGACATTGTTTTAACCGGCGGTGTTTGACTGGCGCATGCAAGAGTGTCTTTGGCGCGTGGACTGCCCCAGTCCAAAGCACTCGTGGAATTCTGATTTTCCCTTTATTAATGGAGAAAGGGAGAGATGATCGAGGGGAGTTTGTTTTATGATTTGAGTTAGGTTGAATATATTGGATTTTACTAAATTAATTATTTTAAATTTAATTTTCAGGTTGGGCCAAATTTCGCCTAAAGCTCGGCCCAAATCTGGCCAGAAAGTAGCAGACTTCTTAGGCGGGGATTGGTTAATTATTGGGCTTAAATAGAGCATGCACCAAAACAACCCGAGGTCGTTTGGATTGTGGGATAGCAATAGAGGGATAGGAGGGTGGGATTAGGGAGGGATTAGAGGGTTATATTTCATAATCAATTGTCTATTTCTCACTTAAGTAAGACAAATATGTCATTTTAATCATTTTTTTTTATCTCAACTCCTAAAAACTGCCCCCCGATGTATGGAGACATTAGGCCATGGGGATAACTAACCCTATCCCACCTTCTTATCCCTCCAAACAAGCGTACTCTCGAGGGCATATACAATTTTTGTACCCCTGAACATTTTGATGAGCAAACATAAATTATACTAAACACTCATAGTAGTATAAGTTAAATACATAAAGAGTCATCCATTGATATTGAAAAAGTATGTTCATCAATTTATATGTCAATGTTCAACAAAAATTAAAAAAGAAGAAGGTGCATTTTAGATTTGAATCTTTGATTAATTAAAAAAATCACCATGTGAAACGGTCCATAGAAGCCAAAATTCAAAACAAGAGAGCCTTTTTGGTGAAGCTTTTTTCAAGGAAGAATGTCTCATCCAATTATGTCTTTCACATGTGTGAAACCCCCCTCCACACGTGCCACCTCCCCCCTCTTCAAATTTTTTTGAAATCACACCCAAAAACATAAAACAACAACATTTTCCTCCACAAATAAACTTTCAAGATCAAAACATTCAATTCAACACTTTCACAGGGGAGAAGAACCGTTCTAGTTAATGCTAAAAAGAAGCTTCTCACTGAAGCTTTTTTCATGAGTATTCCCTGAGTCCTTACCAGAAACCACAGTAAAAAGAACAGTAAGAAAAAGCAAAGAGGAGAGAGATAGAGAGAGAGAAAGAAAGATGAACAACAGACAAGGGCAAAGATCTGGGGTTTCAACTGCTCATCATCAAAGACAGCATTCTGATAATTTTTTGGATAATGGGTTTTGGGGTCAGTCCAATGCTGCTGCTCAACAGGTTTAGATCTGATTCTGCATTTTTTTTTTTTTAAATACGTGTGATTTTGGGTTGTAAAGTTTTAATCTTTATTAGTATTTGGGGTTAATTAAGTTCTGGGTACTTCACTTTTAAGTCTGATTATGTTATCTGATTCCACATTTTTCAGATTTATGAGTGTTAATGGATTAGCAAGTTGGGATTTTTTTTTCAGTATGTAGGCTGACATTTTCTTGAACATCGAAGTGCTGGAGTAATTATGCCATTTAATCCTGTATTTTATGAGTAAATTGAGTTGAAAGGTTTGATCTTTTTTGGGGAAGATGTTACATTGTTACTGAACGTAGTTTTCAGGGAATTTGGGGAAAAGTTGGAGTTGAAGTTTCTGTCTTTTTGTATACTTGAACTGATTTCTTATGGTAGTGACTGGTTAGAGTGGTTACTGAATAGTGGATATCGAGCTGTTTGTGGATTTAGAAGTGTGTATTTTTCGAGTTTCGGGCAAATTTCTGGGTAGTGAGTTTGCTGATACATCGAGGTTTATGAGCTAAATTGTTCCGTGGTGGCGGGCGGGGTTGTGTTTGTTTTAAGGTAAATGGGGATTCTAACTTCATCATTGAGCAGGCAATGTAATATTTGTTTAGTTGATGTTGATGCCATTGGTATATGCAGGACTATGGCTATTATGGACAAGCACCTAGAGGTAGTAGAAATGGGCAGAGGGGATTTGGTGGTGGCGGGGAATACTATATGGAGCCATCAACGCCACCTGTGAATGCTTCTCGGATATCCAGAAAGAACAGCGAGGATCAGGTTTCGGCTAATGAGTTCAGCCCTGGTCTGTTGGATCTCCACTCTCATGATACTGAGCTTCTGACCGAGGTGCGTCACCAGTACATGTGACTTTCATGGTCCTTTGATTTGCTGTTTTGTGTATTCATTTAGGCATTTTAGTTATAAGTGGCATTACTGACTACAAGTGTGTAATTAACTGATACAGACAGACAGTGTAGGTCTAAGGAAAGGATACATTATGCTAAATTACTATTACACACTTAGACAGCAATCAGCATGGGAAATCGGCCTTGCAATGTTTGATCCTCATGTTGGTTCGTATGGTGGACATGGACCAGTTTATCGTACATGAATGGCTCAAAAAATATGCATGTCTAGTTTATTGTACATGAATGGCTCAAAAAATATGACTTACATTGGATTGTTTGTAGTTTGAAGCGTCTCAAGATGAGAACTGCATCTCTACCTTATTAGTGTGGCTGGCATATCTGCATGTTACTTTGGTTTTGCATATGCCACTTTTAGCTATATGGTACAAGAGTTCTGAAGTTCCACCAGAGTTTTCAAACGTCAATGTGTGGTTAAGAGCTTAAGGCATATAAAAGCAATATAATCTATCATTAAGGATATGTATATGAAATTACAATTAACTGTAAGTCAATGACGCTACGAGTTGCACCATTTCAGAACAGATTGTTGCCAGTCATATAAAGAGCTTTCTCATGTAATATCTTGACTGGTTAAGATGATTGAAGAGTATCTAAATCTCACTGTTTAGCATTGTTCTTCTTTCAGTAATTAAAGTCTGTCTTGTATACTGCAGATGCCTGCTCCTGGTCAGTACAACAATTCTTTTTATCCGTCCTTTCAGACTAGAAGCTTTGACGATATTGAGCTTCCAACCAGTAAGGCTGGTATAAATAGGGCGCGGGGCTTGCAAGAAAACAATGTTATGAAAAGCATTTCCATGGACAAGGATAAAACAAGTGCTGTTGCAAAGATCAAAGTTGTGGTATGCCTTTTTTTCATTCAGAAATACAGCCATTATACTTTTTTTTTTTTTTTTTTTTTTTTTTTTTTTTTTTTTTTTTTATAGCAATAATATACATTTCTATGCACTGAAAGTCTGAAACAATGTTCTGAAACGTAATTCCGTGGATAAGAATAATATATAAGTGCTGTTGCGAAATCAAAGCTGCGGTATTCCATATGCCCTTCTATGGTGTAGAGTATTTTGAATTCCTGCTTGTAGGCTTGGCAGCTGATTGTAACTATTTGTTGTGTTGCCTTGTTAGCAATTAATCATTTTGTGTGCTTGAGCAGGTTCGAAAGAGGCCGCTTAACAAAAAGGAGTTGGGCAGGAATGAGGAAGACATTATTGAGACAAATTCCAATTCGTTAACAGTTCACGAAACTAAATTGAAGGTGTGTTTTTATACTGCATTTGGATATGTACTTATGATATTCCAGTCTGTCATTGTAATTCAAGATCAGGAATTTAGTCATTTCCATTTAGCAAGAACTTACTATTAACAGAAATTCATGGCGAAAATTCAAAATCGTGAATCTTGTGCAGAAATTACTCTTTATCTTAGAAAAAGAAGTTAAATGCCAAGGAAGAGTTTCATCATTCCCTCGTGTTCTCTTCCCTATGGCTATTCGCTGTTAGCTGGTCTGACTTGTTATTGGCATACATCGCATTGTATGTTTTAATACAAGGAAGTGCCACCTTCTATGTCATGAGTCCTTCATAAACAAATAATTTTAACATAGAATATTACATCTGAATTTACATTTGGTAAGAAATCCTTGGCTATTAGTTCAAGCATAAAGTGTTGGACAGTGGACTTGCTTTTCCTGAGATACTTGGGTCTACGTTGTTGCTTACAATGGTTCTAGACTTCTAGCTTCTTATAAACTCAAATGAACCGTGATTCATGGATCTTGTTTTTTGCAATGATGCATCGCCGCTATAACGACACTAATTACGCATTAAAATTTGGTTACAGGTTGATCTGACAGAATATGTGGAGAAGCATAATTTTGTCTTTGATGCAGTGCTGGATGAGGAAGTCACCAATGATGAGGTGAGTTGCAGAAGGGGCTATGTTTTGTACTTGGGACTTGGGAGTATTTTTTCCAAACTCCTATTCAATTATCTCTCCTTTGTTTCAGGTCTATCGTGAAACTGTGGAGCCCATTGTGCCTATAATTTTTCAACGCACAAAGGCAACCTGCTTTGCTTATGGACAAACAGGTAGTTGTTTTTTGCTGGCTCAGGTGCTGCGGTTTTTTTTTTTCTTCCTGTCATAGGTTATATGGGTTTTGAAGGTTATCTGTATGGCTTTCATGCTGGTAGTTTCTAGCATTGTAAGTTAGCTTCAGCTTTAGATAGATTTAGCTACTATGTTATTCAGCTGGGAGGAACAAAGTTCCATATGACATCATGTTTCGCAAGGTTACCTTACAAGCGCCGTGTAGGTTTGGGTTGAAACTTGGAAGTGGTAATTTAGAAAATAATTGATATGAAGTAGGGCTGGAATACATAAAATAGATCAAATGTATGTAAAGTTGGCAAAAGCAATATGAGAAACTGTTTCAAGAAAAACTTGACCTTTGTTCAACTTTCCATTTTCCCTGTCTGGCTTACTGCACTGAGGATATACAAGGGATTCTGTCTGTGGCTCTGAGCCTTGACTGTTCGGAGAAGCTGTAAATTCGTGACCATGTACATCTTTGTTGCTTGACACGTGTCTATCTGTCTTCTTATGAAAGTTGGTCTTTTATGTTTGAGCAGTGTGCACCTGATATGAAGTCCTGTTTCCCCTTCTGTTCTTGGTGTTGTCCACTGTAGTACATGGTCTGATTTTAGTTTGCTTTACTCTTGCAGGAAGTGGGAAGACTTTCACGATGAAGCCATTGCCCCTTAAAGCCTCCGCGGATATTTTGCGGTTGATGCACCACACTTACAGGAATCAGGGCTTTCAGCTGTTTTTCAGCTTTTTTGAGATATATGGTGGAAAGCTTTTTGATCTTCTCAATGAGAGGAAGTGAGTATCTTCATCTACCCAAATACCAAATTTTCCATGTTTGTGTGTAGTGTGCTAAACATAATCTTCAACCTGCAGAAAGCTTTGCATAAGAGAGGACGGAAAGCAACAAGTCTGCATTGTTGGGTTGCAGGAATTCCGAGTTTCAGATGTGGAGATTATTAAGGAGCTCATAGAGAGAGGGAACGGATCTAGAAGTACAGGGACTACTGGTGCTAATGAAGAGTCCTCTCGTTCACATGCCATACTTCAGCTTGCTATCAAAAAGACACCTGAGGGTGCTGAATCGAAACCTCCACGACTTGTTGGAAAGCTGTCTTTCATTGATCTTGCTGGTAGTGAGCGTGGTGCAGATACAACAGACAATGATAAACAGACCAGGTAATAAATAATCGTCAAATCTCTACCAAGTAGGAGTCAGTTTTGTTTCTATTGATTAGGATATATCAGCTTTGGTCAGAATTATGGATCTCCTTGAGAGCTGGAGGAACTTTGAATGGTGACCTTACGTATCTGTTAGTAGTCTATTCTCAATTGTCACCAATTCCAATTTACAGGATAGAAGGTGCTGAAATCAATAAAAGTCTGCTTGCACTGAAGGAATGTATACGAGCTCTCGACAATGATCAGAATCATATACCTTTCCGAGGAAGCAAGTTGACTGAAGTATTGAGGGATTCTTTTGTCGGCAACTCTAAGACAGTTATGATTTCTTGTATTTCTCCAAGCTCAGGCTCATGTGAACATACTTTAAACACCCTGAGATATGCTGACAGGTATGCCTTTTGAATTAACTCTGGAAAGCAAAATGATATTTGGTGAACTTTTAATTATGAATGTGCCTAAATACTCCTAATTCATTTCTGAAAAGGGTGAAGAGCCTTTCAAAAGGAAACATCCAGAAGAAGGACAACATGCTTCCCTCTGCAAACCTTAGGGAATCGACAACTTTACCACTGTCTTCTGGTCTACCGGCAATGCTCAAGGATGACAGCAATGACTTGTGGTCTCAACCCACTGAAGAGGAGGAATACGAAATTCCAGAAGAGACTTATGACCAACAGAAAGTCACCAGGAGGAAGAATGGAAAGGTTGAATTATCTGCCTATAGTTTTGAAGAGAAAGTAACCACTGCCAAGGGCCAGGCAAAACGGAAAGACGTGCCTAAAGTTGAGGTTAAGAGCCTTGATTCAGATGAGGATGATCTGAATGACCTGCTGCAGGTAAAGATTTTTGTGATAGAAATTACATTGGCTATCAACATTAGGAATTAAGCATGAGCATTTGATCAAGACATGATAACATCAATTTACTTGCAGGAAGAGGAAGATCTTGTAAATGCTCACCGGAGACAAGTTGAAGAGACTATGGATATCGTAAAAGAGGTGCTTACATCTCTTCTTTACTTTCAAATGTTATACCGTAGCTATTTTTCTCTACACGGATTTCGATGTAGTGGTCTGTCAGTGGTTCCAACACAAAAGCATCATGCACTTTTCTCTCGTTTGAAAATCTACTTCTGAAGTCAAAGATTATCATTTTCTTTTACTCATCTCCTGAGTTGTTGTTCTTATGCTGATCTGTCTCGTACAGTTGCTTTAGAATTTGAGTGATAAAAAAGTTGGCCTTGAAACACTTTAATGCCATTTCAGGAGATGAACTTGCTGGTTGAAGCGGATCAACCAGGAAATCAACTAGATAATTACATCACTAGACTCAATGCCATCCTATCTCAGAAGGCTGCTGGCATCATCCAGCTGCAAACTCGTTTGGCTAATTTCCAGCGAAGACTGAAGGATCAGAACGTATTAGTTTCATCAGCTGCTTACTGATCTTAGCCTAGTCGCATGTAGAAGAAGCTGAATTGACCATCAAACAGCTTTCTGCACAGCGCTCCGCTGTTTGCTAGTTATTGGACAGTCATCTGGTTTCATGGACAGTCATCTACTTTGAGACCAGTGCATGGTGCCCGTTTGCAGGACATTTTTGAGCAATCCTGCTCAAATACTGAGGCCGTCAGGCCGCTACAAGGTCAGTTTAGTGACGATGCTTGCTGTTGAAGAAGTTCCTCCCTGCTGATAGTCCAAGAGGGTTTCTTTTTTCTGTTGCTGTTTACTATACATTGCTCCGAAAAGTTTACAACCATACAGTTACAATGGGAATCGCATGCAGTCTTGGCGTGCGTTTGTAAAGCTCTTGTAGTACCAGTTACCACCACCCATGGCCTCTCAGGCCCTCATATCTACATCACTTATTGTATCCCGCCAGCCTTATTGTGTGAATTTGAAGATAGCTAATGATATTTGGGTAAACATATTTTCAATGCTACTCGTATAGTCGTATGGTTTTGTCTCATTTCCCCTTTTCCCTGCCTCGTTATACCTCTTCCTTTCTTTAAGATCAGGCCACAGTTGCATATATCCAGCAGTAGAGTTGGCCAATGGTCCGATAAACCTCGATATTGGTTCGGAAATGAGCCAAATCCGCCTTGCCCGGATAACCTTGCTTCCATACGAGTCACAAGCAGTGTAGATTGGGTTCTAACCTTGCCAGTTGTCGTTCTTAAGCTTTGGGTATATCTCGACCTTATTTTAACTACTCCGTATTTGAGTCTTTTACATGACAATCGTCGAAAATAATGAGTATACCGAACCAACAAGTCTAATTGAGTCGAAACCCATTTACGAACCCATCTTATCTCCCTCGTCCATTCATCAAATTATGGACAATCACTAGCCCATTTTTAGTATTCTACATCACAATCGTCTTGGACTAAAGAGTAAACCGAACAAACTAATCGAGTCTAGCTAACCGAGCTGAACCCCAATTTCGAACCCATCTCATCCCCATCGTCCATCCACCAAATTATTAACCACCCTTGTTCCTTGGTTTTGAGGTTTCGAGAGTCAGTTAAGATTGATAAACACGCAATAATAAGTTAGTTATAACTGCCATAACGAACTCTTATTTCCCGCCCTTTTTCTCTTTATAAAAACCACCTCTCTCTCTCTCTCTCATAACACCCAAAAAAAAAGCAGAGCTTGAAGCAGACAACAATGGCGATGATCTATCTTGAAACAAAAATTCTCACAAAAATCATACTTCTTCTTACAATTTTCATCTGCATTTTGATTTCTATGAGAAACCCAAGTAACAACAACGATAATAATAATAATCCACAGAAACCCAGAATCACCTCTGATCAACCCAAACTTCATCATCTTTCTAATCACCATCTTGTTCATCACGCTTCATCATTACAAGACTTGGATTCAATTCCATCTGTGTCCTTTTTCTCCCCATCACTTTCGCCTGAAAATCGGAGGTTTAAAGATGATTCAGCTGTTCCCATGTCGCTTGAGTATGATTACTACCGTCACTCCTGCCCTGGAGCTGAGAAGCTGATCAGGAATGCTGTCTTGGAGGTTAACAGAACTCGGCCCGATTCCGTTCCGCCTCTCTTGCGTTTGGCCTTCCATGACTGCTTTGTCGAGGTTATTCTCTGAGAATTTTGTATATTTTGCAGTTTTCTTTACTTCTTAATTTGTGTTGTGAAAACTTATCGAAATCTTGAGTTTTTATGAAATTAGTTAATGTTTGGTATGTGGGTTTAGAAAATTGTGATCTTTGTTCTTTTTTGTCCTGTAAATTAGGTTGGTTAATCTGTCTTCAAATCTGTATTAAGTTGGTTAATCTGTCAGCTGTTTTACTGAAAAATCTGATCTTTTTACTGTATTCTGCTGTTTTTACTGAAATCCTGATCTTTTTACTGTCTCCTGCTGTTCCTGATCTTTTTACTGTATCATGCTGTTTTTACTGAAATCCTGATCTTTTTTCTGTCTCCTGCTGTTCCTGATCTTTTTACTGTATCATGCTGTTTTTACTGAAATCCTGATCTTTTTACTGTATCATGCCGTTTTTACTGAAATCCTGATCTTTTTACTGTGTCCTGCTGTTTTTACTAAATCTGCTATTTTTACTGAAATCTGCTGATTTAAGGTGTCTTGATGAATGTACTGGACTACTGGTTCATTTGATCTGTGCATCTTGACCTGTTGTAAATATTACACCATCTGATCATCCATATGGTGCCCAAGATCATATGGGTTTTGAAGCCAAAATTGAGTCTAAAACTGTCATGGCATACAGTTTTCACTCACCTTGTAGATGGTAGTGTGGGTGTGTAGTCCTATTTGCAAAATTCTGTGAAACATGACTTTCTTTTTGCATGTTTTGATAGAGAAATATGACTGTTTTTACAAGGGATATTCTGTCAGAGATTTAGTTAGTGCTGTCTTTTGAGAGGTTTTTTTGTGAGGACTGATGATGTTCATGTTTCACAGGGATGTGATGCTTCACTTCTACTGGATGGAGTGGATGGTGTAGCAGGTGAAAAGGAGGCCCCTCCTAATGTCGGCTTGAAGGGTTTCGATGTTATTGATCAAATAAAGTTGGAGCTTGAAGAGGTTTGTCCTGGGGTTGTTTCGTGTGCAGACCTTCTGGTGTTGGCAGCAAGGGAAGCTGTTGTCGTGGTAAACCTCGTCTACCTTTTTACTGTATGTGAGCTTCTATTTAGTTCTGATTCATCTGACTCCTGCATATGTATCTGATTTGCTGTGTTCTTTGATCTGAAAAGGGTGGAGGGCCATTTTACCCCCTGTACACTGGTCGGCGTGACAGTACCATCTCATTTCCAGAAGTGGCAGAATATGAGCTTCCTTCTCCTGAGGATGACTTGAACTTAATTGCAGCTAGCTTTGCAACTAAGGGGTTTGATAACAGAGAGATGGTGGCCTTCCTAGGTAATTTTTGTCTTGCTTCTTCAGATCAGTGCATCATTTTCTTGTACTCTCTACTCAGCTTGTTGCTAATGTCTTTTCTGGTTACAGTGTCATGCATGTCTGATTAATTGCTGTTCATTGCCCGAAACCCTTGGATTTTCTCAAACACAGTCCTCTTTTTCCTTGTCATTTTTCAAAGACTTATTTCGCTGTCAGTCTATAATTAATCTCGCTGTCAGTCTAATATGTCTCATGTCATTCCATTCAGTTTCTGATGTTAACTCTTGTCACTTCTGTCAAATTTAGGAGCACACAACATGGGAGCGTTCCACTGCACATCCTTTTCCAGGCGTCTCTACAATCTCAAAGGAACGGATATCTCTAACCCTGCAATAGATGCTACATTTCTCAAGCTCATGAGATCAGTATGTGGCCTTGGTGATAATGTGATAACAACACTGCCTGAAGCACCATCACCATCCATATCGTCACCAGTTTCTGATGATTTTGAAATGGAGAGGGACTACTATGGGCCATCAACAGGCTTAGAAGCTGACACCCCTGCACAATTTCTGATCCTGAACATACCAGCACCAGAACATCACCTAAATACCCATGTTGCATCACCGGTCTTTGAAGTTAATACCTCTGCACCTTCTGTTTCCACTCAGATCCTAAACATCACAGGAATAACATTTGAACGTATCAACAATGCTGCAGCACCCCAGCCTTCGGAATCTTTGCCACCACAACAATCACCATCATATTCAGTCTCCCCGACTCCCTCTTTCACTACTGGTCCACCACCATTTTCCTCAGCTGATGAATCCGAGATGAACATGGAGTATAAAGGTCCCTCATCAGGGTTTGGCACGCTCTATTACCGGATGCTTCTAGAGAACAAAGCGATTCTTCTTGTTGATCAGCAGCTAACAGAAAGTGAAGAGACCTTGAAATGGGTTAGAGTTTATGCTTCAGATGCGCGTTTGTTTCAGCAGGATTTTGCCCTAGCCATGATGAAGCTCTCCCATCAGGATGTCCTGACTGCTCCTATGGGTCAGGTCCGTAAGGATTGCAGAAGGGTTGTTTGAGGAAATTGAAGGTGATGCTCTGCAGCATTGATAGAATCACTGCTACTACCTAGCATTTTTGCTTTCCTAGCTACCTAAGGTGTTTTTGTGTGTTTAATTGCTGAAATTTCTGTGATGTTCCATCAAATGTAAAGCTTTGATCGATTACTCATTTGCAAAAGAATCAGTTTATTCGCAATTACCCTCATTTAACTATGTAAATTTCGTATCTGTTCAGACATTGCAGATAAAATTACTTTTCTATATACTAGTAGTTCTTCATTAAGTCCTCCACTTCAGCCTTTCATTGCGCACATTATTTTTGTGTGTGTTTGTGTGCGTGTGTGAAAAGACACGAGTGTTTGTGTCACAGTGAGCAGCATTTGAATGTCAGCCATTGGCTTCCCGGAAATATGGAAAAACAAATTAAAGTTTTTCCATTTTATGTTGTTAACAGTTTGCAATTTGGTGGCAGAATGATCAACAACCAGTATCTTCTGCCTGAATAGCAATCCAACCTTAGGCTGGTCGTTTATGTTCTCAAAAATTACGCAGCATCAAACTGTTTTCTTCTCTTTGTTTCTCAAATTTCATTAGGACTAAGGAGACAGTACACAAGTCTACTACTCGTACCATGCTTAAGTAATTAGTAGTATATCTGACTACTCTGATCTTTGCCCCCAGAAGATACTAATTACTAGTAGTATATTGTTTTCTAGAGTAATTAGGAGAAGACTCACTGTCACAGGGAGCAAGACTTTCCAATGTTCCTCTCTTAGACAGCTCACTATTCCGTGGCTTTGGTGTAGGATGCAATACAGCAAAATCGCTTATTACTAACCTGCCTGTGCATTTTATATCGTGAAGTAGGAGTTGATTGATGCAATTCTAGACGCGATTTTCATTTTGGTCATCAAGAAACAGTCTATGCTTTTCCTGTTGTATGCCTCAGACGACTCACTAGTTCATATGATTGATTAAAACCTTAATTAACTATATAATGAATGATGCTGGTTTATGTACTGTTCCTGCAACAATGAATCAATAAACACCTTAACAATAACCATTGAATTGAAGAGCATAGAAACTTCATATGACAGATTTAATGCAGCTCGTACCATTCATACTGACTGACTGACAGACTCACAGAGGAACTTACAGTTGATACCATTCATACAACAGATTCACAGAAAAAACTGATAACATGACTTAAAGTTTTAATGGGCCAAGTCTCCTGCTTGAAGAGCTCAGTTTGACAGATGGTTGTGGCAGAAGGAAGTCTGCATACATGTCCATGAAGAACTTATCGACAATATCAACATATTCCGGGCAATTAAGGCGCGAATAAAAGATTAAAGCTTCTTCAACATCAAGAGCATGATCAACATCACCCTCTTCCATCATATCCAATTCTTTCATCTTTTGTGCCAGTATAAGAGCCCCCTCACTTGCATACCTACAGGAAGAAGTTGCAGAAGACGGCTCAATTCTCGGCTTAGCTAATGCTTGTTTCCTTCTAGCTGACACTTCATAGGAAGAGCTCTCCACACTTTTGTGATCATCATTAGTAGGGTCAATTTCAGAGCTTATCTTCACAGTTTGCCTCATGGAATGGCTATCAGCAATGTTGCGACCGCGATCAGTGACTGTTTGGTTGGAGAATTGGGAGTAGATGAGATCTAGCTGATGGGTTTTCCTGTTGATGCTTGTGCAAGACAAGGGGTTTAAGAAGAGGGTTATTGGTATCTTGTCATAGCTTCCAAAGAAGGAGTTTTTGAGGTTTTGCAGGGTTTTGGTAAAGAAGTTTTTGGTTTTTTTGATGTAATTCTTACGCAACATTTTTCCTAGTGGTCGTTTGGATGGTCGTAGAAATTTAAAGTCGTAGGGCGAAACACCTCGTATCTCCCTCCCTACCTCACCCCCCCCCCCCCTTTCTCTCTCTCTCTCTCTCTCTATAGAACAAGTAAATTGTTCTGCAGAAGATTTATGGAAAATGGGTCATGTACTCTGCATCAACTTGACACTTGCCTTAGTAAAAAAAAAAAAGTGATTGATCATTGATTACAATTCACTTGAATGGTAATCTAAACAAAATTACAGGTGGAAAGTGTTTTACCAAAGAGGTAAACTTAATTGTGTGGGTTCTTAAGAGATTTGAGTAACTTAATTATGAAGATAAGTCATTAATGAAATCTTTCTTGTAATTAGAGTGAATTAGTACATTTTTCAGGTAGCAAGAATGCAACCCCACTTCTAAGCAAATGGATGTCTGATAGATATGGATGCATATAAATGATTAAATGTGCATGCTTATTCCAAATGGCTAGTAACCAAAGGTCGTTTGGAAAGAGTAGACTATTTAGTGTAAGTTTTCGACGAGCTTTGTGGTTAACTAAAATACTCTGTTGTTGTAGAGTCTTGGAAATAGGGAACTGTAAATACATGTGAAAGGGTAGTACCTAAATTGAGTATCATCCAGTATAAAAGTATAGAACCATCTCGTTTTTCTACAAATGGCCTAAGATATGTGAACGTCAAAGTTGAGGAGGTTGGTTAAAGTTAATAAAGTAACTCAATCATGATATATTTGGAGTATGAAGAAGGCAATAGAGAAATTATGAATTGAAGATTGCATGCCTAAATGTCGAACAGAAAGTGGGATTTGCATTCATTCATTCTTTAGATAGAATGGTCCAAAATTGTGAGTTGTGAGGTGTGGCTGGTCCCAAAACAATTGCCCTCGTCCTTGATTAGGATGGTGACTTGACTAATTTCGAGTGCAATTCATAGCGCCTACAAAATCTAAGGGTTTGTTGTAAGATACTTTCTTTAGATACAATTATGTTTGTGTCATAACCCAACTTACATTTGAATATCGGTTGTACTACTCCCCGTTTTCCTGAAAGTTACCGTTTGATTTGAAGTTCTCACATATTTAAGTTATACTTTAACTTTCCAAAAAAAAAAAAAAAAACAACGAAGGGAATAACGGATTTAGAATGTCAATCAATCTCGCCGGATAAACCACCGTTGTTGAGACTTGGTAGTGAACACTAGGTCAACAGGTAGAACCCTGACCTCACAATGGCAAAAGTGGCAGACGTTACCCCCGCAATTTAGTCCTCAGTTGTGGAAGTTTTGGATCAGTTCCTAGAAACAAAGAGATAAACTTAAATGTCGATAACCAAATTTTTGGAAGATATGGACAGTCTGGTCACTATCCCACACATGCAATGACAAATACTTTGGCTAATTATCATAAAGTTGTTTGCATAATTTGGTTTAGTCTGATTCAACCATGTAGGACGACAAAACTCTCCGTTGAGAGTGTAACGCTCCTTAAATTCGTTGAATCTCGTGTTATATGAGTTGCTCTTAAATTTGTTAACCAATCTCCTAGCCAGCAAAAATGGTTAACTCAGGCTCAATCTTTCAACAAAAAGGAGGAAATTAACAGTCTTTATCAGAGGAAAAAAACAAAATTTGAGCCAATGAACAGTAAAAGAGATAAACTTTAACGATGTCAATTTTGGTAGGTTCAAACTAAGAGCTATGAAACAGTACAATTATATTTGGTGCATGATCTGCACTAGTATTACAACAAGTGCAGCTGTTGAGAATCATAAATTAGAATTAAGAAAATGGAACCCACTTCACAACTAGATTTCCAAGTAGAGATGCACCTGCAATCAAAGTGACACACAGTAGAATTGAACGGGTCTTTGAGAGCGAGTTAAGCTTCCATTTTAAGCTTGAATCGACCCCTAGGTTCTAGCTCGTCACACCTAGTTAACCGGATTTGAAGCTGTGGGCAAGTTTGGATACACATAACTTAAGGTCTTTTGATGAACTAAGGAAATAAACCTTCTCCAAAAACGGGGCTGATAAGTATTAAACCAACTACATATCTCAAAATTTCGTTTGTTTTTCAACTATCCAGCTTCTTCAGTGTCAAACCATGTCTAATCGTCTTAACTTAACAGTAGGACATGGAAATTTTCAGGCTAAAATATAGAGCTTGACAAACTCACAAGCGAAGTGTACTAACCTATACCATTTGCTGACAAAAAAATGTGTACTGAAGCTAGCTTTCAAGAAAATTTATGAGACAACAGCTTTACATTATGATTATCAGACGATAAAGGAATGCCACAACAGTGTATGGTTCATTTAGTCTATGTACAATTGTACATCCATGGTAAGAATGATATATGAGAAATAGAATGGAAACTGTACTGTACTGGTATAAAATTAAATCAGTGTACCTGGTTCCTCAACTCTGAAATATAGTTATAGACTTATATCAACCTAATTTGTTCTTGTTATGCCTGAAGAACTGATGCAGCAATCTGTGCACTTCACCGTAGTTGTTAGTCGTAGAAACAAAACGGTCCTTTATCCACTGAGGTAGCTTGTTGGCCGGGTGTGAATTGCTTTGTTTCGAAGGATCAGATGCATACCGAGAATCAACCAATAAAATAGCAGCATAATCATTAATGTGACGGACAGCTCTACCTGCAAGGGTGTAGAAGAAATCTTAAGTGCATTTCTTTGATTGTCCTGGGAATATATCACACAACATAAACTCGCATTATGGCAAAACATCAAATATGATACGCAGCTTAAATAATCTGTAGGCAAAATTAAAAAGTGCAAAAGTTCTTCCACAGATGAGAACAAGAGTAATGTTAAACTACTACTAATATACCAGTAAGACTCACCAATTGACTGATTCACAGCCTTCATGCAAAGATTTTCATAGTAATCTTTGCCTCTACGCTTGCAACGTCGTAAGATATCAAACCCAGCCTGAGCACCTCTGCCATTAGAAGACAGCTGCAAGTTGTTGCAGGTGTTTGTGTTGCCAAGCCCTTCCATGTGCTTTATCCTCTCAATTAGCTCAATATCGGATGGGCTAGGATAAGGGAGTCCAGCCATGACAATACACCTACCCATCCCGTCACTGAAGTTGATGCCTTCTGATATCTTACCACCAACTACAGCCAACAACACAGCACCATTTTGAGAAGTTTGACCTTCTTTTACTTTTCTATTGGATAGTGTATCAATTGTGTCTCTGTACTCTTTTAGAACTGACTCAATATCTGCACTGCTTCGAGGTTCTCTGAACACACGCTTCTTTCTCGTAATCCTTTGCAGAATGCCGGATGTTTTCCATGCATCATAGACTGTGGCTTCATAATCAAATGAAGAGAAGAATACAACTATTCCATCAGGAACTGCAGTCACCACATTGCTAAGGAGAAGACCCAACTCTTCAATCTGCACTTCCATGCAGAAATAGATCAATAATTCTGAAATTTCTATCATTCTATCGTATATATAGAAAACTCAGTGATCAACATAAACGGATTGAACAAATTCAATACGGTTGATGACGTGATCATCAGTAATTGATGAAGGGGCCAAATGACTTACTGTCTTCGACAAACTTCTGGATGTATAGCTGAAATCAAAAGACTGGCCAGATGGCCCATGTGATACAGCGATGGGTAGAATACTCTCTGGAGGAACAATATGACCACATGAAAAGAAATGTAAATGATCAGGTGGTAACCAAGGGAATAGCCGCTCCCTTGTCTCTTCTATAGGCTGCAGAGTTCCTCCAGCCATGACAACAGCATGAGCTTGATTTACAATCTACAAAGTACAAAGACCACATTTAATGATGAATCAAACTGACAATTCTAACAACAATAACAACACAGCAATGCTCCTGTTACTAATTAGCCCATGGAAACATAACAGACAGTCAGATGTCTAAAGAGAGAAGCAAACCTCAGAAAATATCTTTTCACCAGTGAGCATAACATATTTGATGAATGCTACTTGTTCGTCCATGCCACTTGATCTCCTCTTTGAGACTATGACCCTCCCATCAACATTCTTATTTGTCAATGCCAGCAACAAATCAAGTAATGCTCGAAAAGCAGACAAGGTACTTCCTCCCTCCCTACTTATAGAACCATCAGGCTTATGTTTTTCCAAGCACACTAGCTTATCTCCGTAACCACTGACCTAATAACACAAAGAGAAGTTAGCTAGCAGACAACATAAACTAACCTAGTAAGTTCATTTGTATGTGACAGAATCCTACAGCTACCATTGCTTACCTTGTGTATAATATTGCTCTCCTTCACATAATTTATTAACTTCACAAAGTTAATGTTGTCAATGTTCAGATTAAATAGAAAATCGTTTATCTCCAGTGATGCACTTGAACCCTCTTGCGGAAGTTTTTCAGCAGAATCACTGGTTGCATCATCGTCGTGTGTAGCCTGGATAAAAGCTCGAGTGAGGACCATCAATGTTTGGATGTATCTCCTGTTTCCAGCCCCCAAGCGGCTATGGAACTTCTCTAGGTACTTTTCCAAGTGCTGATGCACATTTTCCAACTGACGATACAGAAATAGCCGGCAATATTTCAGAATACATTTACTACTAATAAAATTTCAGCATTCAAACTGCTAAAAGAGATCTACTTTTGAGATATAAGCTAATGAGTGCAAAACTGTATAATATTACACTTGTGAAACTGTACACTTGGGCCTTTGTCGTCAGTTTTTAATTAGATAAGGCAAAACCAAATACCTTCTGAAGCTACATACTTGAAGCACAAGGCTTTTTTTAAATAATAAATCAGAAGAAGCAAGAGGTATAACTCCTTTTAACTCATAACTCCAATGGGCACAGCCAGGAGAATATAAAAAGGATAAGGAGCTCACCTGTGACAAAGTAATCTTTGCGTCATACATGCCAATCAGGGAATCAGCTAAATTGTGAGCCTCGTCTATTATGATGATATTATTTTTCAAATTGAGGCCAAGCGATTCACGGGATGACTTTGACAGCAGAGATTGATAGGGGAGCACAATAAGATCAGCTGCTGGAACCATTCTTCTTGAACCATAGTAAGGACAAGTTCCCAAACTGTTGCCAAGATTGACAAGATCTTCAATGTCCAGCGCCTCTTGCTGTAAGACATCATCTATGAACTCTTTCTGTAACTTCTGTTTCCGAAGCATTGGGCAGCCAGCTGAAGCCTTGGTCCGACGTATCCTTCCTCCAGACTCGAGTTTCTGTGAAAATGAGTACCAAGTCAACAATCTTAAAGCTTCCCTCTCTGATTTCAATTAAGAACTTTACACCGACTTTATTAAAAAATTAAGTTGTAGGCACAGATTCCAGATTAACTTGTGAACATATCTCAGTATGATAACTTCATAATGTAAAGCTATCTTGAAATTTCGGCTATTTATTCATCGTTCAATACTGCTATCAAGGCTGAAAATGTTATTACATTAAAGATATCACACACACCTTAGTCTTGGACCCTCCTTTTTTCTTACTCTTTTGTAACTCCAAACAGCGTTCATTGATGCTGGTCGAGTTTCCAATCTTCAACACCTCTAATATAACACAAAACAATATGTCACAAAAGATGGAACCAAAATAGCACCACATAACAGATCAACAGTTATTTGATCATGGCAATGACCAACACTATCTCACTTTCGCAAGCAAGAACTTGAAAGAGCTATCAAGCTTAAATAGTTCAACCAGTATAATTCCAATTGTTGCCCCCAACAAGAAAAAGAATCACAATCACAAACTAGAAAGCAACATATCGAGCTAACATTGCACACCAGTTGACAATTCGATAGTACTCGAGAAAAAACAGCAAACATAAAATTCAACCAATTGTAAACAATAGAGCAGAAAGTAGACAGTTTATACCTTGATTAATACACAAATTCTTCCTAGAACCTAAAGTCACAACCTTTAATTCAGAACCAAACACAGTCTTCCTCAACTCCTTAATAAACTGTGAAAGCTGAGAATGTGTCCTACTACAAAAATAAACCTTCAAAACCTCTTCCTCCTCCACACAACCTTCATCTTCCTCATCATCACTCGACGAAATAATCGAAAAACCACCACCTTTCCTCTTACTCACCCCACCTTCCTCCTCCTCACTCTCATACTCCTCCACCAAAAACTCCTCATCCTCCATTTCCACCAACCCATCACTCCCTTTTCCCCTACCAACCTTCCCAATTCCCCCACCACCACCCCCACACCCACTTTCCCCCGCGATCAAGTCACGCACACCAGGTGCTCGACGTTTTGTCTCAGAGAACTTCTTCGCCGAAACACCGGATTTCTTCTTTTCCGGAAGTGGGTTTTCTTTGCTGATCACGAAATCACGCATCCAATCAGGCTCGTCATCAGAAAGGCACTGATTTGGGGCGGGTTTTCGATGATTTTTTCGGTCCACCAGCCACTGCAATGCGCTGCAAATGATGCTGAGGGTTTTACCGGTACCTGTAGGGCTCTCGAGCATTGAAATGCCGCCTTTTTCGAGAGATTGGTAAAGGGATTTCATGAATTCGAGTTGAATTGAGTATGGTTTGTATGGAAATGCTGGGAATTTTTGCTTCCATTCTTCTCCCATCAATTTTTTTTTTTTTTTTTTTTTACTGTGGTGGTGAAATTCGATCGTTCGCAGTTGAGATTTTAGGATGAAGGTTTGAGAATTGTAGCAGTGTGATTCTGTGATTCGACATTTTTGTAGGTTCCCGCGAGTTTAAACCATTTAGCGCGGGAAGTGGAGAATTTAGGTTTCATCGTCAATTGGGCTTTTCCACTTCTGAATTGAATCCACATTGGGCCGAAAAAGAATTGATCGAAACGGAGGAAATATATTCCTATTGTGTTTGATACTTGGACAAGTCAGTGAGTCACTAGACATGTCGAATTGGTTGAATGAATCATCCGGTTTTTTGTTTAGTGAATGATGTGAGGTTTTTGAACACCGAGAAAACTTTGACTTTGTAGTTACAAGTTCATAACAGGGGTTCTCGAGTATGCCACGGTATTAAGTCAATGAGATCACTTCAGCTTTTTTTTTTTTTTTTTTTTTTTTTTTTTGGCGAGGCACATCAGCTATTTAAAGTGCACATTTGCATTATTAAGTAAGTTCTCGTTGAGGGGTACATTTAAATCTTCTCTTAAAGTTGAAACATCGTCGATTAGTTTGAGAGTCCTCGTATTATCGCTATCGTTGATCAATTTTATAAAATTTATTTAACTAATCTAAACATTTTGCTAAAAAAGACATATAACTCAACTTATTCCCGACATTTGTTTCCCGTATATATGATGTAAAAGCTCCCACACATTTAAACCAAAAATAAATAAATAAATTCATAAAATGGTATCGTATATTTGAAGCTTTCGACCCATAGCCTTGTCCCCAAACCCATGCCCAGAACCAAGAAGCCCATCTATATTTAAAGCCCAAACCCCAACAAAGCAAAAACCCTAGAAAAACCAGCACACAGCAGCATTACTTCCCCAATAACTTCATAACGCCGCGCTTCCATTTCGGTTTTCTCTCTCCTCTCTCACATTCCAATCTTCTTCAACACTCCTCCTTAAACCCTACCTTCTCCATCTTCATCCTTCATTTTCCGCCATGGTAATAATCATCTCTCTTTTTTTCCCTCTCTCTCTTATCGTTTCCCGTCTTTCTATTATTTCACTAACAATTTGTGTTGATCTAATGTGTGTTGTATTTTTGGTGGAAACTTCAGGGGAAAGGAACAGGGAGTTTTGGTAAGAGAAGGAACAAGACCCACACACTGTGTGTGAGGTGTGGACGTCGCAGTTTCCACCTTCAGAAGAGTCGCTGCTCTGCCTGTGCTTTCCCTGCTGCTCGTGTCAGGAAGTGTAAGACCCCTCTCTCTCTCTCTCTCTCCTTTTTTTTCAATCAATTTTTTAGTGAAATTGCATGATTTTTTTGAATTTGGTTGAAGATGTATGATTATTTGTCGCATTTATGTAATTGGTATGTTTGATTGGTGAAATTTTTTGTGGGTGTTGTTTGAATCGGATTAGTTTTGGTGAAATTTGTGGTTAGTGAGATATAATTTTTTTTTTTTTCGGATTTGAGTCAGAATGCATGATGATTAGATGAATTTCTGTGATGGGTATGTTTTGATTGCTGAAAGTATTTGTGGGTTTTGTCTGAATTTGATGAATTTTGAGCTAAATTTATATGGGGGAAATTCTATGTTTGGTCATCCGCTAAAGTTTGGAACTTTTGTTGGCAATTGTTCTGGATTTCTGTTTTATTGAATGTTTACTTAACACGATTTGATATTCTAATGGTTGTGGGTAGTATTAGATTGGATTGGATTTGTAATGCATGCTGATCACTAATTTGCCACATTTGGAAAGTAGTCTTTCATAAAGTTTGTGAAGTTCTGATCTGTATGTTCGTTTGATTGCAAATGATTAATTTCGAGCTTGAAGACCTTTACTCGTTGATCTGTGTGTGGAGGCGGGGAGTAATATTTGATTGAGAGGTCCTGATTCGTGACACCTTACGGCTGTTGATTTTTGATAATCTGTTTTGTTGGCTCTTTATGCGCCTGAGTTTCTAAGTAGCTGTATTTGACCAATTTAATATCTACGTCTTTCTCTTTGAGGGCTGATGATGAGTTTGTGAAATCTTCATATGATTGTTTATGTAGTTTCGGTGATTGTGAGCTCTTTTTCTTAATTGTCATGCAGTGTGTTGTTCATCTTGCACATGTGACCCTTTTGATAGTTGGTTCTTAATAATCTGTTTTATTGGCTGTTTGTGCATCCTAGTTTGTAATTAGGTGAACTGAGTTATCTGAAATTGTCATTTGAATTATGTTTTTTCGGTGATTGCTAGCTCTTTTCCTTGGCTGTCGTATGGTGTGCTGATCATCTTGGCATATGCACCCTTCATACATGTACTTGTAGATCAATTTGAGACCTTTCATTTAGTTGTACTTGTACAAATTTTGGGTTAATTGGCTGGCTTTTTGATTGTTGGTTTTAATTCAAGTTGTGTGCTGATTACTTGATTGGTTATTGGGTATGTAGACAACTGGAGTGAAAAGGCCATCAGGAGGAAGACAACTGGAACTGGTCGTATGAGGCACCTCCGCAATGTCCCCCGCAGATTCAAGACTGGTTTCAGAGAAGGTAAATATATCTTTATGTAGTTCTGATTGTATTATTTGATACGGCTCTGTTTTGTGCTGACTGTGTATTGACACTCACCTTTGTCCAGGCACTCAAGCTGCACCAAGGAAGCTAGGAGCATCTTCATCAACTTAAAGAGATCTATCTTAAGAGGAGGGTTTGATTCAAGTACATCTAGTAGTAACTTCATTTTTGCATATTTGAAGTGTTTGGAACTGGTTTCTACTTTGTTAAGTTTTAGACCTTGTATCTTGATGGGAAAGAAACTATTGCTGGGATTCCATTTTTCTTTGAAAGAATGTAGTGGCATTAAATCTTTAGAGGTTAAATGATGGTTGCTGAGATTTCTATATTGGCTTCATCTTTGTTTCCTTTGAATTATCATCTCTGTTTTCTCGTGTTACTGTCAGTCATGAATGATTTAAGTCATTCCTGTGTTCGTTGTTCTACTTCTCGACAGGGCTGCAAACATGGAAAGGGTATCCGTAATTTTGCAATTGTCGTTTGTATTGATTTTTTGCATAGTGATCCATGAGTTGTGTGTTACGGCACTTTATGTTATAATTTAGACTGGAGTGTGTTGTCTTTCATTGTTAATTTGATCAAATATCTGGAGATAATCTGATGTTCTTCAACGTCTATGAAGGGGATTAAGATCTGTGCGGATTGGTTATGGTTGTTGACAAGTTCGCTCATTCTGTTGTGATTTTTTCAAGTAGTTTGAGCTTGAGGCCTCAAGACGAGCGTGTTCTGTTTGGTGTTGTAAGTGTTGTTGAACTTTGAAATCAATAGGACTCTGTTTGCCATATGTGGATTCTGAATGGTGTGCGCTAGAAATCTAACATTCAATTTATAGTACTGTCGAGCTTCATTTCTGAGCACTAGACGTATTACTTGAACAAACAGGTAATTTGGAATCTGATCATCAGTACTCCGTATTATGGTTGTCGCTATACTTGTTCATGACGGTTTATTTGCGTCCTCTAGAGATGTTGATATAGAAGAGCGTTTGTTCGGTCCAATGGACGACTTCTATTGAAAGGCTTTGAGCCTTTTTGTTCAGTCTTATGGTCCACTTTTATTGAAAGGCTCTAAGACTTCGGCCTATGGAAATTAAAGGGAGATCGGATATTACGTGGTTTCAAAACAACTGAGCCGAGTTCATGGCACAAGGGAAATAAATCATGCATCTCTCTGGGACAGCCCTACTTGCTAGTTGCTACCCATCTCTCTAGTGGTGAAAGCGTGTTCATAGAGACTAGTGGTTCCGTCTGGGATGATCATTGCACTTTTACTCACCTGGGTTTCATAAGAATGGTTCTTTGCCACGTTTAAAAAGAACTTGACAGATTACAGGAACAAAGGACTGGCTCTGCTGTAGAAAAACTTGCAGAATACTCCAACGCTACATCTGACGGATCTTTTGATAATGTATGGAAAGAAAACTTCCAATTCAAAAGGCTTTACAATTTGTGTGGAACACCCTCGAAAACTTGCGAAAAACAGATTGGAATCCACACCTGATTTTTGTATACATTTTTACTGAGACAAAATGCTACTGTTAGTCAATTACACAGTCATCCATAATAGTAACCCAAAACTTTCCCACAAGTAAACTAGTCACTATACGGGGTATGTGGTCAGGACATGCATTTAATCATGCATGACTTGGCTAGTTAGCTTGTCATACAGGCTTAAACTCCCCAAACTTGTGCTTTTCTTCGTGTAGCTGCTTAAAGACATGATCCATTTCTGGGTATGCATACAACAGCACGAGCTCGAGAAGATCCACAATGAGCTGCTTTAGACATACGGATGACTGCCACCAACGACGACATATATCAGATATCAGAACTCCACTTTTTTTAGTCATGAAAATGAACATTGTTAGATCATGAACAAAATTCCTACACCAATGCCTAGATGAGATAGCATCATTAACAGATTGTAGATATTTCCTGATCAGCTATTCAGCTTAGGGAGAGGATAAGAAGTCAAGGACTGCAACTACATCTTCTTTTGCACAACAGTATATGGTATACCGTATACCACATAATTCACAAGAAGAAGATTCACAATGAGGGACACACAGGACACCGAACGACCAAACAGGTAACAATGGCTCATGAAAATTTACCTGCAGGAAGTAGTAAAGATCCTTGGCACATTGTTCATACTCCTTACTACCAACAAGACTTACAACAGCAGCAGGAGCGTTATCTGCAGTGAAATTTCACAAGCCTTTATCATCTCAAAAGTCATGACAACTCTTCAACAAAATAGATCATACAGATTCTAAGGTAACTAACCAATCATCAATTCATAGACAAACTTTGCACGTTGCATAGCTTCCTTTTCCTGCTCCTCGGCTATTTTCAGTAAATCGTCTTCTTTAGGTGATGATATTTGATCAGGAAGCTGATGATTGGACGGACTCTGAGATGGGCTGACCGCAGCAGGGGGTCTTTGTCTCCTTGGATGCTTTGTAATAAATATTCCATCAGGCCAAAGTATCTGAAATTTTAAAGTGTGAGCACCTGAACTTGGCTATGTGGTCATGGGGTTGACAATTGAGACAAGTTGTTTGTAGACCAACACAGAAATTCAATGACGCCAGTACTACCCAGTTGAAAGCATGAGTAGGATAAAGCTGTCAGGTAAAAGGCGAAGCCTCCAACTAATGTGAATGACAGAAAAGAGATGAAAATAGCAGAGAAACCTGTAGTCAGCGGCATAGGAGATATTTATGGTCTCTTAAAAAAGGGCCAGGTTATTGTCATCAATTTAAAAAAAAAAATGGAATGATTGGAATCTCACGTATCCAGCACCTATCCTAGACATTTCGTAATTGCAACTTGCGAGATGACAACCCTCCATACATCGAACACTAAAACCCGTAGGCTTTGTTAATAATGTTGGAGAGAATGCAAGTCAGCGAGTAGAAAAGAAGCTTTCTTGCAGGCAAAATGTTTCCCAACGCCCTGCCAGTTGGTGCTTAACTTGACCCCTTGACCTGCACAGTGATGGCCTGGAAACAGTGGCACTCTTACCTATCCTACCACTAGTGTTACTCCCTCCATTCCCTTGTATGTTAACTAGTGAATACTTATGGATCTTATGTAGAACATTATGCACTTAATCTGGCTCCACCAGACTCCCAAACCAAAGCAAATTAGGAAGCTCTCTAAAGAAAATGACCTCGCGCAAGAATTCATAGCAGGAGGGTCAGATCTTGAAAACACATCCATTGAACTCTGTCCGACAACTTTGGCCCAGAGATGTCTGATATTTTTTTTCTAATTGACAAAAGCGAAGAATGGGAAGCGAAAGTTGTAAATAAGCAAAAACTAAGTACTTGAAAGGAAACTCTCCCAAGCGGGACCACAAGAAAGGGACAATATGTCTACATCAGATAGCATACAATGAGACATTCAAATTTTCCCAATAAATATAAGGATAGTCACCTGCTCAAGTCGATTTATCCCTGAAGAAACCACAGATCCCTTTCGCAGACGCTGGATCTTCTCAACCAGCCAATCATCAAGTGCATCACCCATTCCCAACTGCAGCACCTGTTTGGCCACCCAAAAGGCCTTCCGCCTGTGGCATAACAGGGTCATACATCGTAATTAATTCCAGAAACTGAAATCTTCGTATCAGATGATAAACTGAAGAGTCTATACTAAGTAAAGACAACTAGATACCTTATCCATGCACCCTCCTGAAGCTGAAAAATAACATCCACCAAATCCAATATGGGGCCACTCAGATTGGGTGCCACCCACTGAAAAAAAATCAGAAGTGTGAGTGAAACAATGGTTTTATATAGATGACACGCCCATCCAACACACAAAAATGAGGAGGGGGGTAGGGGGAGATAAAAAGATACTGCACGTGGTGTTTGAAGCCTCTAGTGGTTTAAAGTCTAGAACAGCTGCTACTATGCAAGACCTTTTTTCTTAGCACCTTTGGAAATATAGTCTTCGATGTGAGAACTAACAACTACACAGATGTCGGACATGTACAAAGCTTGAGCAATTTGTACCTCAGGTGGAAATGTTGGATCATCACCAGCATCTGGAAGTGACTCGGACTTACGCTGAAGTGTCCCATCTGTTTTACTTCCAAAAGTTTGTACAGTAGAATGGTTATTCTGTATTCTATTTTCTGAATCTTTACATGAATCCACTGGAAGTTTTTCATATACGTTTCCAGAGTTCATTCCAGGTGCTTTCAAATCACTTTTGAAGCCATCTCCAGAATTGTGCTTCATAGAAGTTGATGGATCTTTCCCTTCTACGTGATCTTTTCTGGGTTTCAAGTGATCCCTAATTGGACTTCTCAGATCGGAAATGCCTGCTTGGTTTCGAGCTGGCTTAACTGAAAAGTTCAGTACATATTGCAGGCAGTCAAAACAAGTATGAAGCACCAGCTTTATGAGCTCTGAATTCTAAAGGAAGAACAAGATCTCATTGATAAGTTAAGAGTAGAGGAGAAGAAACACCCAAAGGAAAAGAAAAGCTAAAAGATGAGAAAACAGAATAAGCAATCACAAGATTCCAACTGTGCCAAATAACTAAAAGAAGCAGTTCCACTTGCACTTTAAGCACTAAGAAGAAAAGTACTTACCCGACAAAGTTTGAACAATGGAGAAGGCACTTGAAAATGTATATGTCTGCATAATCAAGAAAAGCAATGAGCAGATTGTACACAATGCTATATTAAAAGTAAGAGCTGGACCACTGACTCGCTGAGAGCAAACCTGAGAATCAATGCTTAAAAAGTCCCACACATCAATTGATCCTGAAATAGTTGGAAGTTGCATGAGCTTCTGGGGAACAGCAAAAACATGACACAGTTACTAAAAAAACGAAAACTTTGTATTCTGTTGAGCACAGGTAGGAGACAGGGACACAAACTGAACACATAAAAAGAGCCAATATGGAACTTTTCCCAGATGATCCAATCCCCTAATAGACAAAATGCAAGTAGGCAAATAATTCTGGTAGATGAAGGAAAAAGTTTTTTTTTGTTTTTAAGGGTGAAGGGAAAAGGCATTAATTAAGGCTTTATATAAAAACTACTCTTATGGAAGTTCTAAAACCTAAAGTATCATCACATCAGAGTGAAATAACAGTTAATGAAGGACACGATGTGGCACCAGGTAAGCCAGGAAACAGCTACACAAGATTTGCTAATTTTGAAGAACATACTAATGCTAACTGCTAAGCACTACAGATGAAACACGAGTATAAGAAACTAGAATGGATCAGAGGAACCACAACCTTCAGGTATTCATCGAGCAATTTACAGCGCTCACGTATGACAGGTACATCAAGACCCGTTGAAAGAAAATGTTTTGGGGGTAAGTGGAGGTTATACACTGGATAATCCTTCAAGCGTCGATGAAGTTCCTCAAAATGTCGGAATCTGTCAGAGTTATACCATGTTAGTTGAACATATGCACAAAAGTCCAATACAATTTAAGATCCTGATCAATTGAACAATGTGATCACCTTCTTTTAATGGACCAGCTATTATTTTCGGCATCTGTAACAGATATGGAATATACAGCGAATAAACTAGAGCTACTTCTGACAATATTGGCACCTATAACCTGCAAAAGACACATAAAAATCAAGAAGGAATTAACAGGAAAAAAAAAAAACTCGTTAATTACAAGGTGATAACTTCAGATACCTACCTCACACCTCAATTTGAAAAACGAATCTCCTGACAGTGTAGTTTGAGGAGAATTCATGGGCAAAGAAAAGCTTCCACCTATTGAAGCTGCAGACGAACAAGCAGTAGTCCCACTCTGAAGTCTACTCATAAACTCCAGGTCATAATCATCACTAGAGTCATCACCTTTAACCTTTGGCTTCAAAGGGTGTATATCTCGTCCATCTTCAGATAAGAAGCTTGTCCTCTGAACCTCTTGCCACAATGGCCCCTTTTGAGAACCTAGCCTGGACCTTTTCCTCCCACTTCGTTGCCTATGCAATTTCTGGGGCTGTCCTTTGTTAGCCCTTCTCGCCCTCTTTCCATCTAAACCCTCGAGTGGATGGTGAATATGAGAAACTCCAGGTAACCTATTAGTTCTACCATCCCAAACTTTAGTAGTTGGAGAATCCAAACCTGTTACTCTAGTTTCTTCATCATCTGAATAGCTGTGAGAGCTACTTCCTGATTCCGTCTCATCCAAGGCTAGGTGCTCCTCCTCATCATCATCAGATATAAGTGGTGGTGAACTCAATGTGTTTCTGTCTGCTAGAATATCTACAGTTTGAAACTGGGGCCTGTTAGACGCAGAAGGGATAACACCTCTTTCTACAGGACTGATCTTGAGCCCACTTGTTTTTTGTTTCGGAGTGACTTTTGAAGAACTGACTGATGTAGGTCTCCTTATCGAAGAATACTGAAAACCAGCATCCCCTGCTGAAGTGTCCTTGGTTTCATAGTTTCTCCCTTTTGACCACATATTTTCGAAATGTTCAGGAGCAAGAGCTTGCTTCTTTTTACGAGCAAAGTAGTCCAACATATCACCCCATTCCCCTCCTGAAGTTGAGCGTTCAATATGGCTGTCACTATTACTCCCAGATCCCAATGGCAAGGAACTCCAAGAACGAGTAGAACGAGCATCAACCAAAAGCAAAGGATCCTTCGCAGAATCTGCGCGGTTCAACTTCTCTGCATCATGGCTTTCTATACCATTCGTAACTTGATTTTTAAGCTCAATAAGTTCAACCCCTGTGGCAGACGGATCAGGGAAGGGAGAGAAGTCATCGGAAGAGGGTGCATTAGATTTGGAATGTAGGCTACTATCTCCTGTTGGAACTGCTTGGTTACTCTTCCTCATGGACATCACTACTTGTTCAATTCTTTCATTGATAAACCTATCAGCAACACGCACCCACACACACCAAAAAAAAAAAAAAAATAGAGAGAGCGAAAGATAAGCTACAAAAGGCCAAAAATAATATCCTACCAAAGATGTTAAGATGAATTCAATCTTAACCCTGCAAAACTAAGGCAATCTTTAAAACATCAATTAATTTTTTTATTATTGAAATAACAATAGTAATCCCAATGTTTCAGTGCAGGGGGTGCTTATATCATGGTGCTCCCAGTTACAAAAGCTTACATAAGTTAATGAGGAAAAAAAAGTTGGGAGATGACTTGTTTGCTTTATAGTATAATGGAGTAAACCACAACCTGAATCCTACTCACAAAGTACTGTAGTTTGCAGGATTCCTCAGCAAGGGTTTAACGACACGCTCTGAATATTGAACCTCCTATCTGCTAAAATAGATCAGCCCAAAACAACAAGCCCAACCAACCACCTAGCAAATACACATTCTAGAAGGAGGGAAGAACAAAAGGGTCAGTTTCTTTGTAATTCAATTAGCAGCGGGATTGCTCGGGAAAGATTCAAACCAAGGGGGAGGCACCTTACAATAACAGGGTGTATATATGGGAGGTCGAGGGGTGGGAGGGGGATCAGGTCGTATAAAATCACTTCTATAATTTTTAAATTTGGTGTGAGGCCACTCAAAGGACCTTTTTTATCTTTTACATTTCCTTGCTTACAAAGCCTTGGGCAATTCACCCAGAAATAGTAGGCCTATCTTCATTTTCTTCGCATAACTTTCTACTGTTCTTAACAATCATTCCTAAATTTTTTGAGTCTACCCCTGCTTAGGGGGATACCTTTAGAGGCATTGGGTTAGTGTTGAAAATTGAGGTTACATCTTTGGAAATGAGGAGGTAGTGAAGAAGAAACAAAAGAGAGACAGGAACCTGAAAACAAACATTTAAACATTTAGCACTTTTAATACCTTGGGCTGACCAAGTTCAAGACCGGCCGTATAACCGCACAAGCAAGAAGCTCACGGGCCACATAACGAAAGAAAGAACATTGAAGATCTTCAGTTCTAAAACTGAAAGAAATGAGAGCGTCCATAATGTGCTGCAAAACCTGTTCGGAATATAATATGCAATTACAATCTCATCGAAAGCATTACCAAACTCGAGGAACTTGCATTCAATCTTGAGGTTAGACACAGTTCAAGCTATACTTTGTTTTTGTCTTGACAAAAAAAAAATACTCTGCAGCAGATGATAGAGTCATGACCATGGAAAGGAAGGGGGGAAATAGAAGAGTGTGTTGCCGATTCCCACGGTTTCTGACTTTGGGTTATTCACTTGGCCATGTAATTTCAAAGGAGTTCCTGGAGTTTAACAGCATGTTCATTCAAACACAAGAAGACAGGCAGACAGCTAGCGATCTCGGAAGATGACAGACCAATTCACTGACATGCCAACAGATAAGGCTTAGAACAATAATATGTCACAAATTTGAGTACATCAGATAGTAGGTACCTTGTGCTCAGCCGCAGCAGAAAACAGAAGTGGGTGCAATTTGTTTTGAGCAGCCAGGATAACTTTCAGCTCTATATCACGTTGCTCAAATGAAAGTGATTCCAAATTCTTCTTCACAATCTTTGCCTGGCATGCACGAAAGAGCTCCAGATGCTTGCAAATGAGATGGATGACATCCCTGCATCATATAACATATAGTATCTCAAAAAGTAATCAAATAAATATACATTTAATACCATAAAGAGATTGAGGTACAGTAGTAACCTAGCTAAAAGATCAATAAGATTGATATTTCTCATACGATATGAAATTTCTCCCAGCACCCCATTTATTATTTGCACTAGTTCCTCTGGACCTTCTGAATCAGGAGTTAATTTAGAATACCAGAGATCTGTGACCCATTCACAAACTATGTGTCTTGTAAACTGGTCAATTGCATTCTCAACAACGGGAGACTTTACTTTCTTTCTCCATTGGTCCTTCTTTGTTGCGGGTTTAGGAATGTCAATAGGCTTTTCTTGAACAGGAACGTCTCCAGTATTTGACCTGCTGTTGTAAGCTGCAGCTTTTCTTCGCATCTCAAAATCCAAAGAGAAGTAACGGAAAAGGATGACCAAGAAAGCAGCACCAGGTAGATTGACCCAAACGGAGGTGCTCGTCACTTCAATAATATACAAATATATTATTAGCAAATGGAATGCATATGAAAAGTGTGCAGGAGCATGTATATTATGGAAACTTGTCCTTCAATAAGAGCCAAATTAAGTAGGTTCTGCCAATAATTTACACAAATAAATTAACATGAAGACAATATAGATCGATATTTGCCAACAAAAAGATGTTGCATTTTGTTTGGACTACATTTGCTTTGGATTACCGGAAGTAGCAAACAATAACTTTGTCGGGACACTAGATTTTCACTACATACACCAGGCACAGGTACACCACATCATACTCTGTATGAGCTAACAAAAGGTTTCCGAGCTCGTTAAGAGAGTATACCTCTCATCTGGCTTGCCCAAGTCAATTATTGAATGCCATATTCAGCCAGTCACCATCACCCAGTTCTGAATTAACCACATTCCATGTACTGATATACAAAAGCCTCAATTTGCATACATGTCGAGATGTCGTGGCATCAATACTAGTGATTACGTGGTCTTTCAAAACATAGAAGATACTAAATGAGTAAATGAAAGCAAAAAATCACATTTGGGTAAGGTAGCAAGAGGCTCTATGTAATCAAGGGTATGCAAGCAGCCTGCTCAATACCAATTTCAGAAGGCTCACTTTTTCAAGTGAAACTAATGATGACGACAATTTTCAAAGGCTCGCTGTTTCATGCAAAACTAATGATAATATGGACAAGAATTTTCAAAGGATCAATGTTTCATCTGAAATAAATATCCTCACAAATCACTCTTTACAATATGTCAAACTTACGCGCATTAATAGACTTCCAAAGTGGACATATACCATCCATTGGACACCACTAACATATTAACCAACCAACCTCACTACTTATACGACAATGTCCGCGCTTTTTACCCAAATCCATCCAGTATAAACGCACATTCTCCTATCCATTCAAGAGGGTAAGCTAGAGCGTTCTAATAACATCAGTTCACCTCAAAACAACCATTCATTAATCCAAACCGAAATTCGCAACATTTTTCAAGCACACAAACACAAATGCCATCTGATTCGAAAATCCTGATGATCCTTTACTTTCACGACAAGATCCTCATCACAAAGTTGATTGCTTTGATGAATATTTCGACAAGGAAGCTCACATTGAACACTAGGGTTTTCCGACAAGTAGAGCTATTAGTACACATATAATCACTTAAAAGGAATCGTCTTTCTTACATTTACCAAACTTCCATTACCAATTCATGTCCATCACACATTCACATAACCTATACCGTCTAATTCCTCAACGAAATCAATGCGAGTGTCAGCTAGCTTAACTCGTAAAGTCATTTAATCGGGTTTCGAAAACCCCTATGCCTCGTATACATCGCATACAGTACTAGTAAAATAACTTAAAACTTAAACAGTGAATGAGAAGAAACGGTAAAAAATTAAAAAAAAAAACTTACAGGACATGAGGTAAGAAAGACCGACGACACATATGGAAAGAATAACAATCCGCTTCTTAGCTTCATCTACAAGATCACGAGCAGTCACCAACTGCCGCTGCGAACTCATTTTCGCCCTCCCTTAATGGCTTTTTTTTTTCTCACTCCTCAAAACAGCTCAAACTCATCGTTTCGCCACAATACGGCATTAATTAGGGATTAACGATTACAAATTTGATTAAATCAAGTGTAATGATTAGGGTAGATTAAATTGATTGAAATGATAATGATGATGATCAAAATCAAATGAAATTAATTAATTACTCCAAATTGGGGTTGGAATGTTGTGGGGTGGTTGATTTAGTTTGTTGGGAATGGGGGTTTGAAAGGGAAATGTAGAGATTGGGAAACCAAGGAAATTTTCTGAGGCGTATGAATGAATAAATGTGTAATAGTAATAATAATAATCAATTTCTGGGGCTTAGCCGTACTACCTCCGTTCGCCTATTAAATGCGTAGAGACAAAACACAGTTTTTAAGAAAAATAGAATACAAAATGAGTTTTAGGGTCCACTTGGTGTAAAAGTACACACAGGGTATGTTTCACTTGCACTTTTAATAAAGAAAAAAAAAAAAAAGGTGTTTTGATCTTTATATGTACAAATAAGAAAAAATTCTAGATAAAAAATTTAAAGATAAACACCCTTAAATAGAAAATAGGAAGTTTATAAGCAAACAGAATCACTGTGTATATGAGTGTATGAGCAGTATGACTATGAACGAATGAATGCGTATGAAATGTGCAGTTTTCTAATTTGGGGGTGATGGGCGCTTGCACTGCCTACACTTGGGACTTTGGTGCGTCATGTACTCATGTGTGTATGGTTCACTCGATAAATGGACGTGTCATTGGTTTCTATTATGTATTTATTTTAATTTTTTTGACGTAAGACATGTTTTATGTAGCTCGCCTTTTTGCTAATATTGTCCGCATAATTCCTAAAATGGTCCTATTAAGTTGAATTGTCTAGGTTACCATGCTTTTAAGTTGATTCCCGTATATTACACCTAATTAGTCCGCTGCTATGAATAGCACGTCAAGTCAAAACGTCTATAGTAAGGTGAAGGACGTCTAGTCAATATGTTAAATCGTCACATAGAGGCGTGTGGTCTAAACGTCTAGTCTATGTTTGAGTACTAGACATGTAGTCAATACGTCTGCTTGTGAGTGGGGATGTGTGGTCCACACGTTTGCACTTTTCACAGAAAAGCCGTGAAAATCTGTTCATTAATGGTGGCGGCCCTTCGAGTTCATTAACAAGATAAATTGATGAGATTCATTTTCTAACGAATCTAAGTTTTTGAACTATGTCGCTTCAGAATTTGCAGTAATTGTTAGATCCATTGAAATATTGATTCGGACTTGAGCGTAATGGTGGTGATTGGCATTCATCTAGGTGAAAGTTTGGAGATTCGGACTTTTTAGGCGTCTACCTCCTACACCGGGTTTCCTAGGCGACCTCAAACTCCCCGTGCATTAGATCGTCTACGGGAACCTCCAACCGACAATCATCACTCTACCAGCTTCGCTATCTGATACCCCCCCACTCCCATCCCTTTTCCTAATCATCAATGTCCTTCATCCAACAACATTTTAAAAGACATATTCTCACCCCTGGTCAAATTTTTAAGCCGAGTGCCCATTTCTCGCCGATTTTTTACATGACATCCCTAACCGACACCATTACACCTATCAAATTATTTGGGTAGTCGCACCCGTCTTCAACTCGGTTTATTCCCCACCTCAGGCACACTGCTTTACCTGAACTACCTTATCAGATCAATTCCTACTCTAACCCCTTAATACCCGCTAATTCCTAAAATCGAGTCCTTTATATTAACATCCCCTATCAACTCCTCTTGTGACACCACATAGACTTCTTTGCGCAACCCTCCCACTAACTTTGAAACTCGATTCCCTAAATGAATAATCTTCTTTATATGGAGTATACGTTAAGCAAACTATTTATATCTTTATTTCTATTTTGTACTTTTCAAACTAATTTATACGTAAGAGTAACCTTAATTGGTACCCCTGCACATGTATGGGGATTAATAACATTTTTTCAAGATTGTCCGCACGGCCGCACCCCTCTTACCCATGTCAAAATTTGTAGCCAACTCCTAACTCTGCCGACGTCTCTACCCGATCTCCATAATTAACACTCACACCCTCGTCAAAATATCTAGCTTACCCTCAACCCCCATCAACTACTCGTCTTCCTAACGTCCATATGATCATATCCGACACTATCACCCGTCAAATTATCTAGCTCGTACCCCACCCCTTTCAAAATTTAGTCGACTCGCAGCTTTACTGAAACATGTCCTACTTTGACGTAAGATTAATACATGTCAAAAATAGATTAAGTAAAATCATAAAAACTTAGATGAGTTTAATTAACACCAACGTATTAGTTTTACCCCATCATTTGTCAATTATGAGCCCTCAATTTAGAATAGAAATGATAATATATAAAAACAAAAAGTACCTTACGATCAGTATATTATAAGAATACAAAAATAGGTAAGGTATAAATTCATTTCGTTGTATTATTGAAAATGCTTTTTTTTTCCCCTTTTCTTGTAAATGTCTTAAAAACGTCGTAGAATACACTAACTCAAAACATCTTCCCTCTCGTTATCGCCTACCCAAGAGTTCGTGACCATTAACCATGGAAGCCTAGGAATCTAGGATACCAAGAAAAATAAATCCATTAATTCGAACTTTCAATCATTTCATCATCAATCACTAAGTCATCATCATTGATTTTTTCTTCTAAAATTGTGAACCACTACAGTCCATTCCATTAGAATTTATTCTGAAAATGTTTTTTTTTTAAAACTATGGTCCATCATACAAATCATTCATGATTTTAGATGTTGCGGCTCGAAAATTCGAATGCTTAGTGTTAATGTCTTGGAAGCATTGATCGACCAATGTTAATTTGATAACAAATTACGAAATTGGTCCATTTTATGTTGATTTTTTTTTATAGTTCAATGTAATTTATTTTGTTTCCATATTTGAGAGTAAGCAGATTTTTTTTTCACATTTTTAATATTTTGTAATTCGGTTCACATAATCAACATCAGATTTGACAAATAAATCTGACATGTCGTCTATATACTAAAGCTTGTCAAGTCACCTTTTCATGCACGCAATTATTAAAAGTAACATTTTTCCTTTAATGATCTTTTATACTTTTGTTAAACGTGTTTCAGTAGTATTTAAACTTGTTGACAATGATTTTTGACTTTTATGACCTACGCGAGACAATTTACGATAGTCAATCCCAACCATTTGAGGAATAAGCCAATAAGGCTTGGTTGTTGCATGTTGTTGAAGTTTTTTGTTTTTCTTTTCAAATTGCCAAAATTATTTGCGATTTTAGAGTTTGCTCATAAGTCACAACACTCTTTTAACAAGTTGCAATTACTACAAAAATTCGTAGTATTATTTATGGATGATCAACAACTAACTCGAAACGAAAATAAATTTAAATGTAAACCGTGTGAAATACCATCCCTATAAAACCTGTTATCGCCGATTCTTATTTTACTTTTAAAATATTTTTGGTCAACAATATTTACATGTTTTCTTAAAAAGTATAGATTAGCCTGGTAGGCATGCTCTTCAAACTCACCTCTCGCAACCCACACACAACGACCAAGACGGCGCGTTACACCAAAACTTCACTCCTAAAATCCCAGTTATATCGTGGGTCCAACACTTTTACTTTCCTTCCTATTATTATACTCCACATTTCCACCCTTTATTCACATTTCCACACCCCAAAAATACCAAACAAATATTTTCCTTCCCAAATAAAATAAAATAAACCAAATTCACCACCCACGTTGATCTTCCATGAGTTGGCAAGCACCCTCTTACAGCCAGATAGACCAACACATTAAAAAAAAAAAAAAAAAAAAAAAAGAGAAAAAAGCGTCCGTCAAAAGACGTCAAACTGCCATAATCACACACACATTCCCAAAAATAAATTCCCCTTTATTTTTCCTCCCAAAAAAAAAAAAAAAAAACAATTTTCTCAATATAATATTCCACCAAAACGACACCGTATAATCCATTACCACTGTACTAAGAAAACACAAAAACAAAACCAACGCTTTTTTTTTTTTTTTTTTTTTTGAACAGAACAAGTTACAGACAACAGCACACACTTCACTCAAAATATTTTCTCTCTCTCTCTTCACTTTCAAACTTTCCTTTTTTGTAACACACTGTCTAAGATGGCGACGCCGTCACCGGAAACTTCGCCGTTAATTCCGGCCGACAATGCGACAGGGTTGTCCCCACCGTCGCCAGTTTCTTCTGGACTTCCCGCCCCCGTGCCGCCGTCTGTTGGTACTGTTATAGCGCCGTCTAGTAGCGCCGTCATTACGCCGCCGCCGCCGTCGTCCTCGGGAATGTCGAAGGAAACGGTGAAGGCGTTGGTGGTTGGAATTGGGCTTGGTGGGTTAATTGTGTTGATTGGCGTGGGTGTTTTCGTCTTTTTTTACAAAAGGAGTAAGAGGAAGAGGATGCTTCCACAACACACCAACAACAACAACAACCATTTTTTACTTCCCAAATGTATGTGTAGTAGTCGTTTTTTATTTTATTTTTTTAATTAATGAGTTAATTGTTGATTAGTGTAGAAAATATTAGTGTTAAATTAATGCAGTGTGAAATAATGTTGTTATGGTGGATTTTATTGGATTTTGTGGGTTGTTTATATCTGAAGTTTTGTCCTTTATTCAATGGATTTTAATCATTTATGCATTTGTTAATTAATTATGTTAGTCAAGTGATTAGATTAATCAAAGTAATTAATTTGTCTAATGTGTTTGGACAATTGTTGGGTATTTTAGATAGGGTTTTTGGGGAGGATGGAAGTTTCTTAATGGTTACACTTTTGATTTGTGAAGTAAAGCATGTGGTTTGGTATCGATTTCGACCGGGTTAGGCGAATGTTTTGTGATGGTTATGATGGGTCATTGAGGTTTTTGCTGGAAATTTGCAGAAAGGACGGAACTTTACCGCGATTTTATGTAGAGGGGAGGAGGGTGGGAGAAATTGGAAATGGAACTTTAGTGGTATGATTAAGACGTGTTGATGAAGATTGTGTTGCTGCATTATTGTAAGGAAAGGGTCATTCTTTTGGTAAATCTGTGATGGTGAGTGTGTAAGTTGGAACTGAATTTCGGGGCTGAGGGTTTGAGGAAATGGAAATGAGATTTTAGGTATTGAGTTTTAGATGTGGTTGATTTTGGTTTTTTGGATAATGTTGGAGCAAGCCAGTTGGATGTTTGAAAACAACGATGTGGTTCGTATTGCAAGTGTGCAATTCTGTAAGAATGTAAGGTGTTTTAAGAACATTTTGGCATTAAGAATAGTATTTGAGGGTTTTATATATTCTGTCTAGTAGTGTGGCATAGTTTGAAACATTTGAAGGTTCTTAGCTTTCGTTGAGATATATCTCAATGCGGTTGTAGGACTGCTATGTCTTGCATTGTCTTTGCCACTAGAATTATAATAACTACGACACAGTGTAAACAATAGATTGATACTTAGGTACTGTTCTTGTTACTTCACAAACTTTTAGATGATTCCGTTTCATGTGAACGATTCTTTGACGTCCTATCAGTTACAAGTTTGGGTATATGAGGAGATTTGAAATGAAGTTTTTGGGGACATTTTGAACATAGGACTTATGAGTGACAATCTTGAGTTTTTGTGAATTGGGTTCAGTAAAATGGTTTCCCTTTTTGGTGACCAAGAACCTTGTGGGAGGATCTGAAAGTGACTTCTAATGGTGCAAGTGCAAAGGTCCATGTTTTGCTGTTGGGTTAGTAAGATGACTAAGATCATCGCATCGGAATTATCGTTTACTTATCGAGTTCATATCTAGTTCTCTCTCTCTCTCTCTCTCTCTCTCTCTCTCTTTTTGGAAGTTGAGTTCATGTCTGGTTGATGCATTAAGAAGGGGCAATTGTGTTACTGTGTTATTGAGATGAGTTTTTCCAGGTATTATGTGGTGCATGGTGCTACCTAGTGTGCTACCTGAGGTTGGGTGATTGTTCATGATCTTGCGGCTAGTGTACCCTGATCTTGCAGCTTATTGTCTGTAGACATTAAAATTTTTGGGCATGCTATGGTCTTTTGATGTTTGTCTCTGAATGTGCTATTATCATAGTCCATAATTCCATATATCCAACTTTGCTCACTTTCAAGCATTTCATTTTGATGGCGTGTGGTTAAGACACAAGTAATCTAGTTAATCTAGGGTGGTTAAATATTATTTCAATGCTAGTGCATGGCTATCCTCAGCCTTAAAGATGTCGACTAGAAATATTGGTTTCTTGCATCATTAAGGATATGCCTCTAGACATTGATGTGTCGGAGTTTCTTCTGCATAGAAAACGAATAGGTGTTTGGTTGCTTTTTTCTTTTACTTATGCCATATTCAGCAGTAAGTAACATGCTTTTCTATTATTTTTTGGTCATGTGAGCTTATAAAACCATTCACTCTTTTAGACGACCCTTCTGCTGGACAAGCCCACCAACGGCAGCACCATCATCAACCTAATCCTGATCGTCCACCTGGACTATTGCAAAATGGAGGAGCAACTTCACAACAGGGTTCTGGTGCACCAATGCCTCAATCAAGTGGCAGCTTGGGCTCAGAGAAATCACATCCATCACAATCCAGTGGTCTTCCAATTGCCATCCCAAGTGGCACTTTCACTTATGAAGAGTTAGCACTGGCAACTGACAACTTCTCAAGCGCCAATCTACTTGGTCAAGGTGGTTTTGGGTATGTCCACAAGGGAGTTTTACCTAATGGCAAAGAGATTGCAGTCAAACAGTTGAAAACTGGTAGTGTCCAGGGAGAGCGTGAGTTTCATGCAGAGGTTGATACTATCAGTCGTGTCCATCACAGACATCTTGTGTCACTTGTTGGATATTGCAGTTCAGGAGATGAGAGAATGCTTGTGTATGAGTTCATCTCAAACAAGACAATGGAGTTCCATTTGCATGGTAAGCCTTTTGTGGTCTGCTTCCTTCGTAATGATGTGGTTTGTTGATGAAACGCCACATAAACTTTTATTACTTCCATATTTTTCAGAGGCACTTCTCTCTGTTTTTTTTTTTTTTTTTTGTCTATACTGCTTGATTAGGTTTCAGTAAGGCTTGTTCACTGGATGCAGCTGTATTTTAATGATGCATTGTGAAATATTGTCATACTTCAAGCTTTATTGTGGAAAGTTGTTGCTGTATGGTTTTATTTGACGTGGCTATGTATTGTATAAGTATTGGTAATTTTGCAGTAATCGTTTGGGTGTGTCCAGAGCATTTTGGTGTGAGAGGTCATCTGAAACAATTAAAGCCGTGGGATTAGGGGTGTTGTTTTTTACTTAGTCCTACAAGCACCAAAAGTAAATAATTGTTTGGTTTCTATTAGGCTTATTCTTACTGAACTTCAAATATGCTTGTTGATGCTTCCCATCTGAAGAGTGAAATTATGATGGGTCTCTCAAGTCTCAAGACTCTTAACTGTTAGTGAAGCTTTTTTCCTGGAACTGTAAATAGTTCCATCCACTTTGTTTGGGCTTCGATTGCAAGGTTATGTACAATTACTGGCTCCCTTTTGGGTTTAGTTTTCCCTTCTCGCTGTTACCATTTTATCTTAGAGTTGATTTGCCTTGGTCAATAATTTTTTTTTTAATTGTTAAACCAGCCAGAGTAGCTGTTTGGTTCGAGCCATAGCAGTTCAGCTTTGGAAAAGGCCTGGGTAGTTTGAACATGTGTTTGTGTTTACTGTTTCCAGTGAACTTATGTGTTAGTATACTAAAGCTTTGTCCCTCACATGCTTTCTTAACTTTTTTCACTCCTTCAAACTTATTTCTGATTTCCCTCGTGTTTTCTTTCATCATTCATCTTGATGATACACCTGAAAATGTGGTTTCACAGCTGTTTAATCTTTGGGGCAGTAGAATTTCACTTTTTGCGCATAACTGATTTTAATGTGTTTAGGTGAAGGAAGACCACCCATGAGCTGGGCTACAAGGTTGAGAATTGCTTTAGGTGCTGCTAAGGGGTTGGCTTATCTTCATGAGGACTGTGAGTCATCAATTGGCCTCTTTTGTTTTCTCTGGTATGTCTGATCTCCAAATCAATTGCAAGGTTGTTGACTATTGGCTAGAAACTGTGCAGGTCAACCCAAAATAATACATCGAGATATCAAGGCTGCCAATATTCTTATTGATGATGAGTTTGAAGCAAAGGTAAACTAAGAAGCACGAGTTTAAATATTGATCAGTTTTTGGGTTATTTCCTTTTGGGAACATTTGGTAGGATATTATGTTGACCTCATTAGTCATTACAACACAGAGTTTTGGTACATTTCATGTGTCGCTGAATGAAATTCTGCTTATTTTCCAGGTTGCAGACTTTGGGCTTGCCAAGTTTTCATTTGATACAGACACGCATGTATCTACAAGGGTTATGGGAACTTTTGGGTATAGCCTAAGACTTTGGCTTACATTTTTTTTTCTTTTTCTTTTTTCTTTTTCTTTTTGGGAGGCCAGGCTTACAAATTCCTTGCTAAGTTCAGCAGCTAATGTTTTGCGGTATTATGCAGTTACCTCGCTCCTGAATATGCCTCAAGTGGGAAATTGACTGAGAAATCAGATATTTTTTCTTTTGGGGTTGTGCTTCTGGAACTGATAACAGGTCGTAGGCCTGTCGACAAAGCTCGGCCCTTCATGGATGATAGCATGGTTGAATGGGTGAGATCCTTTCTTTTATTCTCCAACTTTTTTTTTGTTGAAGGGTTATTAGTTCTTGGTTATGTGCCTAGACCAATTTCTGATCACGGTGGCTGATGGAAGAAACTTCATCGCTCTTCCGGAATGAATCTTTTCATCAAATAATGCATTATCAGCCCCTTATTCTTTTCATGTTTCCGTGAACTTGCAGGCCAGGCCGTTACTCATGCAAGCTTTAGAAGGTGGAAGCTTCATTGATCTTGTTGATCAAAGAATGGAGGACTACGATTCCTCGGAGATGGCTCAAATGGTTGCTTGTGCTGCTGTATGTGTTCGTAGCTCAGCAAGGCGACGACCACAAATGAGCCAGGTGAATTTTTGGGCAAGAACTATATACGATTTTAGAATTGAACTTATACTTCAAAGTTCTCATTAAGTTTTCGGGTGTTGCAAAAGTAAAATGTGGTTGTCATAAGGGCGAGTAGTTTTTGCTGATTTGGAGACTCGAGCACTGTAATGTGTGAAGTGTCTTACGTACACAATCATCGTAACACCATACTTGTCTATTGCTGTCTCTGGAATCAGGTAGTCCGAGCTCTTGAAGGGAACTTGTCTGCTGAGGATCTGTTGAAAGAAATTCCTCCAGATAACAGAACATTCCACGGTAGCTCAGATTATGACTCCAGCCTGCAATACAAGGAAAACTTGAAAAAGTTTCGGAAGCTAGCCTTGGAAAGTCAAGATCAGAGTACTGGTGAGTACAGTGTATTCACAGGTGAGCATGGTGTGCCGCCATCTAGCTCGAGTACTGAAAATCAGCGTGATACACAAGAAGTTGAAACTGAGAAGTCTACTAGAGGCACTACAGGTGCTGTTGATATTCCTGTTGAATGACTATGTTAAGTGTTAGCCTTCTGATTCTATTTAATGTTAACTTTATTCTTTAAACCAAAAGTGCTGTTTTTGGGGGGGTAATATTGATGATGCTCGTATTCATTAGTGGCTTAGCTGTACAAAGAAGGTTTTGTTAAATAGGGCAAATGTCCCTTGTATATGTTCAGAAACATCAGTTTGAATCTGATTTAGTTAGCAGTCTCCTTCCTTTTTTTTCACTGTTACCTCTGGATTTTGGAGTACTTGAACTGAGTCGTGAAGTAGCAACTGGCTTTGAGCTTTGTAATTAATTTGATCTACTGTTTTTTCTCGTTCCATTTTGTAAGGAATTTACTGTAATCGATTAAAGATGCAATTAAAGATGGTATTTACGAGTATATCATTATGTTCACGCCACATATCTTCTTTACATAAAAATAATGTACGAGAAATTTCGATTGATACTATCATTTAATTGTGCAAATGATGCAATTTTTATAGTGTAAATGTGAGTATATATGTTTGCGAAATGGATATTCATAGGAAATTTTCAGTATACAACATTTGATTTACCCTGAGCAAAATAAGGAATTAAATTATATAATCGAACTTCGAAAATGAATTATATGCACCGTCAATGTTTCAGAATTTTGTTAATATTTGAGGATACTGTCAATGTAGTATTGCTTCTGTAGTTCTGTGTGCACCTTTCCTTGGTTTCTGTATCACATGTAAATGAAGCGGGAACAAAAATGTAGTAATCTGTAATGCATATTCAACAACTTGTCCGAGAATGTACCTTTGCCTTTCTTGTGCGCGAATGACAGCACCAATGTAAAAACTGTAACATTCACTTTCATTAGAAATTATTCCTGATACTGTCCTCTGTACTAAGCCTTGTGTTTTTCTATCAACTGTCATTGCTCCATGGTTCGATCATCTTTCTTGTTATTGCTTAAGGCGCGTCTCCAATACAAAGGTTACTTCGATCATCTTTCTTGTTATGCTTGGGAGCTTTTGCAGTATGAACCATTCCTGCTTTGCTGACCTCTTTAATGATATATTAGACAGTCATACTCAATTTCCAGTAATATACTTTGCTAAGTATGAGTTTATGTGACTACTTTGAAAATACAAGATCTATATTCTTGTTGTATTCAAGAGATAACTAAAATCTCAAAATAGACAGTCTTACCATAAAGATCATGTCGGTTTTTTTTGGTTTTAAATCTAGTTTATTGTCACAATTTGGATGAGTGATAGAGGATCAAGGATGACCTAGTGGTTAGGAACTCAACCTGTCTGGGGGTTATCCCAGGTTCGAATTCTCGTATCCCCACCCCCTGTAGCATTAGCTGCTCCTTTGTACCAAAAAAATAAAAATAAAAACAATTTGGATGAGTGATGGCCTCTTGAGGCTTTTGCAGTTAATCAAAACAGGACTTTCTGTGTGGGACTCAAATATTTGACAACCATATACTCCTGATAAAATACAAGTCATCCTCATTCAACAAACAATGGAGTCCTCTACTAAACATTTTAAGAAACTTGAAGAATCAGAAAAAGAGCTAATACTGCTGAAGAGTTCCCTCCCCAAAGAGCTTTGGTTCAATGGCAGCTCAATGTACCTATACCAAGGCTTCTGGGCGCCTAGGTTTGATGCCCTGATCGCGTTCCAAAACCACTTCAAGGCTCAAGACACTGATATTTTCATAACCAGCTGCAGAAAAGCAGGCACAACTTGGGTCAAAGCCCTCATATTTGCAATTTGCAACCGCGGAAACAACCTGACTTCACAAAGTGCTTTACTTGATCACAACCCTCATGAGTTAGTCCCTCAGTTGGAGTCCAACATATACAGGAATTCAACATGTCCTGATCTTAGCAGTCTTACGTCTCCTAGACTTTTCGGCACGCATCTGCCATACCCATCATTGCCAACTTCTATTAAGGCCTCTAACTGCAAAATCATATACATATTCAGAAACCCTTTGGACACATTGGTGTCCTCATTTCTGTTCTATCAGAAAGTGTCCGATAATCAGACACTGAAGCCGGAAATGTTAGGCCTGTATGTTGACATGTTTTGTGAGGGAAAAGTACCATTTGGACCGTTTGAAGATCATGTGTTGGGGTACTGGAAGCAGAGCTTAGAGCATCCCGAGAAAGTTTTATTCATCAGATATGAAGACTTAAAAGGCTGATCCTACACCACAGTTGAAGCGAATGGCCGAGTTTGTACGCTGTCCATTCTCAGCACAGGAGGAAGGTCAGGGTCTGATAGATGATATCATAAACTTGTGCAGCTTTCAGAAACTGAAACAGGTAGCAGAACCTAATAAGAGTACCCAGGTGTATCCTGCAGTGACAAATGAGAGCTTCTTTCGTAAAGGGGTGGTCGGAGATTGGATGAAGTACTTAAGTCCATCAATGGCAGAGAAAGTTAGGTCTATTATGGAAGAGAAATTCCGCAATTCTGGCTTGACATTCCAGGGATGAAACCTATGTATTGCCACATTTTAGCAGGGAATATTATGTGTTTGTAATGAACACAGGTGGTAGTTTTAAAGAAAATTGGCTGCTGTATAATTTGCAGGAGCTCATTCTATTCTGTTTTGATCTTAGTACTTGAAATAAATTATATCTGATTGATTCGTCGTGGTTGACAATTTTCTCCAAACATTGTGGTGTTCATGTTGATTAATGTTGTAACAACAACAAATGTTATGACATCTAGGACGACACTGTATTGCCTAAAGGTTCACTCCCTCATAAAACAGTGGAAACTTGTATTCTTGTGAAATCTTCTTCTACACAGTTCTATGTGGACAGTTTTATTTATTGATGATATCATAAACTTGTGAAGTTTTCAGAAACTTAAACAGTCTGCAGAACCTAATAAGAGTACTCAGGTTCATCCTACACTAGGAAATGAGTTCTTCTTTCGTAAAGTTGTTAAGATCATGGAAGAGAAATTTCGCGATTCTGGCTTAAGATTCAGGTGATAGAACCTACGTAGTGTCACACTTTAACAGTTGAGTACAGCTGCTGTGTACTGATCTAGTGATCTCAGTACTTGGAATAAACTATTTCTGATATGCAGGACTGCATATCTTTATTGGACAAGTGAAACCAAATCTCACAATCGGATCAATGACGAGTTGATCCAATGGTTGAATGTTGATCTCATGTTAAAAGTGGTTAATCATTTGCATATATAAATCGTCATAGATTGAACATATGCTCTCACTATTTTAAGTAGTCGAAAGTTTCTTACAAAGGTATGACTTGTGACTTGTGAGTAGAAGTAATAACGTGCCGAACCTAGCCCTGAATTTGCTTGGCCTGAGCTCGAAAACTCGGAACAAACGAGTTGAGACTTGAGACCATAAGCATACCAAGATAAAACATACAGAGTACAACGAAAAGTCGAAAATAATGCTACACCCATAAGACATACGTGCCTAGTTAGTTGCTCGGTGTTGTAAGCTGTAACCCAATCAAGGGAGAACAAAAATTCGGTCCGGACTGAAAACCAGACCGGACCGAGCGGTTTGGTCCGATTTCCTTCCGGACCGAGTTAAATTCAGTTTGGTCCTCAATCCACAGTTTTTAAGAATATTCGGTTTAGTCTACTTGGTCTAGACTCTAGAGACTTAACTGAATACCTCAGTCCATATTTTTTAGAGTCTCGGTCCGTTCCTAAAACGACGCTCAGCCCTAAACCCAACCCCATTTGCGTTTACAAGAAAACTCTTAATTATAATACCGCAACTACAAATGTCAAATTCTAATTTCGCCAGTCCCAATATTTACACCGCTTCTTCTCCCGAAAATAGATAAGGACACCAAACTTACTACTCCCTCCGTTTCTTTTGTTTCTTTACGTTTCGTTTGAATTCCTCTCACATATTCAAACGAAACGTAAAGAAACAAAAGAAACGGAAGGAGTACATACTCTTCTTCCCACTTCAGCTCATAATTCAACTTTTACCAAAATCATAAATCTCCATTAAATTGCACATCTATTTTTCACCAAAATGGAGGCAACAGGAGAAGACATGGGGTTGCTACAGACAATCCGACCACCAAATCTGGAAGACGCCGGCCTCGAAGACTGCGCCTTGCCGCCGCACTCTATCCAAGAAGCCTTCCTCAAAGCCGCCTCCGCCGTTGGATCACGCGCCGCCGCCGTCTTCACCACCTCCGACGAGAAAGACGACGGGTGTGTCAGCGACCCGTTCTCCCAGCCGCAGTCGGATGCGCTGGTGGGAGTCACGCCTGATATGGGCCGGACAACCGGGCCGTGCACCGCCGAGAAGGGTGGCCCGGTGGTGGGAGACGGTGGTGATTTGGTGGTAGGAGAGAGAAATGAAGAGGATGTTGAGAAGAAGGATGATGTGGTGGTGGTTGGTGGTGGTGGAGATTGTGTGGATGAGCTTAGAGATTTGAAGATTGAGGAGAGAGAAAACGACGGCGGCAGTGGCGGCGGAGATGACGACGGTGATGAGAAGGAGAAGCTGCCTACTTTAGTTGAGGGGTATTTCTGTAAACCTTAAATTGTTTTTTTTTTTTTTTTATTTAGAAATGTTGGATGCTTTTCCGATTTAGTTCGTATTCGAGATTTAGCAATTATGTAAGGTAGTAATATGATGTGAGTTGTTTGTGTAATACGGTACTAAGGTGCAATCGTTACGTTTATATAGTGTAATGTGGTAACAAAATCTAATGTTATGTGTATGCAAAGATTTGGCCATTTGGGCATGTTAATATCAAGTGTAAATTTTACTCAACATAGACACTACCAATCCATCACATTTCAATATTTCACACATACTACTAGCCATCAAGGCATCAAGCCATGTTAATTGTTGATATGTTTGACATGATCTATCTGGGGTATATAGTATGCACTCTAGTGAACCAATTGCTACACTTGGATTTATAAACTATACTACTATGGAGCATTTCGTGTTTCGCACGACTGTGAACTCGCATTGCTACTTAGCTGAAAACAACCCAAGTGTGAATTCGACTCTTTGAACCTCCTAACACTTAGCTAGCTTGGCAGAGACGCTTGTTAATTGGTGTACTCTCTATATCATCTTGGTCCCTTTCAACTATGAAGCTGTCTATAATAAGATGCAGGAGTTAGCCATGTTCTTATTCACTCAACAATGGGGTCTTCTGACAACAATTTTAAACAACCCAAAAATGTTGAAGAATCAGATGAAGAGCTAACACAGCTCAAGAACTCCCTTCCCAAAGAGATTTGGTTCAATGGCAACCCAATGTACCTGTACCAAGGCTTCTGGGCGCCTAGATTTGACGCTCTGACCGCGTTTCAAAACCATTTTAAGGCTCAAGACACCGATATATTCGTATCTAGCTGCAGAAAAGCGGCACAACTTGGCTTAATGCCCTCATATTCGCCATTTGCAACCGCGAAAATCACCAGACATCGCAAAGTCCCTTGCTTGATCACAACCCACATGAGTTAGTCCCTCAGAGTCCAGCATATAGAGGAATTCAAAATGTCCTGATCTTAGTAACCTTAAATCTCCTAGACTTTTCGGCACACATCTCCCATATCCATCATTGCCGACTTCTATCAAGGCCTCTAGCTGCAAGATCATATAGATATTCAGAAACCCTTTGGACACATTGGTGTCCTCATTTCTGTACTATCAGAAAGTGTCCGATAATCAGACACTGAAGCCGGAAATGTTAGGCCTGTATGTTGACATGTTTTGTGAGGGAAAAGTTCCATTTGGACCGTTTGAAGATCATGTGTTGGGATTCTGGAATCAGAGCTTGGAGCGTCCTGGGAAAGTATTGTTCATTAGATATGAAGACTTGAAGCTGATCCCACACCACAATTGAAGCAAATGGCCGAGTTTCTACACTGTCCATTCTCAGCACAGGAGGAAGCTAAGGGTCTCATTGATGATATCATAAACTTGTGCAGTTTTCAGAAACTTGAAGAGGTTGCAGAACCTAATAAGAGCACTCAGGTTTATCCTGCAGTGACAAATGAGAGCTTCTTTCGTAAAGGGGTGGTCGGAGAATGGGTTAATTACTTAGGTCCATCGTTGGCAGAGAGAATTAGCACCACCATGGATGAGAAATTCCGTGGTTCTGGTCATCCTAGCTGTTGTGTTTTCTGATTTGATCTCAGTAGTTTGGAATTTTGGAAAAATTACATTGAATTTCCGAAGAAATGTTAAGATTACTGGTAGAATCCATGAAAATTAACTGTCATCTGCATGTATTCTTGCTGCAGCTAGTGTAATGCACTAATGCATACCTGAAGAGGAGTATTTGGTTTATTTGCACCCTAATTTGTAATAGAGTTCAATGTGTCGTCGCTATATGGATGTATGTATGTATCAAAGATCAAACCCAATATTCTTAAAGACCTTACTGCGCGTATTGTTACATAGGTGAGAGCTGTTCATGTTGCGTGAGGATCAACTTTTGCAGTTGTTTAAACTCGAAATCCCTGTATGACGGATGACAATATGTATACTATCAGCAACGGTCTCTCAGCTCTTGCTGTCCAGTGTTTCACCACATATTGGCCAGTGAGCGAGGCGGCTATAGCTATTCCAGCTGGTTTATTAGTCATTGTTCACGTCAGATTGAGCAGCTGATTGAAGAACAGTGAATGAAATGCCTAGCAGATTCCCAATTCAAACTCTACAGGCCATTTTTCAATTCATAAAACTTCCACGTAACGATTCACTACCTTCGTCTGTTTCGATTAGCCATGACGAACATAGAGCCGCAACCTGATGGCTTCCTCAAAACATCAAACCCATAAACGCAATACAAAAGGACCAAATACCAGTGTTGGCCTGTTTCAAAAACAAAACAAATAAATAAAAAATAAGCGTGGACGGCAGGATTCGAACCTGCGCGGGCAAAGCCCACATGATTTCTAGTCATGCCCGATAACCACTCCGGCACGTCCACTTCTTGTTGAGCTTTTTGATACTATTTATTTTATAATATTCACGCATAAATCATAACATGATTTAATGGTAGGCATAACGCACCGCAAGAATCGAGTGATCCACGTTATTTTGTGTTTGGTAAGTAATAGACTCACGCGGGTTTATGATTTGTTAAGCACAAAAGGGCGTGAATCAGTTGATTTTTGTCGTGACATTGTCATACAAGAAATAACCCAATTACTCCTATGTCACTAGAAATTAGACACGTAATTTATAGGCATAGCCTTTATTCGTTCAATGTTTTGAATCGTTTCGTCTCGGTGAATAGTTAATCTTTGTAATATACTCCGTACAAGATCAAAAATAGGCCATTTGCTTAATCATTTGTAAAGAGGCGTGAATAATTTGATATTGTACCGTGCGAATATTACATATATAATATAAGAGAAGAAATATGAGGATTATTGGTAACCGGAACAAACAAACACGTTCATTTTTCAACCAGCTACAAGACTACAAATATGCAATGTCTAAGCTTGCAAACCAATTTTGCAATTGCTTAAACTCAAAACCTCAAACGCATTCAGTGTCTTTTACTTGCAACAGAAAAGGGTAAAGAATTACAATAGTTATGCCATTATGCCATTGAACAGGTGGATGTGAAATCCTGCATCCAATCAGAATCAGTTATGATACCAATTACAAACATATATATACACGGATACACCCCTATGATTTTTTCTTTTTTTTTGAATTTAACGTATGAAAGACGACACAATAAATTTCAGGGTCGTAGGCCAGGTGATATACCTTGCAGATTTGTATTGCCAGAAATGCAAGCCATACTGAGACAAGTATACCCAATTGCTTCCAACTAACATTTTCAATTACATGAACCCTGTGTTGTTCATTTGAACCTCCGAGAAGGGGTTTGTACTCTATTTCACTACCAATTTGACCTGATTATACCATACATACAAGTAAAATGTCACATATAGGGGTGATGACGAGCCGAGCTGAGCGCGAGCCTAGCTGAGCTCGGCTCGAGCTCGACAAGCTTGAAGTGCAGCTCGACTCGAGCTCATCGAGCTTTAAAATTTGAGGCTCGAGCTCGAGCTCGTATTTGGGTAGCGAGTTCGAGCTCGGCTCGCGAGCTTGAAAAAAATCGTTTGGAGCGTCTATTCATGTACAAGTTGGATAGCATCAATCGGCAAAGTCATGAAAAATTCAATATACAAACTCCATCTACTTACTGTTTTACAAAGGGCTGCATACTCCAAAAACAAATAGGATTTAAGGGGCATTCATTCATCAATATGCAATACAAATTATACAACAACAGATACAAGCAGATAGTATGATCAAACATAAATATCCATGAACTCCATTCGTCTATGTTTATAGCATAATTCTTTAACAAAACCCTAAAAAAAATTAAATGAAGAAAATTATACCTTACGGTACAATGTGTGGCTCCGAGAATCCTATTGGCGGCACGTTGATGACTGACGTAAAAAATGCGATGAGGAAGCGGTCCTTTTAGAGTTTGCTTGGGGGTGGTTATGGAGGCTGTTTTGTGGTTGAATAATGAAGATGGATAAATGATGTAGAACGTGAATTGTTTTTTTTTTTTTTTTCAGGGAGAATATGAAAAGGTTTTGGTAAAGACTAAAGACCCTAATTTTTTATATTTAAAATGAAATAAATATTGGAGTTGTATTGGAAATTGAAAGTTTGAAACTTTCATAGTTATTTAAAATATTTATCATCAACTAAATTAATTATATTTGATAATAAATATAAAAAGAAAATATTTCTAATATCGAGTTGCTCACGAGCCTTTCGAGCCGAGCCAGGCTTTGCTCAGATTGGCTCGTAAAAACCTCGAGCCGAACTCGAGTTCGAGTCGAGCTCATACGAGTCGAGCTTTGATCGAGCTTTAACCTAGCCGATCTCGAGCTTCTCGCGAGCCGGCTCAACTCATTACGCAAACTCCACCAAATTTCAACTCCATGAGATCCAAATCCGTTAAAAATATAACTTTGAGGTCACAGGGGGTAGGCTTTGACCCAAGTCGAGTCTGGAGCTGCTTTGAGGCTCAATGGACCGAAAGGTGTCAAGTCCTTGTCTTGAGTGGACCCAAATACAACTTCATCTTTTTGTTTTTGCTTAACTGCAATTATCATTTACATGATTGTCTTATTCAATTCATGAGTTTTCTGTCATTCAAGCTTTTGTAGTATCTTAACTACAAGTTTCCCAACTAAACATCATACCATTAACCTCATACCATAAATCATTTATGCACATTCTAGGTACACTAAATGATATATCATGCTATCACAACTCACAAATAAAGCCTCCGAAATATAAGAATTGAAATAATCGGTTCTATGCCAGTATTGTTCTCATCCGAACATCCCATCACGTTTTACCTACAACTCGCTACAACAATAACATCCGCTGCAACAACATTCATTCCACTACCTCGAATAAAAGCTATTACTTAACTGCGATTATCCAACAATAATCGACCTACAAAAGAATCGAACCACCAATATGATTTGCTTAACATATCTTAACTTATAGATTTCTCTAGTTGATATTCGTCGGCTGCCGACACTTTGAAGTGCAACTTTAACAGTATCCACACAAACTAAAGGGTTGTTACTGTTGAAGTCTAGCTAGTTCATTCCCCACTTTAGAGACTAAAAATTCACCAACATTAGCATAAATTTTCATTTGGCACTTTTCTAGTCTGTCCAAAGTTCAGGTAGCCACACTAAAGTTCACTTCTTCACTTATTATTGTTGCTTATATTGGACCCTCCACCATAACATTACTACTCCTCAACATTCATTAAATTCTCACCACATTTTGCCCCTTTCATTTCCCCTACTCATAACTATATCTCCATTCTCATCAATTATCGAAAAGCCGACCCCAAATCATTCCGAAACTAGAATATATATATAAATTCGTCTCGAATTTGGTTTAAAACAATATTAATACAATATGATTCATAATAAGTCAGAGTCGGATGTAACGAGCTTAGCACCATCATCACCATCTAGGTCACCAAAGAGGCCAATTTACTACGTCCAAAGTCCATCAAGAGACTCACACGATGAAGATAAGTCAGCTTCACTACATGCTACTCCTATGTTTAACAGCCCTATGGAGTCACCGACACACCCCTCCTCCGGCCGGCACTCTAGGAACTCGTCAGCAAGCCGGTTTTCGGGCATTTTCCGGTCGTCTTCGGGGCGTAAAGGCAGCCGGAGAAGGAATGATAAAGGGTGGCCGGAATGTAATGTGATATTAGAAGAGGGTAATTACTATGATGATGATGAGAAAGGCTTCTCAAGGAAGGTTCAGGCTTTGATTGGCTTGCTTAGCTTTGTGGTTTTGTTTACTGTCTTTTGCTTGATTATTTGGGGTGCTAGTAGACCTTTCAAGACTCAAGTCACTTTGAAGGTAATTTGCTCATTTTCCCTTAAGACTCACTCGAATTTTTCGGAAATTATAAACACGTAAGATGAATTCGAACCAAACATTAAAGATATTAATATTTGATATGCATCAGAAAAAAAAAAAATAGAACGTATTTTACTTCGTATTAGTCTAATGAATCTCTAAGTTTATTAGTTTAACTAGCCACCTAACTTTAGCGGTAATAGAATAATTCACTTCAGTGTGCATTATCCACTAAGTCAATTACTCTTTTTTTTTTCAAGTCAAATACTAGTAGGTTTTTATTTAATAATTAGTGATTCGAAGTGTGGGTATTTAAATTAGTCGTTATAATCGGTTTAACTAATTTTACAGAAACCGCGCCTTCTTAATTTATACGATCCATTTATCTAACAAAAATACTAGCTAGTGTCAAATTGAATGAGCAACATTTTAGTTAGCACTGAATGTTGGGCTGTCCTTAATTATTATGACCAATTATTATTGCAGAGTTTGGCGGTACATAACTTCTATGTGGCAGAAGCAACGGATTTCTCAGGAGTACCAACTAGAGTGATAACACTAAATGGCACGTTGAAGCTTGGCCTTTACAATCCTGCTACATTTTTTGGCATTCATGTTAGCTCCACTCCCATCTCTCTTCTCTACTCGGAGATTAATGTCGCCACCGGCCAGGTAACGGGGGAAACAATACTTCTTTTATGTCGAATTATTGAACTGTTTTGGGTGCAGCTGTTGTACAATTGATTATATATATGAACAATTGGCACAAGTCGACTATGGCTCACAGTACAATGTCACACCTAATATGTTAATTAACCCATACGTGGTACGGTTTACGTTGTTTTAAGGTTTTTACAGGCCATATGTCTTATAAAATTTCGAAAATATTGTGTCTACAGTTAGAGAGACACTATCAACGTAGAAAGAGTCGGAGCACGATTCCAGTAACGCTGATGGGAGATAAGGTCCCCTTGTATGGAGCTGGACAAAACTTAGAGGTCTCCAACACCAATGGCGGCCTAGTTCCATTTCTATTAGAATTCGATATTCATTCTCATGGAGATGTTGTAGGGAAGCTAGTGAAAACAAGCCATCGTCTTCATATATCATGCAATGTGACTGTGGACTACCTTAGTACCAAGCCTATCAAGTTCAAGAAAGATCATTGTACACATCACTAACTTCTATTCATGGTAACTTATGTAGTACATTGCTACTATGTCAGTTGTCACAATGTTTGTGAAAATGTACGTGGATCGATAATTGTAGATATATATGAGATTGTGTTTGGGATTGATTAGAATTGAATTAAATTAAAGCATGTTTTCTGATGATGAGTAGATGTTGCTTAGCGTATCTTATGTTTAAATCTGTAGCATTGTCCTTTTCGAGTTTTAGTAGCTCGAGTTACAACTGAAAATCTTTTGTCAAGCATAATATACATGCATACATTAAACTGTTACAGGGATTAATTAGCAAAATTGATAAGGTCATGGGGAGGCTGTTAGAAACCAGTTAAGAATTCGAAGTTGTTAGAGTTAGTTATAGGTGGTTAGGCTATGACAATGACAGCTTACAAACTCAAATGTGTATAAATAAGATTGTAATATTGATTTTGAGTTTTCATTTATGCAAAAATTGAATGAAAACTCCTCCTTTTCTCTGATTCCATGTATGTCTCTCCCTCAATTTCCTCTCTTCTTCGATCTTCCTCTTCAAGTTTCTAGATTGAGCTTTGCTCCCTAATCTATCTTCTATCTCCTTTGTATCTTCTTCTACAGTGTGGATCACCTGTCCCATTTTCCTATCCCACTCCGTGTACCCCACCAATCATATTTTAGCATTACATTATTTTATTTTTAAGAATTATATTGTTCTGGAAATATTTATGAAATGATAGCATGTGATTGGTGGGGTACACAGAGTGAGATAGAAAAATGGGACGGGTGATCTACACTGCTTCTTCTACACACTTCACGGTTGAGCTCAGCTCTCGGCTTCTTCACCATTGCTGTTTTCAGTGCTAAATTTACAGTAGTAGAATCCTCCTACTGTATCATAAACTACCAAAAAAAAACATTTAATAGATTTCTATTATTACAAACGATATTGATGTGAATTGCATGTGTGTTGTATGTATGTAATCTCATTCTTTTTAACAGATGTAATTACAACTCAACATTTGATCTCTTTAGATCATTTAAAAAGAGCAACATATCATTTTTCATTTTTAAGATTGCCTCCTTTCCCATGATTTGCTCATTCAATTCCTCAATCCTTTTCTTCATAGACCAATCTTCCATTACCTTGTTTACGCCATCACTAACATCGTCAAAACAAAACCCATTCATCTTAACCCCAATCTTCCACACGTTAGTGATATATTCACAGTTCAAGAACTGGTCACCTGCCATTGGAAAACACAAAACGTTTTTCTTACACTGAATAGCCTCCATGGTCGAGTTCCACCCACAATGTGTAAGGTAACAACCAATTCCCTTGTGTTGCAACACCTCAACTTGTGGTGCCCATGCTACAACTTTACCAAAACTTTCAATTCTTTCCATGTAACCATTTGGTAACCCACCTCTCCAACCCGGCCCGAGTACCCAAATGAACGGCCTTCTTAATTCTTCTAATGACAATGCTAAGTTCCTAATCTTAGCCTCCCCAATCGGGCTAACCCAACTTCCAAATGATATATACACTACTGAATTGGGCTTTTGTTGATCAAGCCAATCCAAGCAGCTCACGTCTTCCTTCCAAAAGGTTGGGCTTGCACAAAACCCATCACTTATAAGTGGGCCAATCGAGTAAATAATTGGGCCGGATCGCAAATTTGAGGCCCATTTACCCAAGTTGAAGGTACTTTGTGTTTCATTGGGAAATGAATTGACAAAAATGCATCCAAGTAATTTGGACCTTTCCATAGTTCTTGCCCAAAATTTGAATCTTGCTATTTTGGTAGCTTGAGTTCCAATTAACCATGGCAAGTCTTCAATTTTTAAAGAAGGTTGTTTGGGTAATGATATTTGTCCTTGAAGTTGCGGAAGCCCTACAAAATAAGAGTGGTAACAAGTAAGCTCAAAACACGTTGTTACTACTTTACTAGTATGCATATATTCTACAAATTGCAAGGTATGTATGTAACAAAGTCGCTTTTGGTCGATTGGTTCATCTTAATACAAAATGCGCAATATGGATAGCAATAAACATATAGGCGTCTCAGTCAACGACCTTTAACATGACTCATTCTAAATTGATGGATATGCATAATCAGTATTTATAATTATAATTCGGATAATATTAAAAACCATGCAATAACTTGCCATTCAACATAAAAAAGAAACATGTATGTATGTATGAGTGTATGACCAACTTGAAGTTGTACAAATTTCACATAAAAGACACTTGCCGACGTGATAACGTGCAGATTAGCGATCCTTTTATCAAGTAGAGCAGTCCGTTGGGAGCGACATGTAGGAGTATACTAATATAAAAGTTCGAGTCTTTGCAATAATGTGTTTTAAGTTTGAACATACTCCGTATATAGATTGATCTCAGTTTTAATTTGCTAGCCCCAGAGTGCTCGGCTAGCATAACTGGATAGATCCTCTTTACTTTGGTTATTGGGAGTACTTCATATTAAAATGCGTTGTTCGCTTTAAAAAAATTTAATCAAATGAAATAGTCGTCTCACTTCAATTCATTTTAAGAAAAACAGTTTAAATTTACTTCACAATTCTTCAAACTTGACTGATTCGATAAAATAGTCAAACTCTCACAGTATAGTACGAGTAATATTACATGCAAATTGCTAGACAGTAGACACAATTAATTTGTCTACAATGTAAAATTAAATTAATAGTAGTAAAATTGAGATTGAAGAAGTCAAATTTTAATAGTGGAGTAAATTGGTCGATGGCTAGACACTTTCAAGTGTATATATTATAAACCTCTATTATTGTCATTTACTTATTACATTAATACCCAACAACCCATGCCACCAATTTGCCCAACAGCCCACTTGACAATTTTGTCTAGATATCAAGTACAAAATCCGCAGCCGTGATATCAAGTACATCATCTGGACCACTCTCGACCCACACGCGCGGATCGAGTACTCCACCGGACCAAAATGAGCAGCCGAATGGTCTGCCTTATTACCTAGCTAGCCTACGTATATGTTTAAACAAACAAGAATCAAACCTACGAGAAAAAGCAAGGATATTTTGAAATTGTAAAACCAAAATAGGAACTACCAAAAACCCCTAAAACCAGGGAATTAATCAGCTATAAAGATTTCGGACTCTAGAATAACCAGGTAAACATTTTGATTTCTACTATGCTCATGTAGTATATGTTATGATATTCATTTAAAAGTTCCAAACCAGATAATCAACAAAATATAGAGAAGTTTACCTGAATCAGAGATGAGTCCAGACTGAACCATATGTGGAATAGAACTCAAAAGACGATAAGTCGCCAACATGGCAGGCCAAAACCCAGCCAAAGTAAGACCACGCTCTTTTCCTACGTTAATTGCCCATGAAGCCAACACATCAACGATCATGCATGCAATAACTTCTCCATCACGCTTCACTACCTCTCGAATCAAACTGTCAACATGAACCGGCATGTGATCCTCCATAGCCCTCTCAATGGCGAAGAAATCACGAGGCTTGCTCTCATCATTCAACCCACCATCTGGGATTGAGACACACACGATCTCACCCTTTGTCGCGGCGTTGACCTTAGCAAAGATCGAACGGTGTATGAATTCCGGAAGGATAATCAACGGCTGAAATCCGAAGGTTAACAAGGTGGAAGCTAGCTTTAGCATGGGAGTAACGTGGCCTTGTGCTGGATACGGCACCATGATGATTTTCCTCTTGTAATTGCTAATAATAATCTCACCTTCATAATCCGCATAAACCATTTTAAACCTGATTACTATAATCTACTGGTACAAGTTTACAAACCGCTCTACCGTAACATTAAATATTGCATCGCAATGTTAAAATTTCGAAAAAGAGAAGTTTACCGCTCTAGTAGAGTAGTATCTAAGAAGACTCAAACAAATCAATGATCCTCTCTTACACTTGTTTGTTGCTTTATTAGTAATGGGTTATGGGTACAACGAACGGTAAGTCGGTAAGAAAAAGGATAGTACGTACTCTACGTATACGTAGTAATTAATTTAAGCACGTGGAGTTGAATGCATGATAGAAGAATAATCGAGGAAATCGAGTGGACTTTATTTCCCTTTCATTGGAGATGATAGATGTCCATGTACTACACGGATTTCTTTATGAATTATTAAAGGGATGGAGTTTAGGTGGAACGTGGTGATTTTAATCAAAGATTCAAGTGACGGTTGGTGGCCATGCATATGACAGGCAGACATGTTAATAAACTAAAAAGAATCCAAAATAATAGATCTTTCAATTGAAGTTCTTACTTCCTCCTGTTTAATATGATGTTTCACAATAAAATAATACGGAATTTTTTTACAGGAAGTAAGATGTGGTGGAAAATAAAAGTGGATGGGTCACAAACCATCAGGCTCACAAAAGCATTAGTAGAAAATCATTTAGAACTGACTCAAAAAGAAAACAGAAACATCATTCAGAACTGGAAGGAGTATTAATAATTAAGTTAATTTTACTCAAATCCGGAGGAAGAATCACATACATCAATCACCAATGTATGTATGATGAGTTGCACACGCATTAATAGAGCTATATGGGTGTTGACTACTCTGGTTTATCATGAAATTGCGGTCTATGTTAAAACCACTTTTAAAGCGGTTGAGTAATCGTTTAGTTGTGGATCAATAAAAGTGTGAAATCGGTTACTAAATCACGTTGAATTACATACGCTACCTTTTAAATCTAACTTTAATCTTATGATTAGAATGTCATATACAATTGTTTGCATTACATCATTATTTAGATTATTGATGGTTTTGTAAACAAGTGGTGATCATCGATCAAATGTTTTTGTAATTTGACTATTGCAATGCAAAACGATGTGTCTAGCTTCTTGATTTTAAGAATGAATCGCCCATCTTCATTCTTGTTGTTACACTTATAAGTTATAAGTGATGACCTTATGCAAAATCGAGTATTTTGTTACAATTCAAAAACCATGGACTTATGCGTTACATGCATGAACCAGTAACATTTAGAAATTAACATAGTTAACATAAACTTAATTCAAAGTTCCAACCATCTTAGCCACCGGGCTAGGCCGATGATGTTCACCCTAGCTACAAGACCGACAAGAGAGGATCAAACCAATCAGTCCAAATCCACCGAGCTATTCCTTGATCCAAGCTCGTTGGATCAGACCAATTTGTCTGATTCATTGGATTAAACTCTTTCAACATGGATACATGGATCAAACTCACGACCTCACAATCAAAATCAGCGAATAAAACAGAATAATATATACATGGATCAGAGGGAATTTACTATATCATTTAACATGTAAAGTGTAAACTAATCTCATAATTATTTTGGTCTGTCTAACAACAAATTCCACAAGTCTATAACCCCAAAAGTCCAAAAAATACATCGTACTTTTATCATTTTCATATACACCCACATAAAAAAAAATTCCCATTACTTCCAAAAAAGTTACCGAAATTAACGGAAAATAATATCTGTTTTTCCCTCTTTTTTCCAAATTTCCCATTTTCTCCCTCCTCCGACTTTTCATTCCTCCCTCAAACTTCACTCTCCTCAGTCCAAAATCCAAAAAAAACCCCAAAACAAAGATCTCAAAAATCTCACCTTTTCTTCACAATCACGCTTTTCACAATGCTCACTAAAAAACCCATTTTCCCAAATCTCATAATCTTCACTCTTTTGTTGCTAATCACAATCACAGCATTTCCCCGCTTCTCGAATTCCGACGAACTTTCCGACGACTCAGACGATGAATTCGAGCAACTCTTATCAATCGACGACCAAGAGGAACAGCTTCACGATCACGCTTCAACCCAATCATCTCATCATCCACCAGGAGATGCCAAAGTGTTGAGCAGAGCGCAGAAGATAGTGGTGGAGTTGAATAATGATAATACACAGAGAATAATTGAGGAAAGTGAGCATATTTTGATCTTGGGTTATACGCCTTGGTGTCCTCGAAGTGCGGAATTAATGCCACAATTTGCGGAAGCTGCTAATTTGTTGAATGAGTTGGGTTCAACAATCTTGATGGCGAAGATTGATGCTGAGAGATACCCTAAAACGGCGTCGTCTTTGGAAATTAAGGGTTACCCTACTTTGCTCTTGTTTACTAATGGCTCTTCTCAGCCTTACACTGGTGGATTTAGCTCGTATGTTTTCTAGTACCAATTTTTGGTTTTTTTATTTTATTTTATAATTAATTGTGTGTTTTTCTTTGATTCTTGCATTTGTGTATTGTTCTTATGGCTGAATGATGTTTTAGTTAGCCAATTCCATGGTTAGATTGCTTAGATTGTGGTGTTTCGGCGTTATAGATATCGTTGGATGCAACATTGGTGGATTCATTTAGGTGGTTGACTTGTGTATATTCTGACATTATACTCCCTCCATTTCATTAGGTTCTTTGCATTCGGTTTGAATTCATCTCACATATTCAAACCAAATGCAAAGAACCTGATAAAATGGAGGGAGTAGTTATGGTTGAATGAAGTTTTGGATGGCCGATTTCATGTTGGATTGCTACGGTTCTCGTGTTTCGGGCACTGCCCTTTTGGTTGAATGCAGCTGTAGTGAATGCTTTAGATGGCGGACTTGTATAGATTTTGGTAAAATTTTGCAATACCCTTGTGAGCTTTCGAAGTTGAGGGGTATCTACAGCTACGTATTTTGTCGCGAATTGTATAGAATTTCGCAATAGATCCCTGTTGAAATTAAGTCTTTGATTATATGTTATTTGAACTGTCGGTTTTGTTTTTGCATTGCCCTTGGGATTGTTGAAAGATGAGGTCTTTACTTAGACGGCTCTCTCTGGTACTCGCAATTTTGTAATGCCCTTATGGTAGGGGGCAGATTTGGTGAATGTTTTTACTGCTAGAATTTTTGAGGATTCCTTAGGTGGTTGACTTTTTTTGATACTCACGTTGCTTGCAATGCCTTTGCGATCTTTATGAAGTTTAGGTCTTTGGTGGAACAATGTGGTATCTAGAGCTAGTATTTTGTCCCTTATGGCTGAGTTGTATACAATTTCGCAATAGATCTAGTTTAGGTCTTTGATTGTATGTCATTTGAATTATTAGTTTTGCTTTTCCATTGCCTTTGGGATCGTTGAAAGATGAGGTCTTTACTTAAGGCGGCTTTCTCTGGCACTCGCAATTTTGCAGTACCCTTATGGTAGGGGGCAGATTTGGTGAAATTGTTTACTGGTAGAATTTTGGAGGTTCCTGCATTTTTGGTAGAGCCTTATAACCTCTTTGGAGGATTTGTTATGTTCAGTTTGCTCCAGATTTGGTTTAAGAGAATGGTTTGTGTAGGTTTTGAATTCAGTTATATTTTAATAGGGAGGAAATAGTGATATGGTCAAGGAAGAAGACCGGTGAGCCAGTTGTTAGATTGAGCTCTGTCGCTGAAGCTGAAGCATTTGCTAAGAAGTATAGTATGTTTGTTCTTGGGCTCTTTGAGAAATTTGAGGTAATCCTGTTTCTAAAGGTCTTCATTTGATTATTGTGTCAGCATTATGATTAGTTTTGTTGTGGAGTGTTACTGAAATCATTAGTTTGGACTTTTAATTCATGGCTTTGTGAGTTTGTGATGCAATCTGCTGTGTAAAGATGCAAAATGTGGACGGGTAAACTAGTATTTTGATGTATAACCCTTATTGCACGGTCCATAGGACAGTGAAGGGCTGCCGTAAGCTCAATGCTAGTCTTTCTAATCTGAGTAAGCATGGTAACTCATTTCTATTTATAAGTATTTTATAGCCCTATGAAGTTTTTTCTAAGCCACTACATGGTCAATGCCACATCTTTATAGCAAGAAAGTCAGGAATTAAAAAGCAACAGAGAACAATCTTGTCATTGTAGATCCCCTTTGCTATTCTGCTTGACAATTCTGTGTCTCAGATTCTTCTTTAAGATAGATGAAATTCTTGTGAATGAAGGCAAATACTTACAATACTGAACTGGGAGGCTTGAGAGAGAAGAGGCAAGGATATTGCTATCATGAAACTCCTTGCTTCTGCTTGTTCGTGGACATTATAATAGTGTTTATGTCAGGATGGTACATAATAATCTGTATTTTGCTTATGAAGTATTCTTATGGCTTGTTAAATGAAAAGAACATTGTAAATGCTAGAAATTAGTATCTCACTTTACATGTGCACACTTTTGAAAATGGAATACATGTCCTTCATTAATCCTAAGTTCTAATTCGTGCATAGGTGCATATACATTTCAAGTGTTTGGTACTAGATAGGAATGTCAATGGCATGCTGAACGTGTGAGGGGGGGGGGGGGGGCTCGGGAGTGAGTAATAATTACAGCCAGTTATTGAAGTCAATACTGAAATAGGATACATGTTTCTTTTCTTTCAGGTCTGTGTTTAAATTTAACTGATTCATCACGTAACCTAAAATTTCGATTAGTAGTGACGGAATAGCTCGGTTTCTTTTCCAAACTAGTAGTTTGTTGAAGCTTTCCAGAAAGTCTAAAATTTGCGTACAATGTTCAGTCAAGATTTCATTCTTTCTTTGTCTGGATCTGTGCTCTGTGCTGCCTGCACGGTCTGTAGTAGGTCCATTCTGTATATCTCTCCACCTTCCCCTTATCTCCCCCTATCTCATTGCATCATTTCAGTCAAACTTCACGTAAGTCCTCCGGCAGCCACTTAACTTCTGCATGAACTCAAACTTTTTTTGCAGGGTCCTGCTTATGAAGACTTTGTCAAGGCTGCAGCTGTAGACAATGAAATTCAGTTTGTAGAAACAACTTCTTATGAGGCTGCAACTCATATATACCCTGACGTCAAACCTACAAAACCATTCATTGGCCTAGTCAAAAGTGAACCAGAAAGATACACCAGCTTTGGTAAGTGATGCTATCTTTGAATGTGTATATGTGACACAGCAAAAATTAGGTTTGCACTTAATACCAATTATTATATCAAAGTAGTATTTTATTAATTCATGTTTTTCAAAGTATCTTTTTTGCATGTTCATAATATTTGAGGTAACTTGTGCAGTTGTGCAAAGTGCACCCCAGCTTTTCCTCCAAATTTCTCTTTTGCTGAACTTTGAGTTCAATTCATAATATCACTCTTTGTCTTGCCACTTTATAGACAAGCTTACATTACAGCCTTCTTTTTTTTCATAGTTTATCAGAATTTTCATCGTCAGATATTCCAATAGTTGCTTCTTTATGCAGAAGAGCCTCTTGAAATGGAGAATGTACTGCATTTTTTGACGTATAACAAATTTCCATTGGTGACTGCATTAACCGATTTGAATTCTGTTAAAGTATACGCAAGTCAAATTGAGCTTCAGGTTTGTTGCTGCTTCTTACTGTCATTTTTGCGATTTCTTGTCACATCTCATTTAGTATAACTTCAAGGGACGCAAGGAATACGTTACCGTGTGTATGTGTGTGTGGCAGGGGGAGGGGCGAATTGGCTGTAGACAAATGTCTCGCTGTTATTCTATTTACTTAATAGACTGAGCAAATTTTTGTGAAGATTTTATGAAACCTTTATGAAGCAACCAAAATAGACTGTAATATGGCATCCGGAAGGCCTCCATAAACATAATTGCTAACTCTGTGAAGCAAGTCACTTAGAAATACTCCATCAAATTGCCAACTTCTGGTCATTCTGCCTTCAGTTTCTATTAGTGAAGGTATAAGTTAACCACTGTGTCATTGGTTTTCCATATCTAGGTCCAAAAATACCATTTCCTATTGTAGGAGATCGAGATCACATATCTCGTAAAGTGGCCTAGCCAAAAGAGATAGCTCCATTACTACATTAAGATAGTTCTGTGCTACTTATGCATCCATTATTTCTTTGAGATAGTTCTGTGCTTCTTATGCATTTCCTGCACGCCACCGAAATGCATTGAGAATCTTGGAATAGTTTTGTGCTTGTCAGTTATGGAATTCACGTTATCATAAGTGAGGTACTATTGCATTTGTATTTTTTTCCATCTCGTCTTCTATAGATCAGTTTAGTCTTTTGGCACAAACCAGTAACTTGACCGTGTGTGTGTGTGTGTGTGTGTGTGCGTGCTGCATGTTATTGTGGTCGAGAAAGAGTTCCTAATGAAAAGCTCTAATACCAATTTAATTCTGGTTTCATGTGTAGGTTTATGTTTTTGCTGATGCTGATGAATTCAAGCCCCTTCTTCAGCCTCTTCAAGAAGTTGCCAAAAAATTTAAGTCAAAGGTCTAATCTTATCCTTTCATCTTTGCCACTGTTTCACTTCATCTTGGCGTTACTGGGATTGTGCTTATTGTATTCCAATTGCACAAAACTTGTGTTGATTAGTCAATTTGTATTTTGCCGCAGATAATGTTCATATATGTTGACATTACTGAGGATAACCTAGCTAAACCATTCCTGAGTATGTTGGGACTTGAAGACTCAAGTGAAACAGTTGTAAGTCTCTGATCAATCAATCTCCATTAATGTTCTTTTTTCCCGATCAAATTGTATATAAATTTGTGTCTTCCTTTTTTCCTGATAGGTGGCCGCTTTCGACAACAAGATTAGCTCCAAGTATCTATTGGAATCAGAACCAACACCTAGCAAAATAGAAGTAGGTCTTCCCGTGACTTGGTGCTTCAATTAGAAACTTGTTTATTTGTATATTTATTTATTTATCTATCTTAAGAAACACCGTATGCTTATACTTACATGTATTTTTTTTCATGGATTGACTGTAGGAGTTCTGCTCTGGGATTTTGGATGGGACTGTTCCATTGTATTATAAGTCACAGGCTATACCAGATAATGTGAGTCTTCCTCTTCTTTCTTTCTTTTTTTTTTTTTTTTTTTGGGTGTTTTAGTTTCTGGACTCAAGAGTCAAGATGTTTGTAATGATTGGCCCTTCAAGTAATTAGGACAATTAAGTCAAAGTTGTTAAGATGATGAACTTCATCTTTTTTTGGCAAAGTTTGTGATTTGTTTTTAATATCTAACTTACAAGATATTATTTGGAAGGGTCGCTTGCTCATGGTCTTATATGGAATACTTCAAGATCAATAATCTCCATAACCTACATAGAAAAAGATGTACTTAGCATACTTTTGAATTGTGTTGCTTTTAAGCACAGCCTAGGCTTGGTGACCTTCCTGATTATGGCTCTATTTGTAAGAGAAATGCCTGTTCCCATTGCTAATACGTTCAATACTTTGATTTGAATTCAGACAAATGCTAGCGTCATTGTTGCTGTTGGAAAGACATTGGATGAATTGGTTTTCGACAGCTCAAAGAATGTTTTACTCGAGGTTGGTGGCACAGTCCTTGCAAGTTGCATCCACCGCCCTTTCATGCGAAAACTCGCACCTTGCTGTTTTGAGTGTTTTCCACATCATTTACTAAAATATATTGTGTATTTCATTCCCTGCAAAAATTGGCTGGACTTTTTCTGTTACAAAATGACTGTAAATTCTTAAGTTTACTCACTTTGAATTACTCTTCCATAATGGTTAGGTGTATACACCATGGTGTACAGCTTGTGATGTTACAAGCAAGCAGGTAGAGAAGCTGGCGAAGCATTTTAAAGGATTGGAAAATTTAACCTTCGTAAAGATTGACGCTTCTGCTAATGAGCATGCCAAACTCCAGGTTAGTGAACTGAACTGAGTCTCTTCAAAGTACTTGATGAAAAAAAAAAAAAAAATTGAGTTAAAGGACTATTCTTAAACAATGCTAGGGTCAGTTTTTTGTTTGTCGTTAGAAGATTCATCTACCTATAATTGTAACCCTGCTGCTTACTTTGCTGAACAATGTGATCATAAATTGAGTTTACAACCCTTCATTGTCACATTCATTACACGGCTAGTAATTCACCTGGACTCCTGGGCCTTTTAAGGACCTTGATGCCTCCTATTAAACATGTCCTTTGGGCAGGCCTTCCCTGTATTCTCTTTTTGGTTTTGAAACCTACCATTTGTTATATCTTAATCCCTGTCAGAGTCAATCTTAAGAATTATTTGTGTTGCATGGTAATCACTTTGTTTGCTGACCATATAAATGATGTCCAATGACTCCTCGTTGAGCTGTGTTATGGACGCCTTCTGCTTAGATTGTAGCACGTTAATCTCGACAGATTTCAAGATATGAATGGTGGACACCCTTAGTTGATGTTTCTGTAGCATTGTAGAAAGTTGTGATGATTTTGCCTTACATGTCAATGAATTGAAAGACACGACTCGTTGCTTAGTGGTTGATACTGTTGAGATTGCTTGAATGATGTAGTGTAAAGATGTGGACTGTTGATGGTAGCAACTTTGGTTTGTTGATTGTTGTGGCAAGAAGTGATTGAGTGATTCTCATCTTGCAGGTTACTGACTATCCAACGCTGCAATTTTATCCAGCGACTGACAAATTAAATCCGGTAACCATAAAAGATATTTATCTCAATCCACCATATTAAGATTATGGAAGTGTTGCTTAGTTGATATTTCTGATGTCAGGTCAAACTGTCGACAAAATCCGGTTTGAAGGAAATGGCAGCATTTATCAAGAAAAATGTGAAAGCTGAAGACAAAGAAGCTAAGGATGAATTGTAGAACAGGTTTTTAACTTATAACATTACATATATATACAAAGGCAGATACATGGTAAGTCCTCCTGTAGCTAGGGTCACATTTTACAAATACCCTCTCAAGAGGGTTGGTAATATAACAAGTTTTTCATACATTGATACATGATTTTTGTAAGAGAACCACAGTGAGTCTAGACTAATTTTATCTTGTTACTTTACCCTACAAGCTTTGCACAAAGAGAGATCTATATAGTTTTCGATTGGTAGGTAATTGGCCGAAAAGATCTCCGTCCTTGTAAACCTGGCCGTGAACAAAGTAGGAGTCCTCGGAAAGTCACCCTCGAATTGTTTGAATCATCTTTCGACAACCTTATTAGCACAAGCTAAGTAATCTCATCAACGAGTGGACTTTAATTAGTTCAATCGAAAGCCAAAAAACTCCTGAAAGTGGGGGACATAGAGTAGTAACATACTGTCATAGTAAAAGCGACACAACAACTTTCAACTAATTTAAAGTTGATATGCAAATCTGTAGGCAAATGATTAACACTCACTATGTAGTGAAGCAGGTATTAGGTGTTACGTATCCAATTCGTGATGCACATTTCCTTGTCTTATAAGTTGCTTTCATACGTCCATTTCCCAGGTCAACAACGTGACAAAGCCAAGAACACATGTGCGTCTTACCATGAAACGAGTACAATCAAGGGGCCATAGAACATTTGCACCATGGAATGCATCTAATTACATAGCATTTGTTAAGGGGCCAGCCACATTTGTGACCACTTATCAAGTTTGGCCGGAACGTCGTCCGAATACTCCGTAAAGTGCTAATCATGATTTTGCGGACGAGACGGTCCATCGGACACGGTATGTATGTCCAGGTTGAATAAGAGTGGGTGTGGACGAATTTATTTTGGAAATTACTTATAGCTAGGCACGACAATTTAGTTTTCGTCTAGACCGCGTGTCTGTTTTGGAGATAAGCTTCACCTGCATGCCTTGGCTACTCTCACTTGGTTAATAATTGACTTTCGATGTCTAATTGACGTTCTCATTCCTTCATGGGTGTTAGTGTGTCATTCAAGATGAGAACGGTTTCAACACAAAAAATGATCACCATAAAATTGCGGGATGATTACCTACATTTTTTTTTATAATTGTGTAGTTAGTCCTAAATCGCAACCGATCTTGATTACTATACTCTGATCATCAAAATTACTCGAGTTTGTTGAGGTTGGTCTGTGATACAATAAGTACAATTACATGTTCGCCTCATACGACCCTAATTACGTTCAGTGGTCACGGCTCTTGAGTTTACGGCTCTTGGGATTGGTGGTCTGGATTTCTGGATCACTAGCAATAAATTGGCCCATGTTATTAGGGTCTCCATTCCAAAGCTGGCTGTCTTTTTCTAGCTCTGTCTGTGGATAAGGGCAGTCCCTTATCACTTTCATCACCCAATGCTTATTCGACAAAAAAAAAAAAAAAAATAAATAAATAAATAAATAAAAATTGGCAAATATATTTTGTGGTTCCCCCGATTTTGGAAAATTTGTGGGAGTTGTTTACCAAGCTTTTTAGTACATCATGAGCGTTAGGCGTTAGTTGGTTGCTTAATTACTTTAATTGGTATATTTACCACTTTACGGATTTTTTGTAAATCCACCAGTTATACATTAATATTTATACTGTATTATTCAGTTTCGACTCATTTAAATTAATCGGTTGAATCAAACTTATACTCACAAGGAGTTAAAATGTGAGATTACGACGTTAGCAAAGTACACTAGTATATGAGGTGGGAGAAATTTGACTAGAAAATATAATATAAACAACAAAAGACGTAGCACATTCATCAATTGGTAGAACAACTTTGCAATTTGCATCTAGCGTGTCAAAGTAAAGATGTGAACGGTTGATAGCTACAATTTCGCAGCCAACCTCAATCATTGGCTTGTTGATAGTCTCTTCTATGGTTTTTCTTATATAGCACATGTTATTGTAAGGGTATTATTAAATAAAAGCAAAGTAACAATTTGACCCTTAATTAGGTTAGGTTGGAAAGAACGGACTAAATGAACATGAACACAAAATATACGTTTGAGTTCATAAATCTCATTTAATGTAATTCCGGGATCAACAATGTCAATGTGTTATGGTGACTGGTGAGCATTTAATTACGCATACTCCCTCAAATGACCTTCTTGTTTTCTTTTTTAAGTCAGTTCTATATGATACTCTACTTTTCTTATCTATGATATTTTTTGTAGTCCTAATACTTTGTTCCTACAAAACACTACATGCTATTTCATTGTGCAAGTTCAAATAAAATAGGAGGGAGTATATTATTTGGCTAACACAAGATTCATATCTAATAAATGGATCTTCTCGGAAGTCACATGTTACCTTCAGCTTGAATTGGCTGCTGATATCTTCATTGACAAAATACAGAAATCTTGTCCTGTATGTGATATTGTTGTATTATTTTCAATACGATTTCTTTGATCAATAATCATATACTCGTACTGTATAACACACCAAATTTATTCTTCTATTTGATAACTAAGAGCTCGTGTATCAGATCAATAATCATAATTAACTGTCCTAAACTTAGAATTTCATAGTACTAGTTTCTACGGAGTATGTGATAAGTTATAATTAAACGGATGCATGCAGATGGATCTGCAGGCCAGGTGACATATATATCTTATGTTCAGATTGCGTATCAGAGTAAGGCTGTCGTTTACCAAATGTTCAGGCAGACTAATTAAGTCGTGCATCTTGCCTAGTTCTCGAATATTATTTCCTATATGAATTATTGAACATTGATTAATAACTAGTGTCAAGATTGTCAACTAAACGTAGATCCGATCGACTCGAAACAATAATATGATTGTGATATAGCATATACTAATGCACTAGTGTCCTACTATCATTCTTGTTTCTCACTAATTGTTTTGGTCAGCACTCAAGCATTACTGTCTTACTTCAAATACATTGTTTTGTCGCATGTCTGACACGCTACTTAGACACTTCATTAATACGTCCAAACAATACGCTCCGCTTAGGTCCATATGCCGCTCTTATTTCTTGTGATGGTTTAAGGGAATCATAACGGCAATTTTAATACGTTAATTCCTACCGAAAGGTTTTGTATGGGTCATAGATACAAGATAAGGAGTACCATCTTATATTAATTTATATTCCTAGTAAAGTGGAGTAGTATAACTAGTGCAAAGGTTTTGATCGAATGGTCACATAGATATAGTAGCGTATCATATAATTGATCATTCAAAACCTTTCATTGATCTCTCGATCAGTTTATCGATCAGCACTTGCAACTTATACAACGAATGCGACCAAAAAACATACTTATCATAAACGTGAGAATATACGTGAGTTGTGGTTAACAATTAAACCACGATTTTTGTTTGACAGTCAAATTCATTGATGTTTACACCTACGTTTGTCCACCAAGAATTACTGTCGTGTTGCGGGTGTATTCGAATCTTCGTCATCTTTACTAGCATTTCATATACTATTTTGGATCTCATACAAAGTTTTAACATTTGTCATAAGTAATGACAAATTCACGCTACAAATCAACTTCGCTACATGATCTTGAGTCAGGGTGCACTTTTATACATTGCAAGTTTTCGACTAAACTTGAGTCTTTGTGAAATAGCTATTTATTACGGAGTAACTACACTTTTTTTACTCCGACATCATTTTAAAAGTAACACTTTATTACGGATTATGCTAACTCCGACGTCATTTTGGAAGTAACACTTTCTTTCCGCTGAATTGTAGCATACTTGCACTGACGTAATGTGACTCTTGGTTAATTGCGATTGGCTAAATAAAATGTGAACCAAAAATGGTAGGACAAAATTTCGAACTTGAATAAAAGCCACAACTTTTTTCTTGTAATTACAATGAATAAGCATTGAGATGTACAAGAATATTACTACGGAGTCAATCACAGCGGGAAAAAAATCTAAGACTTTGCTGAGAACAACAAAAAGGAGCTTTGTAGAATTTTGCAAAGCTTCTTTACAAAGGGTAAATACAAAAATTCTTCACTAAATGTCTTCACTACGCTTCATAAGCGCACAAGCTATCGAATCCCATGTATTCATGATGTTGAATCTTGTAAATCATGTTTGATATGCCTACTCCACCTGCAAACATGGCAAGGTCACGAAAAACGATCCAAGAATATACGTTAAGACGATGACATAGTACTCGTAAAACAAGAATGACACAATACGAACTGTTGTATGCTTACCGAGTGAAATAGCACTGACGAAAATTGTGGATGCCAGGATGAAGATGATAAGAGAGGCTCTTCCGAGAATGATAATCAATCTCCTTACAAGAACTTGCCCGACTAAGGCGGCAAATGTAGCGACAGCAACAAAGTAGGCAGCTGTGAGATGAATACATTGTGGATCAGCATTTGGAAAATGGGTGACAGAGAGAACAATGCTAGCAGATAGGTCCACTATTTATATCATAGATATAAGGGCAAGAGGTTACCGTATGGTACTGGGAATCGGTTAAGGAGGTAGTACTCTACAACGGACATTGACGAGGAGAACATCATCGCAAAGGTAGCAGTGGCACTTGATACCTGTCAAAATTGCGCATCACAGTTAATCTCATATGAAGAATGTCGTTCGTTCATCCTAGTATAACAGTTTAAAATAACTGATTCAGCTAATTGGGAAGGCAGTATGACCTGAGGAAGGATGCCAATCTCCAAAAACAGAGGACCTAGAATGAATCCTCCACCAAGACCAAGCAGGCCTCCAACCATACCAGCAGACATGCCGACAAGACAGTATAGAACAAGCTTGAGCACTGTCCAGTTGTTCTCTTGGTCTCCTCGAGAAGTCAGCTTTCTTTTTCCGGTGTACAGCATGTATGCCTCGTACCCTGATGCTCCAACTGCCACAGGGATCTTAGAAAGAAAGTTGCAGATTAATAGCAGTTCAGCATGTCGTAATTAAAAGATAATATCAATGTAACAAAAGTAATGCTCAGATCAATGTTAAGTGGAGGATACCTGCATTAAGTTGGTGACCCAATATCCAATAGAGCAAGTAGATGTATACGACTGCAATTGCAAAGCGAGTATTTTCAAAACTCAGTAAAATCTGTTAACAAGTTTCGCATAAAAGTCTACTACAGATTCAAATATTCACCTGAACAATCTCAAGTCCTAGAACTGCAACCCAAACGGCGCAAAGAGCAGCCACTTGTGGCCAATGCACGTTTTCCATAATAGATACCTGATAACAATTGGATTAAACATCAGAATTTTGTAGACTCAAAACGTGGTTAGAAACACCAAGAAGAAATGTTCGTACTGATTCTTTCTTGTCGGGAACTGCAGGCAGAGCTTTGTAGTCGCCGCCATTACCGTTACCTAAGACAATTATGAGGCAAACAATTTATACCAGAATAGAGATAAACAGCACTACTCAACCATAATCATAATGTCAAATAGGGTATCTACCGTCTGAGATCCTCTGAGCAGCCTCCTTTTTCATAATTGTTTCTTTCTTCCATGTCTCGACACCCTTGAGGAATGCCTTTGTCGATGTAACTGCATTTCAGAGTGCTGAATCAATTAGCTGTTCGACTATACTGTAAGAATTATACAACTCGAGTTTACGAGTGTTAACATACATATGAAGAGAATGATCAGCAAAACTGTGATCATCCAGTCCGCGAATATCACATTGAAGGAAACTCCAATACTGATCCCAAGCACCAACATAGGCTGGAACAATAGTGCAAGGTCGTAGTCGATCACAGGCATCTCCAGAGTTGGATGCCTTTGCTTTAGATTATAGTACACAGTCGAAACTGCAGCCCCCATAATCATACCTGAACAAACAAGCAAATGTTCACAACCAAGCTACGCAAATTCTACCAAGCTATACCCTAAGTTTCAAATCTTGACTTCTAATATAACTGTTGCAATTTTAGAATCCGAAAACTCATGTTCACCAAATCTCATCTTAAAACCTTTCGTACCCGTGTCAGACACTAGACACTCGAACATGAGTATTAAAGACACTTCCTCACAGGCCAAAAACATGAAATCGACCGAGCCCGAGTAACATAGATGCAAAGCACTATTATGAGACCAAGACATGGAAAGCCCAACACATACTAAAAGGTGCATAGAAAGACTAAATAACAAAACTTGCAGGAAAAAAAAAAAAAAAAGCATGTCATCTTTCAGGGATCAACCAATTTAGTACTCAGTATCAGATCTTGGTACCTTTTCAAGTCCACTTAACATAAAACTAAAGATCAAAAGTACCAAAAAAAAAAAAAAAAAAAAAAAAAAAGTAGAGAATCAACAAAAACAACAAAAAGTGCATATGTAAATCCTTACACTTTGATATTGCTGTTGAAGATTTGGAATCAAATCCAATAATAAGAGTAAGCATTGGTACAAAAATACCACCCCCACCAACACCTCCTACACTCCCAAATGCAGCTCCACAGAATCCAATCAATGATCCCACTATTATCTCCCATCCAAATGTCATTTCCTGCCATTCACACCAAAATCCAATAAACCCGATAATCCAAACCAAACGTTAACAAATGAAAACAACGTACGGTTTGGGGTCGGCTAACATGAATCGTAATCAAGAATTAACATGAATTGGGTTAAAGTCAACTCACCGGCCAAACATGAACATAATTACTTGTGCCTTGCCACAAGAAATTGACAACTTTTCGTAAAAGACCAAGTTCGACATGTTCAATTTCAACCTCAGTAGCAACAACTTGTTCCAAAGTTTGCTCATTTGCAGAGACAAACAGAAGAAAACACCCAACAAACAGGGCACTAAACACAACAAACTTGATCAACCCAGATTTACCCATCATTAAAAATAATACACCTCAAAAATTATAACCTATGATCTGACTATAAAATGAAATGAAATGAATGAAGAATCTGATGGAAATAAATACAATTATTTGAGTTTGTAGACGACACAAGTATGAAAAGAAGGGAAATTTCGGAGAGGAAGTAGAGTATATAAGACACGTTGTGTGTGTCTTATAGATTGGGTTTTTTTTTTTTTTTTTTTTTTTTTTGCCAGGAACTGCAATTTGCAGAAAGAGTTTTTTTTTCTCTCTCTCTCTCTCCTACTAATTCCCCACTTTCTCTCTTCCTTGGTTTATGTGTGATGAGGTTCTTTCTCTCTTTGCCCTTTTTATGTCTGAATTTTTGGGGGGTTTTTGGGTCAATTTCGTTGGATATTCTGAATAATAATATGAGAAAATAAATAAAATTGAGCAGAAAAAAACGAAGACCACATTGGCGTGTGTATGGATCAAATTTCAAGTGCTCTGGGGCTGGACCCTCCTTGCTCCGACCTTTACTTACGTGTTATTATTATTAACAAATGAAAAAAAAATGGGTTGTTTTTAACAAGGCAATCAAATTATCTGTAGTTTAAACATAGGTAACTTAGTTTGATGACACCGCTTATTTGTTAAAATAAAATCATATCAGTTCATTCAATTGTTAACGGGGAGTATTTATTACTCTAGCACGGCGGCACTTATTTGTTTAAATAAAATCTCAACGGTTCATCAAATTGTTATTCAGACTTTTCTTGCTAAACCTGCTAATCTCGAATAGTTGCTACCTTGTCAACTGGAGTATGGCTTTTAGGTTATCATTTCTACTTTCACCTACTGGTTCAGCTTTCGAACGCCATTTCAACTGATTTTACCAAATATAACCCCTAAATTTGTTACAATGTAACATTTTATGGGCTTTACATAGTTTTGAGGCAAGGCTATTAAGGTTGCGAAATAGGTATATTGAAAAGTCCACATAGAAACAAAATTTATAGAGTAGTGACTGGAGTACATCACATGTTAATCATGCGTTCTTGTAATGATGTTTATTATTGAAAAAGAAGCATTATTGAGCCATACTAGTATTACATAATTACTTGAGCATTTTGGTGACTAGTCACTTCCCTTCTCAATCATAATACGAGTAGAGCACTAGTACTGTTGACTTTAAATAGAGGATTAATTTGCAAAATTATTGTATGTAGTACTAGAGTAGATCCTCTAGCATTGTTGGCCATTTCTCCTTCAAGTTAAACATGTAGGCTACATACGAACTAATCTTGTCCCATAAGAAATTATATCAAATCTGATTTGAATGACTCTTATCTGATTTAATCTGATTTGAATGATTTTGAACTGATCTGAATGTGTTGATATTTTGATTGAATTTCAACGAATTAGTATCAATTATGGACCAAATACATTGATAAAAATTTGAACATTCTGATATGATCTGATCTGATTTGAATGATTTTGAACTGATCTGAACACTACTTTTATTAAGTTCTATAAAACAAGACCTAAAGAAGTTTAATATATTAACTCCCTCGACAAAAACCTAGTTAATTAACTAATTGAATTAAGGAAAGTCAATTTCACAAAGCAAGGAAACATCCGACCAAGATGAGCCACAATCGAAAAACGCGTCTCTCGCTAGCAGCAACTGCGTGCTTCACTGCGGACCGCGCTCAGGCTACCGCGGGTCGCCAAAACTTCCTGACTCACGATTCGAAGAAACACACATCAAGGGAATCGCACCCCGCGTCCAGAACCACCGCGGACCGCGCATCAACCCTTGCGGTACGCGACTCGAAATTGGCGGACCGCAGTGAGTTCTCTGATCTAGGCACCTCCTTCCTCATCATGTCGGTGACCTTGGTCTTCATGGTGGTTCTACGACCACCTCAAGGCAAACCTCCCAGGTTGCCCATTTCCTGAACTTGCCTCATCTTGTCTCGTATCTCATCCGTTGACGGAACCGTGTTCAGGGCACATTTCCCAACTGGTATACTGTATGTTAGACTTTAGAATATATAAATTTAATTCTAACGCATATCATTTCAATTTAAACAGATCGAATCATTGAGAAGAACAAAAGCTAAAGTCATTAATCACTTAAGAAAACTGCTACAATCAACTTGAAAGCAGAGTTGACGAGATTCAACGTACAACTGACATGTCAGCAATCATTTAACACGTCATTATGCTCATTGGCAAATTTTGGCAAAAAATGTCCGAGCCAAGATTTGAACCATTGACCTCTCAATTACTTATTCATCATACTACCAAGTGTTGTCTACTACTTCATGCACATTATTACAATTCATTCTATAAAAAATGAAAGATCCAATACAAATCTAACGATGCTGATTTAGGGTGAATAAAATTACAATCTTAAAAATAATGTGAAAAAAATATTTAGGCTCATCTAAGTTTTTATGATTTTACTTAATCTATTTATGACATGTATCAATCTTACGTCAAAGTGGGACATGTTCTAGTAAAGCTACTCGTCGACTAAATTTTGACAAGGTTAGGGTACGGGCTAGATAATTTGACGGGGTGGGAGTGCCAGGTATGATCGTATGGATGTTAGGAAGACGGGTAGTTGATAGGGGTTGAGGGTCAACAAGATATTTTGACGAGGTATGACTTTTAATTATGGAGATCAGGTAGATAAATCGGCAGGGTTAGGAGTTGGCTAGATTTTATGACATGGGTAAGAGAGGTGCAAACTATCTAAAGAAAATGTTAGTAATCCTCACATACATGAGTACGGGTACCAATAATTACATATAAATTAGTTTGAAGGGTACAAAAATAAAGATAAAGATATAAACAATTTGGCTAACATATACATATAAAGGAAAATATTCATTTAGGGGGTCGAGTTTCAAAGTTAATGGTGGGAAGGTCGCGCAAAGGAGTCAATGTGTTGTCATGAGTTGATAGAAGTTGTTAATATAAATGACTCGATTATAGAAATCAACAGGTGTAAAGCGGTTACAGTAGGAATTGACCCGGTAAGTGAGTTCAGGGAAAGTAGAGCGTGAGGTGGTGAATAAACTGAGTAGGAGGCGGGTGCGACTATCGGTTAGATAATTTGATAGGTGTAAAGGTGTTGGTTAGGGAGGTCAGGTAAGAAATCGACGAGAAATGGGTCGACTAAAAAATTTGACCAGGGGTGAGAAGATGTCTTCTAAAATTTTGTTGGATGTTGGGTGTTGATAATTAGAAATAGGGATGGAAGTGGTGGGTGTTAGATAGGGAAGCGGGTAGGGTGATGATTGTCGATTGGTGGTTTGCGTAGACGATTTAATGCATGAGAAGTTGATGTCGCCTAGAATACTTCTCATGCATGAGAAGTTGGAGCCGCCTAAGAAAGTTGATAAGTTGGCGAATACATACAAGAGTCGACGGGTGGTTATTGAGGGGTGGAGCAGACTCATTATGTTGGTCCGTTGGTATGAGGTCGGACTTCTCAGAGGGGTCCTAAATTCTTATTTTTGAACATGATTTTTAAGTTTAAATTCTTTAAGAAAGTGTTATGGGAATGTTATTCTCAAATCAAAAATTTACTCAAATCATAAGATTGACAATCCTAAAAATTATTCGAGAATTTAAATTTATTAATTTGAAGCAAAATTTTCACGTGTACACCAAATACAACCCACGAACCGCATTCTACTTTACCAAACACTAAAAATGGTTAACAAAAATTTCAAGTGTCAATTTCCAAACGCTATATAAAATGGTTTTGTTTTAAATATTTTCATAGAAATTTTATATTACATAACATAAATAATTATATTTATAAAAACATTAGTAATTTCCGTGTATTTGTATGGGTCAGAAAACTAGTGAGAAGTACTCGTATGAAACTTCACGTAGTGAGTGGAAATTAAATTTAAATGGTGAAGACAACTCTGAAATAATTATTATCTCTAGCTCTCCTATCAGATTGGAATTGGATCTGGGTGACTGGATACATTTAAGGCGTACTACAAGTTGAAGTGGACAGATAGACTTTTCCTCCGATGCTCTCTACACCTTACGTATTATTACTCGATCGTATACATTTTAGGTACACGCCATTTAAATTTATTTTTGATAAGATAAGAGCCATGCCTTCTCACCAGAAATTGGCCAACCACTCGCTTATTATTACTCGTACAGTCGTACTATGTCCCTGTAATATAAATCACGTGGCCAAATCGTCTAAATGATCACATAAGATTCACCTGTATCGCAATTTCTTCATTGCTTGACGACGTTATATTAGCACCTTACAATAATATGTAATGTCGTGTGACACGTTTGTTAGGGTGGTCCTCTAAGTAATTGGGTTTGTTAAGAAAATGGTCGATAGAAAGCTTTTGTTGTCAAGTTTTCGCAAATATATGGATTAGGTCGTAATTCGTAAAGAGTACGTTGTTGCTACTACATACTGAATAGTGTTATATAATGTCGTTTTGCATCATGTCCTACGATTACAATTTACAACATCTTAAGTTAACTGATTCTTTAAAGTGCACGGAATATCATGAGCATATGTATACGTAGCATTTCCCCTTATTAGCTTGTTACTCATCAAGCTTGGATAAAATATCGTTCACAAAAATTAAAGGATATGATGTCCTAAAAATAAGGATGTGTATCTACAAGATCGATGTTGCCGATGAATTGGTGCAGTTTAGCCACGCTTATATTACAACAAAAGTGTGGCAATCATCATACAGTTGATTGCTAATTGCGTTGTTGATGCTTTTGGATATTAAAATTAAATTGTAAGAAAATGTTCCATGCACACGAAATAGCTAACCGGCCAACATACTGAGTAGTTACATAGTTATCACTAAAACATACTCCGTATATTATTGAGGCTTAGGGACATCTATCACGGCTGATGAATTAAAATAGAATAGTATAATTAATGTTTGATCGAATGATTTGAAAATAAAAATGTTACGTCAATGATTGTATAAAAAAAATTAGCTTACGTACTAAGCTAAGTCTTGCTAAAAAAAATAAAAAAAATACGTACATAATATTGTTTAAATGACTTATCGAATTGATTGGAGTCTCCAATCAAGTATTAGACTAATAATTTTTGAAACTTTTACTCAAATAAATTCAAATGAACTTGAATTAAAGCTGATTGAGTATGACGGGTGTTGTTAACGAAGAGAAGGTACAACCTTTAGTTTATGGGAATATCAATAAGCAAGCATGCATGAAACATACTTGTAACACCCCCAAATTTCCTTTCCTTTTCAAAAACATTTTATCGAGAATCAAAACCCAAATAAGGAAATTCAGAGGTGTCACTCCGCACTCGAGTCAAAGACCCGAATGCAAGGAGATTTCAAAAGCCGAACTACAAATGTCTAATGGTCTAAAATAGTCTATTACAACCCATTAATTAAAATTACAACAGTCCAAAATATGAATTATGAAATAGTCTATGTCTAATAACTACTAGTCTAATTATTGAATCCAACTAATTCTAGTGAGTCGTCGTTCCCGTATGCATCAATCACTCCAAACCTGTGGTGGATTTAAAGCACAAAAATCACAGTTGAAAAAGTCAGTGAAATTGAGTAAGCTAACACCTCAACGTGTAGAAAACCAAAACTCTTACCTGAATTTTGAAAACGTTTTTAGTTTTATTTTCGAAAACACACTTAGCACATAAACATATAATCATCCAATAATAATTCCAAACCAGTAGTTAAGAGTCATATTCCACAATTCAACATCCAATTCATAATTTACTAATAGCATAAGAAACATTCCATAATCCATATCAAAGATTAACGATAAGAAATTCATATGTCATAAGCCATGATCCATAATCCACAATTCATAGTTAACAATCCACAATCCATCGAACATTAATTTGATAATGAGTAAGAAGTTATAAGTCACAATTCATAGTCCACAATCCATAATCCATAATCCATAATTCATAATCCATAATCCATAATCCTTATTATTTAGAAATGAACTGAATCTTTTGCCAATTCATCCTATCAACCATAATCCATAATCCATAATCCATAATCCAAGACTACTAGACCTTAAGTGTGCACACCCCCTACTGGGTGTTTTTAACCCAAGTAGAGTAGACTAGAGTCTAACCCTCTTAAAAACCGATGCGGTGGGGAAATTAATAGGAGTCGATGCGACTCAAACATTTGAATATGAGTTCTTTTGACTCAAACAAATAAATATGAGCTCTTTTGGCTCGAACAAATAATTAGGAGTTCTTTTGCTCCGTCTAAGTAACCAGTATCTTATTGAGAGAGAGTTGATGATCACATAATCATATACAACAATACCAAACCAACAACATAATATAAATGGCTATGCGCCCACAAACCAAACCAAATCAACCAATTCAATATACATTCAACCTTACCTTTCAAAATAACATATTTGTCACAAGCCATTTCTTATACCAATATCAATACAATAAATCCAACCAATCATAATACGATAATCGTATAAACTGAACTGTTCTCCACCTATCATGATACTATGTTCTCATCCAATCACACCATTCACATCTAGCACATAAGTTTGAAAGGTTTCTATAAGTTCAAGAAGGGTTGAGCATGCTAGCTTACCTTTTTAAGCAAACGAAAACTCAATAGCACAACAATCACTAGTACTCTTCGTCTACGAACTCAGACTCTACAATTATACAAACGACATTCTCAAATTAACACTCAATCTTTCTCAACCAACCAACCAACTATATTCCTATATCTTAGTATATATGATCCTATATGCAATGCATGATTATGACAATACCAAATCCAAAACAACAATTACCAATTTTCCACTAATTATAATTCTATTTCGATAATTATCCAATAAAACTCAATTAACACCAAAATTATTATAAAAATTCCCAAAGGCCTAAAATTAGTTTAAAACAGAATCTAACTTATAAAAATTAACCCTTAATTATTATAATTTAATTATAAAATTATTATACTAATTTATATTATGTTTTATTAATTAAAAACAATGTTTTATTACATAAAATCCCAAAAATTCGAATTAAATTATATAAATCATGAAAATCAGTTTATAATCTGTTAATTATCAGAATGTCTAAATATTGATTATCATAATTAATTTGGACTAATTAACCTAAATTAGAAACAATTAACCAAATTTTCCCCAATTTGCAATTTTTACAACTTTGAACAAAACCCAATTTAAATCTCAAACTAAATTCAAGAACCCTAACAATTAGATAGTAAGCATACCCAATTCAAGATTTCGAAATCAATTGAACAAATTCGACAATTAATCTAATAAATCCCCAAATTCGAAATTAATCAAAATCAACTTAAAACAACCTTCAAGATCAAGTCTTTATGCATAAAACTAACTCTAATCGATTACCCACTAATCATAACATCTATTAGCACCAATTAAACACAAATTAAAGCATCAAAATCAACGCAAGAATCATGATTTTGAAGAAACGCGAAAACAGGGGAAGCTTGGCGTGACTCACGGTGAGGAGAGAGAAAAGAGGAACAGTGGGAAGGTGGTCGAACAGACGACGTGAACCAGCGGCGGTGTGGCGGCAGAAACCTGAGCTGGACGGCGCTCGTGCGTGCTTGGCGTGCGGCGAAGAAGAGAGGGCGGGGAAGACGTGCGGCGAGCAGGGGCGAGAAAACAGAGGAGCTCTGTTTTTATAGGGGAAGCGTCGGGTTTTTTTTTTTTTTTCCTTTTTTTTTTTTCTTTTCTTTTTCTAATTTTCTTTTTCCTCTTTCCTTTTGTTTGGGTTGGCTGTTTGATGTTTGGGCCAATATGGTAGTGGGTTAGTTTATTTTGTAGTAATTAGAGATGGTCCAAGTAGAAATAAAAACCCAAATAGAAATCCAAATTTAAAACCCAATCCCGAACTTATTTTCGAAAACGACTCACGAAACAACAATTAAATCCATTCTTCGCTGTAATAAGTTAATTACTAATACTAAAATATTATTATAAAAATATACCAAAATTTCGGGATATTACAATACTAGTATACAAAATAGACTGATCTACGCAAGTCATTTAATAAATTATTTTTAATTTATTTTAGATGCACATCTTGGTGATATTTTTTAATTTGGACATGCTAGTTTCATTTAGAGTATGTTTGGTATGCACAATAAGCTAACTTATTTGATCAAAGTAACTTATTTGACTAGTTTTTTAAGCTCGTTGACCAAATAAGTTGGTTTGGTAACACCACTAGCTTAAATAATAAGCTAGCTTATTTAAGAAGTTACCCCATGTAACTTATTTAAAAAAAGCTAGCTTATCATAATTTTAAAACTAATTTACCCTCAATTATTTACTAAAATAAAATGAGATTAAAAATAAATGATGCATTTTTATGTAATTTTATATATACCAGCTCCTATATAAACTAATTCTGCCAAACACTCCTAATACTATTAGGTAAAAACTTTGTAGTTTTTTTTCAGCTTTCAGCTACTATTTCAGCATTCACCTACTATTTCAGCGTTAAGCTACTATTTCAGCTAGTTTTACCAAAGACAACCTAGTTTCAATCTATTTGGTATGAGTCTTTAAGTTCAAAGAGAAAAATATTCATGGTCTCCGTTAGTTGCACGTCTGGCACCATTTTGCAAAGGCGTATTTAGGAAACAAAGTTAAAGATCAGAAGATTGACATGATATGATCATTATGTAGTCAGGGGCGGAGACAAGGGGGGCTTAGCCCGACTACGGCTCGCCTTAGGTTTGCGGAAAATCAAAATTTTTTGTGTATAATATAAAACTAGTTAAAAATTGGTAAATCGTAATTTTTGGCCCATCCCAACTCCGATAAATAAGTTTCGCCTCAGTGCAGTTTTCAATCCTGATTCCGCCACTGTAGGTATTTATAGTTACTCTAATATAAATGTTAAAGACTTGAAGCATCTAAAGTAGTCGATCGTCAATCGATCATAGCTTTAAGTCGAACTATAGAGAAGAAGTCGTCGATCCAACGTGGAGTATCGATCTAAGCATTCAGTCAAAGATGGCTAAATTACTTCCAAGTTTATAGATCTAAATCATGGGGCAAAATGGTAATATTGTAAATCAATAAAATATTTCTACACGTAATTAATTAATAATTAATAATTCCACCAACGTTGAATTTCGGCATGCTTATTGCTTAGTTCGGCTGCTGCTTGATTACAATTTACAGTTGTCCTTCCTAATATAGAAGAGCAGATATGCAGAATACTTGCCATTTTAAAAAGACCTGTGTTCTCTTGTCATATTTTCATCATAGTTCATGCATGTACAACTACAACACTGACGCCATGCACTAGTGCCAAGCATACCAGGCCGTTTCGTCTTACGAAATGTCTTAATGACTCCGTAGATCGACCTAGCTAATCTGTCCGTAATCGAACCCCATTGACACCACAACAAGTATTGAAAATTGAAAGTCTTAACTCACCAGATCGAATTCTATTTGAACTAGCTAGATTACCAAACATACTCGACCAAGAATACATTGAACGTAATAATTGCTTGCTCGAATACAACCTGAAATCGTATTGTACCCAATGAATTGCAATTTCATAGCTCGACTTGTTATATGATAAAATTCTTCACATATACCGTATGATTTATTGAGTAGTAATTAATACGTAGCAAACTATGATGTCAAATTGTTTTACTCCCGTATATCACTGATTTCAACTCCATGTCTGATTTGGGCCGACCAGAGTTAATCTGCTCACTAAGCCAACTCCTGAAGGAAGCCCATTGAGGTCCTCTCCCCATTTGGGCTTTAGCAACCTCATCTAATCTCAATTGGGCTGCAACTGCAAGCTTTCCCTGAAAAAGTGTACTTTAGCTCCCAGCAATTTCATTTGTCTTTTTTCTTCTTCTCGAGTACCGTAAGTAATTGGTCTTGGTCTCTTGGAACTTTGGAAGGCTATTACTTTCTCCGTCCCAACTTAAACACCCTTGCGATATTTGTAGTGCAATAAGAAAAATTAATATAGTAAGTTGATTGGGGTAATATTAGAAAAAAAAAAAAGAGGAAAGGGAATGTGAGGATTAATATAAGTAGGAGAGATAATGTGAGTGGTGATGTGATAATTTTATAAAAGAAGAGAGAAAAATATGTCAAAAAATAGATGGGGTGTTTGAGGTAGGACGTCCCAAAATGAAATATGAGGCGTTTGAGTTAGAACGGAGGGAGTACTCTATAAAATTAAGAATTTCTAGTTGAATATCATAGAGCGACCCTAGCTGAAAAACTGAAACTAGGCATGATTTCGGCAAAAGAGTCCATCATAAAGGAAGGTTATTATCAATATATCCACGAACTTTACAAGTTGAGAATATTAGGATTTGAACCCCAACATTTTGGGCTACCACCTAATCTTCTCCTTTGCCTCAATATTGAACTCAACAAAAGTCTACTGTCTTTATCAAAATTAAATCAAATTTTATTTTTTTCAACAAGTTATCTAGGTGGTTACTTAATTTCATGTGAAAATTCAAAATGCTTGCGAAATTTTATTCTCAAAATCTATGAATTTCATGCCGATTTGTCAAATTTGTGTGGTATAATGTATACATGGAATTATCCTTGCCGAAATTTCTTCTTACAGTTACAGGACATACTAGTTAAGTTACTTCCATTTTTTAGGAAATACTAATTTCATAAAGTATAAACTAAACTCTGATTTTCTTTCTTCATACTACAAAGGAGTCGAGGATGACGAGAATTTTTGCACATGAAAAACTTGACCAATTTTTCATGAGATGGAGCAGTGTATGTGTTTGACCACCGAGAGTTGGGAGAGTGATGCAATCCTTGAGGAAATTGATGGATATATTTGTGGGTCAATTATAGTTTTGAAATCGAAGGCTTCTTCAAGTGCTTGTATTTCATTTGGCAATGTACTTAAAATTATGTCTAGCATCCCCATTTCTTCGTCGCTTGAAGGTGGCTCATCATCACTTTTAAATATAACCTTCATGTTTTCTTCCAACACACTTAAGTTCTTTCCCAACTCCGTTATGCCACTTTGTTGTTGAGTCCGTGGACTTGAAATGACCTTGATGTAAGCACCAAAAATCTACGAATAAAAGAGAAACAAACATTTCAAGATATAATATATAATGATATGTCGATATTAAAGTTTCAAACAAACAGACAGTAATATCGAACAAGTATTCAAACACCTGATTATGTATGAAATTAGCCCAAAACCGCGATCTTGATCTGATATAAGGATCTTTGGGCAGAAGATATGGTGGATGCTCCCAAGTATCATTAATGTATTCAAGTATGACTAGTGATTCGCAAATTGGCTTGCCATGATGAACAAGCACCGGCACTTTCTTGTAAACGGGATTGTAACCAAGCAGCAATTCACTCTTCTTCTTTAAGCTATCTTCTATATATTCGTAGGGTATACCCTTCAATTTTAAGGCAATCTTCACCATTCTAACAAATGGGCTAACCCATAGCCCAAGTAATAATACTTCCTTTTCGTCTTCCATATGCTCTCGTACTTCTTCCGCTTTACGTACCCTGTCCTCTTCTTATACTGCTCTCAAATTTCAAATTAAAGTCGTAAAACTTGTACGGCTTCTATGTTTTGTGAAAGGGAACGAAGCAGTAATGTACGTGCTGGTAATGTCGACTGTCATACAATGACGTGGGCCGTGCCGTCTATCCACCGGTCTTTCCGTCCGTGTATGACAGGATCATTTTCCTTTTCTTCGACTTGTTAACGTCGCGATTTTGACACTATAGGACCTTTATCTTTGTATTGAAATGAGTAAAATTAATGATGATTTGTTGTATGACGTCTTATCAAAATGTAATGCTAAATGCCATGGTACTCTCAAAGTTTGTCTGACTACATATGATACCCAACTCGTCAAGTTTCGGCACAAGGTACTAGCTTAGCATATTTAAATAGAATTTCAAAATCGTAAAAATAAGATCATTATGACTATGATATTCCACTTGTAAGTACTACCCTTTATGATATCAAGGGGGTTTGTCGATCTCTTGTAGTATTCGAAATGATGAGTTTTGGCACATTGCTCATTAAGTCGGATTAAACATGGCCTAAGTAGACATCAGTTTTCTAAAATATCTCATGCCTATCCAACTAATAGACATTAGTTTTCTTAAAATGATAAAACCTCCCATGTCTATCTCAACGACTAGACATCGGACTAAAAATAATGTCTATACATTTAGGGTGGATGTCTAATGAGAATCCGATGTCTATCTTAGAAAAAATTAAATAAATAAAAATAAAATAAATAAATAAAAAGGTCTATGTCTATGAGCGAGTTTATAGTAGTGCTACAATTGGTTTTAACCTAACATTTCGATTAGATAATATTATTAGTCCATGCCAAATTAGATCAGATCATATTGCGGTATAAAGCACACATGCTCGAATTGTAACAACCATGTTAAGTGTAATACAATATATGCAATCAAATCACATCACATCACACCATATGATCCACATCTTAGGATGGATAGTCGTGTCTCGTTGGTATATTGAGAAGATCAACTAAAATCAAACTCATTTTTTCAGTTTGCATCGTGTCAAATACTAGTAAACTATCATATCGTGTCAATTTTGCAAACTCTACATTTAATCTAAAAACATTATCCTCATCTTGTCAATTTAGCGGACTCCATCTATGAAATGGGTTGATCCATATTTCCTCACGTGGTGTGCCCTCAAGTTGGATCAAACCTTCTACTGGGCCATCACCAAACTTCATCAACAAGCCCGTTCATACGCCGCCCATAAAACCCCCAAATCCTAGGGTTTCTTTCGCAACCGAACCTCTCTACCCCCTTTAAAACACACCCTTCTCTCTCTATCCTTCCCATCCAAAATCCCCCTCTCCCATCTCCCTCCTCCGCCGCAAAATTAGGGTTTATAATTTTTTAGGGTTTTTCAAATTTCCCCCTTTTTTTCCCCCAATTCAATTGAAGAAATAACTCGTCCCAATGAGGAAGAATTCCCATAAAAAAGATAGGAAGTGCCGTATGACACATCAAAAAGCAGCAGTTGCGATAGATTGAGAAATACACAGAAACCCCAATCTCCGCCGTTGATATTTGCTCGCTTTGATTTCCTACCATCCGATCTCCGCCGTCCAACGGCCATCGTCCATCCCAGGATCTGATCGTCGAAGGACAGCCGTCGGATTGGCAGGCTCTAATCTTAGCTTGCAAGATTTCTGGTCTGTATTTTGGGGTTTCTTTTTCTCTCTCTTTTTCCTTCTGCTGTGGTGTGTGATTTTAAACGGGTCTCTGAGGGTTCTTTATTATTTTCATTATTTTTCCCAAAGTTTTTATCTTTGTTTATTTTTATATGATTTTTTTGAATTAATTTTATTTGGTTATCTGTGATATATTTGATGAATATGGTCCGATGCCACGTCGCCAATAGCAAAAAGCAATGATCGGCGATGCTATGATTAGACCAAGATTAAATTTTAATTAGTGTTTTGCATCTTTGATAGGAACCCGTTAATCTTATTAATCCCATGATTAAACGGAGCCGTTTGTGCAATTACATCATTTAATTATGATTTTAAGTTTTATTGAGTTTAGTTTAGCTTAGGTTTTTAATTTTGATAGCGTAAGTATGAAGCCAATGATGAAATTAAATAAAAAGTTGGAATTACCGTCTGATAAATTCTGAAGATTGACTCTCTTTCTGATGGCTTCATTTAACTCTTTTTTTTTTTTATTGAACTGTTGGTAAAAAATTTCTGGTTATGATGAGAAGTTGATGATGATAAACTTTAAGGCTTGTTTCTCAAGAACATTCGCAGTTGCCGCCTAAGAGCTTTCCCCTGCGCAAGGGTTGAGAGCTTGTGCTGTTTTATCCTTCCTTGGATGTCTGAAACTTTTCATCCCAAATTCTTTTACTTTTTTACCACAGTAAAAAAAGCTGCAATTTTTACCCGTTTATTGGGTTTTTCTGTTTTATGTCTTTATAATGAAAAGAGGTTGATGATGATAAAATTTAAGGCTTGTTTCTCAAGAACATTCGCAGTTGCCGCCTAAGAGCTTTCCCCTGCGCAGGGTTGAGAGCTAATGCTGTTTTTATCCTTCCTTGGATGTCTGAAACCTCTCGTTTTTACCTCTTTTCTAAAATTTACTGCTTGATTTTTACGCGACTAATTCTAAAATTTACATAGTGAATTTAATGTGGGATAAATGATGCTAATTTAAACTGCGTTATCTTTCTTGAATTTCCTCTTGAGGGATTGTAGACAACTTACACGTCGCTGATATCCAAACTTGTTTTTTACTATTTGCCTCTTTTGTTAATTTTTTTTGTAATCTGGGCATTGGTGATGATTTACCTTTGTTATCCTTGCACATTGACTGTGAATGATGAAATTCAATGGGGAAAGTGTTTATCTGAGATGCCCTTTTCACTTTTCTACCATTTTTTTCCCCTCACTTTACCTTAATTCCTTCCAATTGAAGTTTTCTTCTTTTCTGGGTCGATGATGTTTTTTTGTACTGAAAATCCTGAACATTTGACTGTCGACAGTAATTAATTTCCTGAGGCCCATCGTTAATATTTGTAGTTTGTGTCTCTCCCTTGTCTTGTCGATGGTCGAATATTCGGATTCATAGCTATGGACTCGTATCGTTGAAGTTAAATCCGTTGATGCTAATTCATTGGAAACGATATTCGTTCGCAATTAATATCACATCAAAATATTTCCAAGGACGTTTAACTCAAAAACTATAAATCAAATTAAGGATTGACGTTTAAATTTGTAAAATATTGTCTGATGCCACGTCGCCAGCAGCAAAAATGCAATGATCGGCGATGCTATGATTAGACAAAGATTAAATTTTAATTAGTGTTTTGCATCTTTGATAGGAACCCGTTAATCTTATTAATCCCATGATTAAACGGAGCCGTTTTTGCAATTACATTCCTTAATTTTCATTTATTTAATGACTAAGTATGAAGCCAATGATGAAATTAAATAAAAATGTTGGAATTACCGTCTGATAAATTCTGATGACTGACTCTCTTTCTGAGGCTTCATTCTAAATCACTGGTTTTTGTAAAATCTAAAATGTGTGTTTTTTTTTATAAAAATTGATGAGTTGATGATGCTACAAGCCTGGGTTGTGAAACATAAGAAACAAACAAAACATTACTTACTCACAAAAATTATGTATATTTTTCTTTTTCACTTAAATTTTTTATTTACAGAAAATAACTTATTACGGTGTCTTACAATGCCTGTCGTGTATCATAAACACACCTTAGTTTTTCAGAAACAATTTTTATAGAAAAAAAACCGATTGTGAAAAATAGTAACAGGTTTAAATTAATTGGGCCAAACTAATTTCTTTCCTAATATTAGTTGCTCCCTCCGTCACAGCTCAAACGTCCCATATTTCATTTTGGGACGTCTTACTTTAAACACTCCATTTATTTTGGGACATATTTTTCTCTTATACTTTTATTAAATTAAATGATCACATTCTCTCTCACATATCTCTATTACTTTCATTAACCCTCACATTCTCTCTCCTCCTTCTTCCTAATATTACCCCATTCAAGTTATTATATCAATTTTTCTTGTTCCACTACAAAAAACACTCGCGGTATTTGAGCTGGAATGGAGGGAGCACTAATTTATTGCCCTGTGAAAAATTGCACGGGTTGTTATATGAATTTGGTTATAACTCTATTTTATTACTCATAACTAGTTTGTATGTCCGACCTATGCCTGGGCTGCATATTTACATTATTATTCTCGTTTTATAAAAATGTTGATTTTTTTTATGATATTATTAGTAATGATAGTATATTATATTATATGTTTTTACTCACTTACTTCCTATCATATTATTATTTTACTTCCACTTTTATATTAGCCGTTTTAGTATCTTATCTTCATACCACAATCCAATTACCTGTTATATCACATTATATTTTTATATTACTAAAACTTAGCTTACCACAATAATCACTATAAATTATATTATCAGAAAATGTACGTGGTACCCCTGTACTTTGTGGTTTTGCACGCGTTACCCTTACAAACTAACTTTGTGCATACGGTACCTCCGTACTTTCGAAAATTGCACATCATAACCATTTTTGATTTTCTGTTAGTTTATCCGTCTATAATATTGACAGGAGCATGATTAGTTTGAGTTAATTACAATCAATAATTAATAATAATGAAATAAAATGATCAATCCCCATCGACTACCTGGACACACCACCACCGTATTTTGTGCGGCCACAACACTTGCTCGTCGTATGATGGCGACTCTACTAGTGGAGTGATCGCTCACCGTCGACGGCTCCCACTGCCTCCCAGCACAATTTTACCATCTCCCTCCGACGTGATTTCCCCTTCCCCTCGGTTCGCCGCCACCACTCTTCTTTTAGTTGCCCCCTCTCCTTACTTTCTCTAAAAATTCTGAATGAATAAACCTAGAGTCGTGGATTCTTGAAATCCGGAAAACGTAAAACATAAAATAGAAAAATACGTAATTACGAAAATACAGAAACCACGATTCGCCAAGCTTTTCACTGCGGCCCGCAAAGCCTCAGCTCCGCCCGCCAAACTCACCACAGCGGACCGCGAAAAGTCTTTGACGCATATCTTTTTGCTTCTTTAAACGCTCCGCCAAGCTTGCCGTGCGGCCGCTAAAAGTCACTGGAAACCTTTTCAACAGCGCGTCAATTAATGTTCGTATCCAAAATGTGCTTAAAATGACCAAAATTACATAAAACTTGAGAACCGATACTCAACACCGATAGTGAGTATAATAAATCATTTGAAACGTTAAAATACAATAAAAACCATCAACTTGATGCATACAAAATGGTCAGATCAGTATCTCATTTTGTGAAGTATTTCATGCGTTTCGACTCTCGTCACTTTGTATGGATTTATAACCGTTTTGGCTGTTTTTCTAATAATCTCTTAGGTTTTTTGCTCTAATATTTTTCCCATCCTCATTATATCATACGTAGGGATTATCACCAAAATTTATGACCGTTTTCCTTATCTTCTCTTAGCTTCTTGACTCTAGTATTTTGCAAATTCTTATTTTATCATACTTAGAGACCACCACCGAAATTTGAATTGTTTTTGCTCCGAAGCCATTTTATAAAAAAATCGTGGATTATGTACTGTGATTCTGGTAAAATTTGATCAATTTTTCGAAAAAAAACAAATGTCTTCCAAACATTACCGAAGATACTTTAGTAATATACTTGTTGTATTTGAGCGTTGGTTCCTCATTATGTGAAATATTTCATGCGTTTCGATGCTCGTCACTTTGTATGGCTTTATAAACGTTTTGTCTGTTTTTCTAACAATCTCTTACGTTTTTGGCTCTAATATTCTTCCAATCCTCATTATATCATACTTAGACACTACCGCCGAAATTTGAGCCGTTTTTCCTCTGAATCCATTTTATCGAAAAACCGTGGATTATGTATTACGATTCTGGTCAAATTTGATCAATTTTACGATATACGCCAAATGTCCTCCAAAAATTACTGTAGATACCCTAGGACTATACTTGTTGGATTTGAGTATTGTTTCCTCATTTTCTAAGCGATTCGACGCTCGTCACTTTCTATGGATTTATGATCGTTTTGGCCGTTTTCATTATCTTCTCTTAAGTTTTTTACTCTAATATTTTAAAATTTCTCATTCTATCATACATAGAGACTACCACCAAAATTTGAGGTGTTTTCGCTCCGAAGCATTTTTATCGAAAAACCGTGGATTATGTATTGCGATTCTGGTGAAATTTGATCAATTTTTTGAAACAAATCAAATGTTCTTTAAACGATAAATTAGATACCCTACGACTATATTTGTTGGATTTAAGTGTTGGTTCCTCATTTTGTGAAGTATTTCATGCGTTTCGACGCTCGTCCCTTTGTGTAGACCGTTTTGGCTGTTTTCCTTATCTTCTCTTAGTTTTTTGATTTTAATATTTTGCAAATTCTCATTATATCATATGTAAAGACTACCACCAAAATTTGAATCGTTTTTTTTTCCGGAGCCATTTTGTCGAAAAATAGTGGATTATGTAATGTTATTCTGATCAAATTTGATCAATTTTCCGCTAAAGAATAAGAGCTGATTGCCGGCGATTACTTAAAACTAAAGGTCCTCCAAACATTCCTGAAGATACATTAGGATTATACTTGTTGGATTTGAGTTTTGGTTCCTAATTTTACAAAGTATTTCATGCGTTTCGACGCTCGTCACATTGTATGGATTTATGACCGTTTTGGCCGTTTTCCTTATCTTCTCTTAGGTTTTTTACTCTAATATTTTGCAAATCCTTATTTTATAATACTTAGAGACCAACACCAAAATTTGAGTCGTTTTTGCTCTGAAGCCATTTTATCAAAAAATCGTGGATTATGTACTGTGATTCAAATTTGATCAATTTTACGAAAAAAAGTCAAATGTCCTCCAAACATTACCGAAGATACATTAGTACTATACTTGTTGGATTTGAGTGTTGGTTACTCAATATGTGAAATATTTCATGCGTTTCGACACTCGTCACTTTGTATGACTTTATGACCGTCTTGGGCGTTTTTCTAACTTTCTCTTAGGTTTTTGACTCTAATATTCTTACAATCCTCATTATATCATATTTAGACATTACCACCGAAATTTGAGCCGTTTTTGCTCCGGAGCCATTTTATCGAGAAACCGTAGATTATGTACTACGATTCTGTTCAAATTCGATTAATTTTACGAAATACGCCAAATGTCCTCCACACATTATTGTAGATACCCTAGGACTACAATTGTTGCATTTGCGTGTTGGTTCCTCATTTTCCGAAATATTTCATACGTTTCGACGCTCATCACTTTGTATGGATTTATGATCGCTTTGACCGTTTTCCTTATCTTTTTTTAGGTTTTTGACTCTAATATTTTTCAAATGCTCATTATATCATACGTAGAGACTACCACCAAAGTTGAGCCGTATTCGCTCCCGAGCCTTTTTATCGAAAAACCGTGGATTATATATAGCGATTTCGGACAAATTTGATCAATTTCACGAAAAATGTCAAATGTCCTCCAAAAAATACTATAGATACCCTAGGACTATACTTGTTGGATTTGAGTGTTGTTTCCTCATTTTCTGAAGTATTCCATGCGTTTCGACGCTCGTCACTTTGTATGGATTTATGACCATTTTTGGCCGTTTTCATTATCTTCTCTTAAGTTTTTTAATATAATGTATTGAAAATCCTCATTATATTATACGTAGAGACTACCACCAAAATCCGAGCCGTTTTCTCTCCGGAGTTTTTTTATTTAAAAACTGTGGATTATGTATTGCGATTTTGGTGAAATTTGATCTATTTTACGAAACAAGCCATATGTCCCCCAAACGTTAAGTTAGATATCGTAGGACTATATTTGTTGGATTTGACTGTTGGTTCCTCATTTTCTGAAGTATTTCATGCGTTTCGACGCTCGTCACTTTGTATGGATTTATGATTGTTTTGACGTTTTCATCATCTTCTCTTAAGTTTATTACTCTAATATTTTTTAAATTCTCATTATATCATACGTAGAGACTACCACCAAAATTTGAGTCGTATTCACTCCCAAGCCTTTTTATCGAAAAACCGTGGATTATATACTGCGATTCCGGTCAAATTTGATCAATTTTTCGAATAGCGTGAAATGTCCTCCAAAAATTACTGTAGATACCCTAGGACTATACTTGTTGGATTTGAGTGTTGTTTCCTCATTTTCTGAAATATTTCATGCGTTTCGACGCTCGTCACTTTGTATGGATTTATGATCGTTTTGGCCGTTTTTATTATCTTCTCTTAAGTTTTTTACTGTAATATTTTTGAAATCCTCATTATATCATACGTAGAGACTACCACCAAAATTTGAGTCGTATTCGCTTCCGAGACATTTTATCGAAAAACCGTGGATTATATATTGCTATTCCGGTCAAATTTGATCAATTTTTCGAATAGCTTCAAATGTCCTCTAAAAGTTACTGTAGATACTCTAGGACTATACTTGTTGAATTTGAGTGTTGTTTCATCATTTTCGGAAGTATTTCATGCGTTTCGACGATCGTCTCTTTGTATGGATTTATGATCGTTTTGGCCGTTTTCATTATCTTCTCCTAAGTTTTTTACTCTAATATTTTTCAAATCCTCATTATATCATACGTAGAGACTACCACCAAAATTTGAGTTGTTTTCGCTCCTGAGCATTTTTATCGAAAAACTGTGGATTATGTATTGCGATTCTGGTTAAATTTGATCAATTTTTCGAAACAAGCCAAATATTCTTTTATACGTCAAATTAGATAGCCTAAGACTATATTTGTTGGATTTGAGTGTTGGTTCCTCATTTTGTGAAATATTTCATGATTTTCGACGCTCGTCACTTTGTGTGGAATTCTGACCGTTTTGGTTGTTTTCCTTATTCTCTCTTAGGTTTTTGACTCTAATATTTTGCAAATCCTCATTATATCATATGTAGAGACTACCACCAAAATTTGAGTCGTTTTTGCTCCGGAGCCATTTTGTCGAAAAATAGTGGATTATGTAATGTTATTATGACCAAATTTGATCAATATTCCGCCAAAGGATAAGAGCTGATTACTGGCGATGACTTAAAGCCAAGGGTCCTCCAAACATTCCTGAAGATACATTAGGATTATACTTGATGGATTTGAGTTTTGGTTCTGTTGTGATATAGGAAATTAGGGTTATGCATTATGTACAGTTTATATCGTATTTGAGGAAAAAGAAGCTGCCACTCAGCATTGCTGGCAACTTGCTATGACGCAAGGGATTAAGGCTCTTGTCAAAAACCATACTTGGGTAATTGTTTGTCCCCCTCCTGGTCATAAGACAATTGGGTGCCAATGGGCTCTGATACAATGATAAAATCTAGACTACAAAAGAGAATTTGAGGGAATAAGATTCTATGTGTTTCATTGATCGGGTGGACAATATATATACATGACATGACTTGACGGCCAAGCATACGACTATAGGAAATTTACCAATACGATATAAACTGTACATAATGCACAACCTTAATTTCCTATATCACAACAGGTTCCTCATTTTCTAAAGTCTTTCATGTGTTTCGACGCTCGTCACTTTGTATGGATTTATGACCATTTTGGCCGTTTTCCATATATTCTCTTAGGTTCTTGGCTCTAATATTTTGAAAATCCTTATTTTATCATACTTAGAGATCACCACCGAAATTTGAGTCGTTTTTGCTCCGAACACATTTTATCAAAAAATCGTGGATTACGTATTGTGATTCTGGTCAAATTTGATCAATTTTCCGAAAAAAAGTCAAAGGTCCTCCAAACATTACTGAAGATACATTAGTACTATACTTGTTGGATTTGAGCGTTGGTTCCTCATTATGTGAATTATTTCATGCGTTTCGACGTTCGTCACTTTGTATGGCTTTATGACCGTTTTGGCCGTTTTTCTAAATTTCTCTTAGGTTTTTGGCTCTAATATTCTTCCAATCCTCATTATATCATACTTAGACACTACCACCGAAATTTGAGTCGTGTTTTCTCCGAAGCCATTTTATCGAAAAACCATGGATTATTTACTACGATTCTGGTCAAATTTGATCAATTTTACGAAATACGCCAAATGTCCTCCACACATTACTGTAGATACCCTAGGACAAAAATTGTTGTATTTGAGTGTTGGGTCCTCATTTTATGAAGTATTTCATACGTTTCGACGCTCATCACTTTGTATGGATTTATGACCGTTTTGGCCATTTTCCTTATCTTCTCTTAGTTTTTTGACTCTAATATTTTTCAAATCCACATTATATCATACGTAGAGACTACTACAAAAATTTGAGCCGTATTCGCTCCCGAGCCATTTTATCGAAAAACTCTGGATTATATACAACGATTCCTGTCAAATTTGATTAATTTTTTGAAAAACGTCAAATGTCCACCAAAAATTACTGCAAATACCCTAGGATTATACTTGTTGGATTTAAGTGTGATTTCCTCATTTTCTGAAGTATTCCATGCGTTTCGACGTTCGTCACTTTGTATGGATTTATGATCGTTTTGGCCGTTTTCATTATCTTCTCTTAAGTTTTTACTCTAATATTTTGAAAAAATTCATTCTATCATACATAGAGACTACCACCAAAATTTGAACTGTTTTCGCTCTGGAGCATTTTTATCGAAAAACCGTGTGTATTGCGATTCTGGTCAAATTTGATCAAATTTTCGAAACAAGCCAAATGTCCTCCAAACGTTAAATTAGATACCCTAGGATTACACTTGTTGGATTTGAGTGTTGGTTCCTCATTTTGTGGAAACATTTCAGCGTTTCAACGCCCGTCACTTTGTGTGGATTTCGGACCGTTTTTGCCGTTTTCTTTATCTTCTCTTAAGTTTTTGATTCTAATATTTTATAAATCCTCATTATATCATATGTAGAGCTTACCACCAAATTTTGAGTTGTTTTTGCTCCGGAGCTATTTTGTCGAAAAATAGTGGATTATGTAATGTTATTCTGACAAAATTTGATCAATTTTCAGCCAAAGGATAAGAGCTGATTGCTGGCGATAACTTAAAGCCAAAGGACTTCCAAACATTCCTGAAGATACATTAGGATTATACTTGTTGGATTTGAGTTTTGGTTCCTCATTTTCTAAAGTATTTCATGCGTTTCGACGCTCGTCATTTTGTATGGATTTATGACCGTTTTGGCCGTTTTGCTTATCTTCTCTTAGGTTTTTGACTCTAATATTTTTCAAATCCTCATTATATCATACTTAGAGACTTCCACCAAAATTTGAGCCGTATTCGCTCCCGAGCCTTTTTATCGAAAAACCGTGGATTATATACTGCGACTCCGGTCAAATTTGATCAATTTTTCGAAAAACGTCAAATGTCCTTCAAAAATTACTGTAGATACCCTAAGATTATACTTGTTGGATTTGAGTGTTGTTTCCTCATTTTCTGAAGTATTTCATGTGTTTCGACGCTCGTCACTTTGTATGGATTTATGACCGTTTTGGTTGTTTTCATTATTTTCTCTTAAGTTTTTTACTCTAATGTTTATAAAATCCTCATTATATCATACGTAGAGACTACCACCAAAATTTGAGCCATTTTTGCTCCGGAGCTTTTTTATCGAAAAACCGTGGATTATGTATTGCGATTCTTGTGAAATTTGATCTATTTTACGAAACGAGCCATATGTCCTCCAAACGTTAAATTAGATACCCTAGGGCAATATTTGTTGGATTTGAGTGTTGGTTCCTCATTTTCTAAAGTATTTCATGTATTTCGACGCTCGTCACTTTGTATGAATTTATGATCGTTTTGGGCGTTTGCATTATCTTCTCTTAAGTTTCTTACTCTAATATTTTTTAAAACCCTCATTATATCATACGTAGAAACTACCATCAAAATTTGAGTCGTATTCGCTCCCGAGCCTTTTTATCGAAAAACCGTGGATTATATACTACGATTCCGGTCAAATTTGATCAATTTTTCGAATAACGTCAAATGTCATCCAAAAATAACTGTAGATACCCTAGGACTATACTTGTTGGATTCGAGTGTTGTTTCCTTATTTTATGAAGTATTTCATGCGTTTCGACGCTCGTCACTTTATATGGATTTATGATCGTTTTGGTCGTTTTCATTATCTTTTCTTAAGTTTTTTACTGTAATATTTTTCAAATCCTCATTATATTATACGTATAGGCTACCACCAAAATTTAAGACGTATTCGCTCCCGAGCCTTTTTATCGAAAAACCGTGAATTATATACTGCGATTCCAGTGAAATTTGATCAATTTTTCGAATAACGTCTTATGTCCTCCAAAAGTTACTGTAGATACCCTAGGACTATACTTGTTGGATTTGAGTGTTGTTTCCTCATTTTCTGAAGTATTTCATGCGTTTCGACGATCATCACTTTGTATGGATTTATGATCGTTTTGGCCGTTTTCATTATCTTCTCTTAAGTTTTTTACTCTAATATTTTGAAAATCCTCATTCTATAAAGATTACCACCAAAATTTGAGGTGTTTTCGCTTCAGAGCATTTTTATCGAAAAACCGTGTATTTATGTATTGCGATTCTGGTCAAATTTGATCAATTTTTCGAAACAAACCAAATGTCCTCCAAACGTTAAATTAGATACCCTAGGACTATATTTGTTGGATTTGAGTGTTGGTTCCTTATTTTGGGAAGTATTTCAGCGTTTCGATGCTCGTCAGTTTGTGTGAATTTTTGACCGTTTTGGCTGTTTTTCTAATCTTCTATTATGTTTTTTACTCTAATATTTTGCAAATCCTCATTATATCATATGTAGAGACTACCACCAAAATTTGAATCGTTTTTGCTCCAGAGCCATTTTGTCGAAAAATAGTGGATTATGTAATGTTATTATGACCAAATTTGATCAATATTCCGCCAAAGGATAAGAGCTGATTACTGGCGATGACTTAAAGCCAAGGGTCCTCCAAACATTCCTGAAGATACATTAGGATTATACTTGATGGATTTGAGTTTTGGTTCTGTTGTGATATAGGAAATTAGGGTTATGCATTATGTACAGTTTATAACAGTGGTGGTTTGTGGTTGCGATGGCGGCAAGCATGGCGGAAAGAGATGAAAAAGGAATCGCTTGAAAATGGAGGAAGAATAAATTAAAGGGGGAAATGAAAAACAAAGATACGTGGGAGTTGATGTGGGTGGGTGTTGGATCAGTAAAGTGGTGTTCAATTTAGTTAGGTTGATTATAAGATGAAGGAAAAAGTAATGAGAAATTGGGCTGGGTTATGGGTCAATTATGTTAAGTGATCCAAATATGAAATGGGTTAATAGAGTTAGTAAGGATATTGATGGAAGTTCATGTCACAAATATTGTCCCAGAATAGAAATGTAAAAAATTAAAAGAAATTGTCAAAAAAGGAATACGTAAATAATCAAAAGAAATGGACGGAGTATCAAGTATATACAAGAAAATTGAACAAACTAGTACTCCGTATCATCTAACCTACTTCACTTTTAGTCTCTATACCTCATTAGTCATTACAGGGGCAATTTTTGCATAGTACTCTTTTGTTTTTGGTTATATCGTTTTTGGTTACATCTTTTTTGTTATATATTATCACTTTGTACGTGTAATTAATATCAGGGTTGATCGATCGTTTCAGAATGTTTGAATCAAGTTTCGTTATCACAGTACTACTTGTGGCGATTGAACTTGGTGCCTTTTTAAGCCAGATAAAAAACAATTTATACTATTATGAGGAATAACGTAAAGTGTTGAGCGAATACAGTATATCAGATACTCTAGTGTACATACACTAACTAAATTTCAACAAAAAATTAAAGGACGTGTGCGAACCGATTACTCATCAAAACATTAACTAAATGAAAAAGTACCTATATTTGATTTAAGAGTAGATAAAAGTACAATCATCAATACGGAGTAGCAGATGGTTGTGGGAGTGAAAGTGGGTGGGAGTCTTGTTTGCTTACATGCCGTGTAAGCCTCAATTATTTAAACAACGAATGATCTAGTGACAAGTGGCAAGGATTATATTCTATGTATGATTTTTTTGGATAGTATCACGTGTTTACATCTTGCTTTCTTTCCTCTTTCTTTTTGCCTTTTTTTTTTTATATTAGTTTTTCCCTTATTTAACTACTAAAACTTTTATCTATAAGCAAAATTTCTAGTACGTCCTAATTAGTAATTAGTGAGTATGCATTGGCGGTAAATTGAATTATTAACTTTGGCTCTAATCATTTGGTTTGGCCACTAGTAGAAAAAGGCAAAGTAGCGTCGATTGGAAATTGCAAAAGGCATCGGTTCTTGGTCGAGGCGGATTGAGGTGGCGCCTTAAGTATAAGGGTTAAGGCATCGGTTGTACAAACCGACGCCTAAAGTAGACTTAAGGCGTCGATTCTATATGTGGAACCGACGCCTAAAGTAGACTTAAGGCGTCGGTTGTTGGTGTAGGACCGACGCCTAAAGTGTATTTAAGGCATCAATTCTACATCTACAACCGACGCCTTAAGTGTACTTAAGGCATCAGTCATACATCTACAACCGACGCCTTAAGTCTACTTTAGGCGTCAGTCATACTCTCACAACCGATGCCTTAATCAGTCATACACCCACAACCGATGCTTTAAGTCCAAAAAAATAAAAAAAAAATAAAAAACATTTATTTCAATTGATTATGATCCTCAATTAGGACGAAAAGATCATAATATTTATTACATACAGTCACCACAATGTTAACAAGATCAAACACACCTATGAACACAGTTGGAGTTACAAAGTCATACCAAAGATTCCGATTTAACAGAAAAGTACTCACTCTCTAATACATTACAAGGATCCAAACAAGACTTGTAATAATATCTTCCTCTATCATGTCCACTGCCCAACCATACCACGAGTTGAGCATCATAAGTCGGAAACTGGCCAACTCCTGCACAATAAACAGGATGTGCTGTTAGGAGGTCGTAACAATAGCCTCAGCCGTGAAGCGGTAAAAAAGAACATAAATAGAGATAATAGTCAAGGTTCTGGAAAAAAAAAAAAGGAACAAATATTCAAACCAAAAGTTTCAAATTGTACGAATCAATGACTACTCGATCTTAAATCAAATTTATGTAATCAATGGCAATGTGGCATTAAACTCCCCTAGACAAGAACTCAAGCTTGTCAACTTGTAACTCAAATTAGAAAGCTACAAACATGATAAGGAAAGATCAACGCGCTTAGTACAATCCAACATAATACTAGGTATGCTTGTACAATAGTGCATGTTAAGGTCATCAGTTTCAAAGATATCAGGTGAGATATCGAGAAATAGGTATGCTCCAACCACATCAACCAGCTTCAATCAAGATATGTCTAGAAAAAAAAAAAAGTATCAAGACATACCTTTTTCAACACTACAAGATTTCTTCAACATAATCCAAGTGTTGATGCCACATGAAGATCCTTAGCACCCTCTTCCCATTGAATAATAAGCATTGCTTCTGCCATGTCATTAGTTTTGTAACCTATAGCAGAATAGGGATTTGTCTGGAGATGCATAAAATAAGGCATTAGAACTTGTCTATCATCATTTCATAATTCTCACTCAGTCAAACGAAAGAATCTAAGTAATTGCAAATAGATGGAAAATACATGCACCCTGGGCTTTTGTTAAAAGGTTCGAGAATGCAAAGGGAAACAAGCATCCAAACACAAATAAATCAATTCAATCAATTGTCAGTCATGAAAATAAAGCATAGCTAGCTAATTCACATCCATTACTGTCAACAATGGAGCAGCTACTTAACCAAACAAGCTCATAATATCTTAACCGATAAATATAAGCTACTTAACCAAACAAGCTGATAATACCTTAACCAATAAATATAAGCTAATTAGCCAAATGCTCTGCTACACCATATCTAGGAAGGGAACACAGAAAATTTTCATTATGAATCAACAGGTAGGGGCGGGGAGGGGGTCACAGTTTCACACAAATTGTTCTAATACACACAACACGGATACAAATGATCAGAGAATGGTGATCATATCTCAAGTCACTTAATAAACTGACCAAACAAAACCCTTAAATTAGCCAAAGAAACATGAAGTTCAGGATCATACCACAACCAATTAGACCCATCAATAAGACATTTCTTTTATCCATTTCAACAAGATCAAAGTCATCCTGATTGTCGAAAGAACCACCTAAACCCGCACCTTGTCATGTATAGAAATCAGTAAAATGCACAACCCTAAGTAATAAATCTAACAATTTATCTAAAATTGAAACAGGAAAGAGTTCATAGTGGCCATACTGTATCTGCTGAGAAGCATAAGATGTCCTATTGTAGTGGTTGTAGACTGCCACAGGGAGAACCTGCAGTAAAAGAGACGATAGCAAAAACAGAATTAAGAATCTTCCTTCTTTCTATAACTATCTATAATTACAATTCTGTTCCTCACTAGAAATTACATTGCATAATTAGCATATGCAGAATCTACCACCCAACATACTGATGCAAGCAAGTGATTACCAATTGCAACTATTCGGGAACAAGCAAAACTCTAGAGAAAAAAATTGTAGGTCTCAGTCATCAGACCCGAGCTTTGCAATAGCTCGGCCATAGTATTGATTGGTGTATAGACAAACTCTGACCCATTGTACTTAAAACCATAACGATACTGCTTATATTCCATCTTATGAAGCTCTACTCCAGCCAAAAGAGGCATAAAAAATCAGAAAATTCATATGGGTAAACAAAATAGAATTCAAGCATCCGGGTAAATAGAAATTAAGGATCAGTTGTATAGCACTATCACAGACTCAAATAAGATAAAGCAAATTAATACATTGAAAATAAGATAATAAGGGCGAATTGGCCAGAGGAAATGGGTTTGAATTAGTAAATCCATGGACTTAAGATGAGAAAACTCTATCAATAGCCAGAGGTAAGACGAACAAAACAAATTAAGAAACCATATTAAATAAAATCACTCAAATTTTACAAATTAAAGAGGAATCAATTGAACAAAAACAAAAAACCCAGAAATCGAATCCATATAAAAGAACACATAGAAAAACCCTAGAAATCGAATCAAAACAAATGAAACCCTAGAAATCGAATCAAAATAAACCAAAACCCCAAAAATCGAATCCAAATAAATGGACAGACACAAAAATCCTACGAATCCAATCTTAGTAAACGAAAACAACAACGAACAAACAAGATTCAAATTAAGCATGAAATAGAATTAGAAAGATAAACAAAGAAAAAGTATAAAATTCAAAGTATAAGGATGAATCATACCCAAAATAAATCATTCTTCATTGCGATGTTCCTTATGCGGACTTCTCGAGACGGTGTTGCGTCGTGGCGGGCGAGTTCTTAGGCGGAGACGCGGTGGTGGGCGAGGCGGAGATGGGGGAGGAGAGTATGTCGCACGCATATGAGAGAAAGAGATAGAGAGAGAGAGTAAAGAAAGGGAAATGAGGGGAAGGAAAAATAAAGGACAAAAAATAGCTGGCCTTTTTACGGCGTCGTCTTTAGATATCAACCGACGCAAAATGGCCACTTTTGGCGTCGGTTATTAAAACAACCGACTCCAAAAGTGTTAGGTAGATGTAGGCACAAATTTTAGTAACTTTAGACATCGGTTATAAACCACAACCGACGCCTAAAGACATTTTTGGCATCAGTTCTTGACCAACCGACGTGAATAGAGGGACGCCACTTTATGTTTTTCTACTAGTGGGCGCTAAATGCAATTCATTTGCCGCCAAACCAATCTTTTTTTTTTTTTTTTTTTGAATTATGATTAATCTTGGTTTGACAACTAACAATTAAAGCTTATCCAAACGTACACACTAGTTTAATTCAGGTTCATTTAGTTTCGTGCTGTTTCAACTTTATAGTAAGTTGGGTGGGGAATATTAGGAAAAAGAAATAGAGAGAATGTGAGGATTAATAAAACTAGAAGAGACAAGATGTGATATAATTTAATTAAATAATGAGAGATGAATATGTCTCAAAATAGATGAGTTGTTAATGTGGGACGTCTAGATAATGAAATCGTGGTGTTTGAACTAGTATAGGATGGCAGGAGGACTAGTTACTAGTTTAGCTACCATGCATATCAACTATCGATTCAATTTTGTTAAGTATATTCCATTTTATCGACGTTTCATCAACTAGAGAGTAGTTTGTTTACCATTTCAAATACAAATCCAATTGAATTAAATCGTGTATGTTTCCTAAAATTAAAAGAGACGGTTTTTGGGCGTGTCGGACACATGTCGTGTTATGTCCGATCCGTGTCGGTGTCCGACACCGTGTCGGAAATAGACACGTGTCCGTGCTTCCTATCCCTACATGGATCCGCCAATGTGTACAACCGTAGTGATTCAATTCGACAAAACATATATATATATATATCTATGTCAAAAAAAATGTTCTTCACTCACGTTGATACATGGCAAAAGAACTCTCATTCCTATCATGAACAATATGTTGTTGTGAAATTTTTAGTCGGGTGATGTATGTCTACTAGATGTATCAGTGGGTGAGTTATTGTTAATTTTCACTTTGAGTTTTTACAAAGTTTTCTCTCACAAAATTAGAGAATAATTATGTGCGAGTTGGGTAACAAGGCTATAGATTAAAATAACAAAAGAAAAAAAAAATGTCAAAGATGTCTAGACGTTTTTTTTTTCTTCATAAAATGGGGATTATATTTGTTTAGATATTCTCTAAACATAGAATCTCATATTTCCATTTGTGTTTTATTACAATTATTTAAAAATGCCACAGGTAATAAATATAATAAAAAAAAAAAAATCAATTTTTTAAAATCCTCTCACCTCAGCCTTACTTCCCGCCCCACCCTCCCTACCGCCCCCACAACCACCGCCACCCACCCTCCCTACCGCCCCCACAACCACCGCCACCCACTTCGACCTCCCTCATTAACCTCGAATTCACCACCAATGGGCCGCATTCGGCCGCGCCAGCCCATTAAGGTGGGTTGTCAAGACCGAAAACAGGAGGAAGAGGGCGAAATGGGGTTGTCGAGCCCATATATGTTTCCCAAAATCCCCGATTTTGCCTTCTTCCTCCGGTTTTCGGCCTTGACAACCCACCTTAATGGGCTGGTGTCACCGAATGCGGCCCATTGGTGGTGAAGTTGGGGTTAATGAGGGAGGTCGGAGTGGGTGGCGGTGGTAGGGAGGGGTAGGGCGGGTTAGGGGGGGTTAGGCTGAGGTGGGAGGATTTAAAAAAATTGTTTTTTTAATGATTTTTTTTTATTATTAGTTATTAATTACAAAAGATTTAATTAAATCTTTACTAATTGTATGCCACATCACCGTTTAACATCCAAAATCTAATGGCGTTAGAAAATAGAAGGTGATAAGGGCACCACATGCCTGGTAGGTGTAAAGTTCGTGGGCACCAAATTGTACAAGTTTCAAAGGTAGAGGCACCATGCGCATTTTGACATAGTTCGGGGGCACCACGTGAATTTGCCGATTAAATTGACTTGTTCCAGAAACCTACTGCCTTAGCTTCAGTTTGGTGCATCTCTCTAATATTTTTCGCGAACTTTACGTTAAGATCGTACCGTTGATCAATCGACAAACCACTAGCAAAGGAGACACTAGGCGCATCCATACCGTTCGATTTAGCAAACACTTCAGCTATAATCGACACAGTCGCATCAACCTCCTTTGTAGTACTAAACCCTAGAAAATCAAGCAATTGTTTTAGGGTTTAGCTCTCGCCTCCAACAGCAAGGACGCTGAGTACGACATCATTCGACACAGGTGAAAGCGCCATGTTGTCAGGACTATCAGTGGCCAAGCCGCCTAGTAAGGCTTGTTGCGCAAGTTTTAAGCTTGAGTCGTTGGATAAAGTGACATCGTGGTCGCTTTTTGAGGCGGAGATCTTGACGTAGCAACGGTGCTCCGACGGGGCCTTTACCTTGCTCCTCATTTCTAGGAAACCAAAGGTGGGGTCGCCAAAGTCATCGACTTTTGGTTTTTTAAGGGCAAATCTGATGACCGGCGGTCGTCGATTGTTGATGGTTGTACGCCATCTCTGATAGTTATTTGAACATTTCTGATATGACCTGATCTGATTTGAATGATTATCTTTTAAAAAAAAAAAATCAAAGTTAATGCTTTGATCAGGTAATTAAACACGATTATGTTTTCATAAGTGTACGTCGAGGATAAAATCGATATAATTGAACTTGATGAAGTACTCTAACAAAAGTGCATCTTAATTAGACGAGCAGACAATCACAGGTACAAACTTTTCACTAGCTAGCTAGCTAGTTACAAACTTACAGTTACAAAAACAATAACATATATAATTGCATATCGATCCAGCAAATTAAAACCGAAATCGTATAGGAGTGATTAGCAGATAATATCAATTATAGAATCTGCTGAAGATTCAGAGAAGCTCCTCATCGATGTACTTTCTTCTGATAATGAGTCCGATGACCGCGAAGATGACACCCAGGAACAATAATTGACGGAGGCCATGATGAAGACGGCAATGACGACGAGCCCACTGAAGAACAATAACCACCCTCGTCAACGTTTGATGAAATCGAAACACCCTCCTCCTCGACAGTAGTAGGTATTTTCCCGCGCTTTTTTGAATCCAAAGATGGCGGGAACGAAGGAGGAGTAGTATAGTCGAGTACCTGTTGTCTGCTGCTATGTCTGTAATTGCGGCAACTGCATGATGGGAGGCGGTTTAAATCATCTAAAGATTGTTGAAGGTTGTTCCTGAGTACTTGCAGCTTGTGACGGTAATACCCCCGGTAATATTCAGTAGAGTGACCAGGTGACGGTGGTTGAGACAACGGCGATTTGGTTGTTGTTTTCTTGGTAGCAGAACAGGTGGTGCTGCCTCTAGACGGTCGTCGTGTTGATCTGCGTCGTCTTGCGTAATGTTGACGATTAACGTCGTCGGTGATCATCTTGAATTTAAGGTTTTGCAGACGTGCACGGAGATTGATTAGGCGTTGGGAGATGGATGACTTCATGATTATTAATTTGGGTTTCTAATTAATAATCTTCTTCGGTTTTTTTTATATAGTAAATTTCAGAGGATTGGGCGATTATGAAACAACTGAATTGATGAATAATAATGCAAGTGTATGTGTATGAAGCTTTATGCCTTTATATAAGATTAGGACGACGTCGGTTTAATTGTCCTTCATATTCAAGCTACCTGATTTTGGTGCAATCTCTGAAATTCTTGGTTTAGGAAAAGGAAAGTTACCAGTATTAATTGATTATGGTAATTCTTACACCGCCCTACAGCCAGCCTATGGATTAGTCATCCCACCGCCTATTGCCACCCCGACTTGAGCTGCCACCATCAGTCGATCTCATCGATCACAACCCAACCTCGCTCACAAATTTAACATCACTACGACCACCACACATTGATACTCCTTGAGAGGAACGGACACATTTTCGACTTCTCACCATATTTAGACCGAATAGAGTTATGATGTACTCCCTCCGTCCCAACTCAAACGCCCCAATATTCCATTTTGGGACGTCCCACCTTAAACACTCCATCTATTTTGGACATATTTCTCTCTCCTACTTTTATTAAATTATTACATCATCTCTCACATATCTCTCCTACTTTTACTAATCCTCACATTCTCTCTCCTCATTTTTTCCTAATATTACCCCACTCAACTTACTATATCCATTTTTCTTATTCCACTACAAAAACGTCTTGGGGCGTTTGAGTTGGGACGGAGGGAGTAGAGTGTACTAGGTACTAACCGTTACATTCGCTTATGAAAACGCATATAAGTGTACAAATTATCTAAAGTGTCTTCACATTAGACATTTAGCAATTGGCTGATTAAACTAAGGGAAATAAATTAATTAACTGTGGCCAATTGTAAGTGAAAAATGGAGACGACTTGAACTCGTGGAGTAAATTCAAGATCTAACCAAAGAATCCAATGTACAAATTTAAAGTAAACAACAAGCTTTATGAATTGCCAGTGCCATATCTTCATATCAGACAATACAACTTTAATTTGACAAATTAAAGTGTATGAGTTTGCGACTTTGTGGATTCCTCTGCCTTTTAATCTGCATGCACGAATATGCAGAATACACAGAGATCCATCTTTAATCTTTTGCTTTCTTTGCCTCCTTTTCAAAAGCTTTGCTTAATGAAATGTAAAATTAAAGCTACATTGCCAGAAAAATAATGTGCAATATAAAGAAAAATGATGTAATAAAGTTGAAATAATGAAGAACAAAGGAGAAAACGAAGTCATCTTTTCAAGGTACGTAAAAGTCCAGAATAATGTAATTATTTACCTGCCAAAGCAAAAAGAAAATGTGGTCATGCTAAAAGAATTCATCGAGTAGTAGCTTTCTGAAGGAGCAAAAAAAGAAGAGAGTATATTATTCATGATGACTTACCACTTCCACCAAATGCTCTGCAAATGAAAGTGAGGAAGATGATGGCGATTGCAATTGCAGCTAATAATCCAACTATCAGTGCAAATGTCCTCACACTCCTGTTTTTATCTGTTGCTGATGACCCTGTGATTATAAGACAGATGGAACGATATATATTAGCGTCTGTTGAACTGAATATGCGAGAGGAATTGTAACAAAATGTAAATAATCGAAAGAAACAGATTGTGCACATAATTTGACCTAGTCAAAGTATACAAAATCGTTAGGATAATGAAAGTAAATATTCCAATACGGAATGTCGAAATCTAATCTTGATGCATTTTTCTCCCTATAGCATATAGGCTTTACGCTATACTAGTATTGTAGCACCTTTTAGAATAAAATTGCCATTCAATATTTGTTAAGTTACGCATCTTCAGTGAAATGGACTAGTAATGTTGATAGTATATAAAAAAAAAGATACTAATAATAAGAAGTAAGATTTGATTAATTTGTGTAGTAGAGCATACCATCAGAGCTGAAAAATCCACGGCCACCACCAATTGTATACCTCACGTAACATTTGCCTAAGTACAGATCACCATAAGCAGCCGTCTCACACGCCATTTTCAACTGCTTAATAGCCGTCTGCAGACAATCCTGGCACTGTCCTCCGCTCAAGTCCCCTACACACTGCGCAATAGCCGCGGCATCCTTGGATCCACCATCCCTGTAAAGCCCTCCTCCTCCACTCACCAAACCGTCCAACACTGCGTCTCGGCTCCCGACATCATTCTTCGAAGGGCCGCATTTCTTGTACACTATTGTCTTGTCTTCATGCCCTATGAATGTGTCATTGTCATACTTGACAAAGCAACCTGTCATACAACATGTGAGCGTCCCATATTAGAATGTTGATCCACTGATTAACTTATGTTTCATATATTTTGAATATTGACTCCAATTGACCTATGTGGTCAATTTTGGTTGATTTTGACATATATTGAGTAACAATGTAATGTTGACCTCACAATTCTATGTAGTTTCTACATCAACTAATTTTGACAGTGGAGCATGTTAGATAACCAACTGAGTCAAAAGTCTAGACTGATAGTTAGGACATCCACAACGGTTTTATACTTCAAAAGAGTACAAAGTATCAGAACGTATTCGTTGCAATTGACATAACAAAACGTAAAATGTCAAATGAGGGCAATAAAAATGGAATGTAACGGAGCGAGAAATCAAGTTTTTAATGGATGGTAACCTTGTAATTGAACAACACCACCGCACGTGCCAGGGCACATTGTACCAAACTGATTGACAGAGTGAACGATGCATGAGGCACAATCAGGCATGGAGAGGTCACCACGACATTGGTAGAGGCCGTATACAACGTCGTGTGGCGAGGTTCCAGCGACTGTGAAGTGGTTGTAGGAGGAGTAGGTGGCAGAGTTGACAAGGGAGGTCAGGAGGGAATTGAGGTTAGCCATGTAGGCGGTGTCGTCGGGGCTGAACTTGAGCTGGGAGCAGCCGCCATAAATGAAGGATTTTAAGGCGGAGGAGTGGGAGGTGATTGTGAGAAGAGAGAAGGTGAGAAGTGTAAGGAAGAAGATTGGAAAAGATATTGCCATGAGGGAAAGGGTTTGTGATGGAGAGTGACTAAGAAAGAAAGTGAGTGCAAGAAGTTGGTTATAATGAACTCTTACATATGCACTATTGCAGTACTTGATTGTTGCTAGTTATAAATACTAGTTCAATTAACAAAGGCGTTTATGGGAAATGATAAGGGTATACTTGTAATTTCCTTTGAAGAACATAATTTATCATGTACAATAATTCTTCAACTTTTCTTATGTTTCAAAAATTATTGAAGTACATTCTTCTTCTTTTTCAAGGTTGCAAATTTTTTTTCTTGTTAGTGTTAATGCAAAATTTTATTAGCAAATGGTATATATATGCTTATATAACTTCATGATAAACGAATTATGTCGAAAGTTGGGACAGTTGAAAGTTGAAACAAGTATAGATGTCTATAGGAAAAAAAAAATGTTTTTTTTTTAATTTTTGGATCAACCAAGAGCCCTAATTTTTATACTCAAGAACTGATTGAAATTCTTGGAGATTCTAGTCATTCTACTAATTGGGGAAAAAAAAGTCTAATCCTCTAGTAAAGGTCCCATTGAAGACATGGAGAATATTTGATCAGTGGGAAGGAGTCATAAAGAAGTTAAGATAACTCTGCACCTTTATAAAAGTTTCATTGACTCATAGGGCTATTCTTCCGCAAAATCCTATCGGAAGTCCACTAGACTTGCTACATGTTAGCCCCAAATGTAAATCATCCCAAAGGCCCATTAGCCTAAAGGCCCATCAGCTCAAAGCCATTCCTATGCGCATTGCAGATCAGGTCAGCATCAGTGTGTATCAGTAATGGCCTTCTCGTATCGTATCATGTCGTATTGTCGTGTCATGTTATATGATGGTTATTGTGATACAATTACTAGACTGAAAGAGGACAGCTTGCAGGAGAAGCTTGGATCAAGGTGATTTCCTGCTGCAGCAGCACAACTGCACAACAGCACAAGTAAGCTATACCAGCCTTTTTCGGCTTTTATTGAGGCTGCAGGATCAGCTAACAGCATTCGTCAAAGATACATTATTGACGGCCTTATAAGTCACAGGCCAGACTTTTGTAAACAGCACGTATTACATACTGAACACATACATTCTTGAGCCTTGAGGTATGGTTGTGACTCAAATAAGCTACCCTTCAACCTATGGAGTTCATAAACCTAATGGTTCAACTGGCCGGATTTCTGGAACATCATCTAACATTATCGACTCAATACATCGAGACCATGAGCGAATCTAGCAGCACTTGTTACTTGTTAGGGTCAAAACGATGTACCACTCGTAGAATGTAATGTAGAGAAAGTAATACTCGACACTTTAAGACCAGGGGCAAATCTAGCTTATGTTATGCTTACATTGGTAAACGATTGGTAAAATTCTTAAATAAGATGAAACTTTTTTTGTATAGGAAAGGACATTTCGCAGATTCTGGAATATTTTAGGACCAGTGAGCTGAAAACTAAGTAAAATGGTTAGATTCCAAAGCAAGTGACGCATAGCAAAGCCATCAGTTTCTACAGGCCACAGGTCACCAAAGGGTGCGCGTCGACAGGAAAAAGAGAAACCTACGAACGCATCTCCTACACTACACACGTCATCATGGTACTTCTTGATTAATATCCAACTTTTGTTAAGCAGTGCAGAGTTGGCTAAAACTGACTCGACCCAAATGTTCATTGTAATCCTTAAAGTACCAATATAAAGTATAAACAACTAAAAGTCACGTTTGACTCAACAAGTAGCCAACCCGTAACCAACTTCATACCTCGATTCTAACCTGACGACTAATCCGAATCACATACTAATCCCAACATTGATAAGTCATTTACCAACACATTAAACCAAAACCTCTTCTCATAACCTCTCAACCTCTATCCAAAAAAAAAAAAAAAAAAAACACAACGTTATCCTCTAGGTTGATGATTAGGACGGAAGACAGAGAAATGCCCCTAAACTTGGGAGTAAGATAAAGGACAAAAATAAGAAATTGAAATGTAACAGTTTGGTAAATGTGCCAGATACTTCAATTATATCATATGTCACATATGTCAGCAGATGATTCCGTTACATTTAGAAAGGACTCATCTTCTTATATAACCGCTCTGCTTAAAGAAAAAAACCCACATTTTTCTGCAAAATTTGCACCACATTTCTGATTTCTTCATCTTATAGGTTTTCTGAAACATCAAAGTTAGCAGATTTTGAGGTTATCTGTTCTTCTGGGTGTTTCTAATTTTAAGATAAGAGCTAAAAAGAGTCATATATCATTATATCTTATCTGGGTTTTTTTTATATTTTTGAGGATTAATTAAGAGAGAAAATGTTGGAAGGAAAAGCTATGGTTGAAGATACAGATATGCCTGTTAAGATGCAGATCCAAGCTATGGCTTGTGCTTCTCAGGCTCTTGATATTTATGATGTTCTTGAATACAAATCCATAGCTGCTCACATAAAACAGGTTTACCTCCGCCTTCATTTTATTTTGATTATGCACTTTCTGTTTCGGGTTTTCGTAATAGTAGGGATAAGGTTGTGTACATTTGACTACCAGGAGGCCTTGTAGTAGAAACCCAATTTCTTTATGCGGGGTGTTGGGATAAGGTTGCGTACATTCAACCACGAGGGGAGGGGCCAGAGGGCAGACCATTTTTCTGCATAATTGTGCTGTTTTGTTTTCTGAGTGTATTAACATTGTGTTTTTTCCTGTTCTTTTGTGAAAAATTGTTACTACAGGAGTTTGATAAGAGGTATGGAGGAGGATGGCAATGTGTGGTGGGTTCGAATTTCGGATGTTTCTTCACTCATTCAAAAGGAACATTCATATATTTCACAGTGGAGACGCTCAACTTCCTCATCTTCAAAGGCGCGGTCTCATCTTAAAATGGATATACACTGTAAGACACTGCAAGATTCCATAGAGAAGCTTGTAGAGGAATGGATGAAATAAGAGGAAGAAGCTAGAAAAGTGCAGAGAATGAAGAAAGTGAACATTTCCTTTTCTATGATGTCATTTTCTTTCTAGTTCTGTAGTTTTCAGATTCTCATTTTCATATCCAGCTGGGTTCATAGCAGATTCAAGGTTAGTGCTGTAGGAGTAGTAGATACTAGAACCTTGATACTTGTGTTGGCTGGCCTTCTGTCCTTATTGTGGTGTATATTATCATCATGTCGAAAAATGAAGCGTATGGGTCTCGGCAATCATTTTGGTACTAAGGCTTTGTCGAAGTTGTTGACATGTTGGGTATTGCAATCAATAATTTGACAGTGATATAAGATACATTGAGAAATCAGACATCTTTTTTTTTATATGACCAAGATAGCTCAGTTTTTGTCAAGTTTGGTCCCAAGAACATGAACTACAAGGGATGGTCTCATAACAGTCTGTGGAATCCCCATTCCCCGTCAACATGGTTACATCACTATATCACTTACAAGCTGTGTGCCCAAATTATTGCATCAATAATACCTTACCCAGCGACATTCGTCGTGAGCAGCAGTAGGTCGGACAGAAGTGAGTGAGTACTTATCAAACTTAACAGTCTAGGAGAAATGACCAATCTTCATACCAACTATCCAGGCATGCACATACTTTGACTCTGTGAATTGTGATAGAGAAGCACATACAGAAATTTACTGACACGAAGCAGAAAGACAGAAAGTCATTGCCTTGTGTATGTAGTACCATCACTAAACTGTCTAAGCCACCTGAAACACACTACGTTTTCAATATAAGGGTATTAGCATACATCAGCCCCCCCCCCCCCACCCCCCAACATCGCCACAGGCAGGAGTTGGTTAGGCACCGGGTTGAAGTTGCCATTGTAGTATATACCTCAGACTGGCTCAGTTCAATATCCAATGTCCAAGCTAGTCACAATTAGTTGTCCCAGTTCCAAGTGACAAAGCAAGTTAAATTACTACTATTAACAGGTCGCAGTCGCAGTATATCTTATTTTAGCTTCTGACCAGAAAAATGAAAGTTAACATAAGCTTAAACGAAAAGTAATAGAAGGCTGGCAAATTTGACTACCTGCCAAGACAAACTGGCAAGGTGGAAACAAATAATTTCTTTTCCCATTTTGAAGTAAACAGAGATCGAAAAGGCATACCGTGATAAGCTGGGCAATACAAGGCTTCTCACTGAAGATCTAAAGAATTTGGCAATAGTGATGATAGAACAACCAAAACCAGTGTCCAATAGTCACTCGTTGCCTGGTCTTAGATAACTGGAGTCAGCAACGGCTTCTTCAGGAAATGTGCCTCTAAATTTCTCATGACCAGATCAGCCATGGCCTTGCAAGTTTCAACAGTGTCACTTCCTACGTGAGACATCATCACCACATTATCAAGCCTGAAAAGTTCTTCAGGAACATTTGGCTCATCCTCAAAAACATCAAGCCCTGCTCCACCTATCCTGCCTTCCATCAGTGCAGATACAAGCTCATATTCATCAATGTGAGCACCTCTTCCAATATTTATGACGATTCCCTTTGGACCGAGTGCATCAAAGACCTCACGATTGATAATGTGTCGTGTTTCTTCTGTAAGAGAGCATGAAACTATAAGAATGTTGCAGTTAGCAGCCAGCTCAGAGACCTTCTCATAATATCTGTACCCAACATCTGGCTTCTTAGATCTGGAGCAATAACTAATGGAACATCCAAATGCTTCAGCTCTCTTTGCAATTGCAGAACCAATCCTGCCCAATCCAACAATTCCGACAGATTTACCACTGAACTGAGAAGCCAATGCAACAAACAAGAAAGTATCTCAGAAGAAATTATCGCTACAAGGAAATAATAACAGGGTTCTATTACACTATCATAGCCAACAGACCGTACATGTAACCACTATAATAGACGAAGACTGCATCCATCCATCATAGACTGTGCACAAGCAGAAGAAATGAAAAGGCACATAAAGACATGGAAGTAAAGGAAGCCAAATAATTAAGCAAAAATAAATTTCGATTCAGAAAGAAAAAAAAAATTACAATCCGACATGTATCCATCTTTTTTTTTTTTTTTTTTTTTTTTTTTGGGGTAGCAATGGAACTACCAAGAGGTGCTAGTCCAGTACAACTTAAGACGGTAAGACAAGAAAACCAGGTTCTGACCAAAGAAACCTTCTAATGACATACTAAGTATCTAACCAATATCAACCAGTAGGCGATTTGATTGGTTTTTGCTAAGATGTCGAGCTAACTAAATATTAACTCTTTTACCCCAGGAAATGTAGGATTTCTTTCCCCTAGCAGTAAAGCAAATTGGTCAGATATACAACATCTTCTAACCACCAAATATTATACACTAGTTGCAAATTGCTACCCAACTCTGCTGATTTCAATCTATGAGTGCAGTTCCATTTCCAGGGGTCTTCAAGCGAGATAATTTCTGCAGCTATATCCATCTCAGTTCCAAGTATCATTGACTGTTATTACAGCTAAAGAACAGATGTTGACTAGTCTCATATCCAGATATCCTTAATCACACAGCGAGGACATCTTTACTCTGGTCACCAAGTCTGACCTTCACTCACACCCTATAATAAAGCATGATCAACTAAACTATCACGGTGGTCTCGAAAAACAAACAAACTATCACTGCATACGTAGGTATATTATACCTACACCACCCCATTCCCATTCTGCCATTCAGATCATCAAAATCTGGGCATGTCACCAGCAACCCATTATAACGAGCAGAAATTCTATGAGCGGCACTGTGGCAGTCAGTCACAACCATATGTCGGTAATATAAGCAGCTTTTAATCCCTCCTCCACCTGACAGAACTTCCAGTAAAAGAGCCGTCTATTCTTACCATTTCCCCTAACATACAAAGAATTAACCATGTTGATACCAAGTAAACATACTTCCACAGTAACCATACCAAGTATGATAGCCAAATTGCTCCATCAATCCACTTCATAAAATCCTTGATTAAATCACAGTGAACTTAGAACGGCACACATGGTGCCATGCCCCACCAATTCAATCAGACTACTTTGATCCCATAAGAATTTCTTGCTCTTGAGTCTTGCCAATGACAAACCTAAGAGTACAATAACAAGTACTCGTAATCAGGAGTCCAAACCTAAAACTTCACTTAGCCCACCAATGTAGAACCTTCATACCGAAGCCTTGCAAAACCAGAACATTTAAAATAAAGTATGCCAACTAACAAACAATCAAAGAGACAAGCCAAACATAACCAACACAAGTTCACAACCATTGTGGACAAAAGAAAGCCATAAAAGATCAAACCTTTTTCCAACTCCAATTTCTCAAAAACCCATCACTAACACAAACCCTTGGGTATCCAAATCCAACTCAAAACCCAAATCACCAACATCAACAGTACCATTCTAAAGCTACTAGGCTATACATATCCTATAACAAGCAATCCAAGTCCAACACTTCACCGTACAACTTACCATGCCTCGTAATAGGACCGTCTTACCCAAAACTTTCGAAACATAGTAACATCTAATATGAACCATACCAACAAAAGGAAACCCAAAAATGAAACATAAATTAAATTTAGCCAACAACAACAAATTACGACAAATAAAATGCAAGGATGATATAATTATGAAACAAACCTTAGTAGACAATGAAAGATCACGACTTTTCCAACCCCCACTTCTCAAAAACCCATAACCAACACAAATTTTTCTAAGGGTAGCCAAAACCAACCCAATTGCCAAGTCAGCAACATCATCTGTAAGAACATCAGGCGTATTAGTGACGCTAATACCCTTTTCTTTACACTTGTTCAAGTCAATTCGATCAACCCCAACACTGTAACTAGCAATTATCTCCAAATTTGGGAGTGATTCAATTAACTCGGAATTTGCGCCGTGTGCAGCATTGCCCACAATTGCGTGGATCGAGTTGGAAATTTGATAGAATTGTTGGGATTTGAGAGGGGTTTCCCAGAGTTTGTAGAGGGTGAAATGTTGGGCGAGTCGTTGTTCTAAGTACGAGTACATTGGAAACGTCATTAGTACGCCTTTCTTGTTCTCCATTTTCTGGGACTTGAGAGTGATACAGAGAATGGATCAATTGTTCGTTGATTGTTAGTGACCATTTTACCTTGGGAAATTATCCAATATACCCCTGAGGTTACCAAAATTTTCAGGTATACCCCCGAGGTTTGCGTTTTCGCGTTTTTCCAGAATTTCGCTAACGGACTCTAACACCGTTAGTTCAATTGACTTATTTAAGAAAAATAAACATAATTAAAAAAAAAACTAACCGCCTGCCAAACCCTCACATTTTCTCTCTCCTCTCCCTCTCTCCTCCCACTCATGCCGCCCGCCTGCCACCGCCTGCCACCGCAGTCGTACGCCGACAACAACGACGGCCGGATCGAAGACCACCAGACGACTCCACCGTCGACGGCGAGGCTTCGTCGAACATTCCCAGCCTCCGTCGACCTTTACCACGCGGCGTACAACGCGTTCTCCCTCCTCATTTTCGCTCACATTTTCGCTAGATCTGGCCACCGCGGTTGCACTTGGCCGTCGATATACACCTTTGCAAACCTCCTCCCTCCTTTGACGCACCTATTGCCAGCGCCACGCTCCGATTCCTATGTCATAGAGCGATTGTAAACGTGTGAGAGGGGATGTGAGCGAGGAAATGAGGGGGCGGAGATGGTGGATTCGGTGGTCGGAGGTTGGGGCGTGGTTCGCGAGCAGTGGCGGGCCAGGTTTCGCCGGTCGTATGGTGGTCCTCGCCGGAGCGCTGGTGGTGGTTCATGTTGGAGGCAGTGGTGGTTGGGGGTTTTGGAGGTGGTAGTGCAGGTGGTAGGGAGGAGGGAGGAGAGAGGAGATAGATGACTTTTTATTTTGGGAAATTGATGGTATTATTAAGGGTTAATTGTTTTAAAAAAGTCAAACACAATAAGGACCTAACGGTGTTAAAGTCCGTTAGTGAAAAAACACAAAAATTCCCCATTTAGGGGTACGCTGGAGGGATTTTGCAAACCTCGGGGGTATATTGGATAGCTCGGTAACCTCGGGGGTATACCTGAAAATTTCGGTAACCTCAGGGGTATATTGGATAATTTCCCTTTTACTAATGTACTAATATTTTAATATTAGTCCTGTACTCCGTAATATATTATTATTATTAAGGATTTTAAGCTATAATACTGATAAATATAAATTTAAAATTTATTGAAATAATAGCATATATGAGAATTACTAAAAAATTATCATGATCACAAGCAATATAAAGAAAATCATTTCGTACCACAGAGAAACCATTTTTTATGAGAATTTGTGTTTTACTATAAATCGGTTAGTGACATACTCCGTATCTCATTTGTAAAAATTTATTATTGTTTTGACGTTCGTATGCATCGAGATTATAGTTTTGATTTTGAGTGAAAATGGTTATTTTATTGCAAAAAAGTCGAAGTTAAAATCATTTTGCATCATTATTGATGCATTAATTGCTTTCGACTTTTTTTTTTTGGACATTAGATTGCTATCAATTCTTTGGACAGATCTTTTTATATACTCTAAAGGGTTTTTCGATAGAGTGCCCATGGGCACTAAATAAAAATGATTAATTATAACTTTTTCCATTAAAAATTTAATGTTATTTCTTAATAAAATCACTACACAATTTTAATTTTCACCTATCGTCCACAACAACTCACAGTCTCTTCCAAAAGTTAACGAAAGTTGGAAAATTGGGCATGATGTGCAGTCTTCAAAAGCACAAGGGTACCGTATGCACAAAGTTGAAGTGTAGGGGTACCGCGTGTAAAGTCCCAAAGTACAGGGGTACCACGTGCATTTTCCGTGAAAAAAAATTACTATAATTTTGTATGGAAAATAGAAAAATTAATAAAATTTATTGTCATTATTGAAAATAGTAGCATTAAATATTTAAATACTCTTATAGAGTATCCATGAGTACTTTTTAGAAAAATTCTACTCTAAACTACCCTAAAAAAAACGGTCTTTAAAACTTATCTCTATAGTAGGAAGAAAATATGCTTTATTAATACATTTATTTATAAGAAAACATAACGGCACTATTAATAAATAAAGACATTAAATGAAGGTCTCCAATGCATTTACTCCATACTTTTTGCAATTTGGGTTTATAATACTTATAATATACTTGTATAGGAATTTTGCTTGAACCAATCTACAAAGAGTTGTCTCTACAAATGGTTTTCGGTCATGTGGTATGTTTTATGGTTCTTTTTTGTTCCTTCGTGGATATTATCAAGGCTAGCAGGTTACGGTCAGAAGTTACAACCATCAAGGTGATTGTAATTTCCTTACTATCCTTTTAGTTGTCGGTATCTTAATAATTACTTTCGTTCTTAATTGATTTGGTGCCTGTAAAAAATGTTTAATTGATCAATTCTTTTTTTCAAACTAATTGAGGAAGCAGACCAAACATGGCGTGATATATGATTGTGTGGATTTTCACGAGCAACCAGCTTTTAAACATCCTTTACTAAGAAATCATAGCTTTCATCCTAAGGTATGTAATTGTTCCAATAATAATAAGTTATCGTATTATTATGTATGGAACTTAATTTACTCTAATTACCATGCACCTTATATTCATTTTTCACCTTTTGTTTAAAATTGAGAGATGTCTTGCATGAAATCATAACGTAATAAATCACGAAATTAGTAGTATGTAACTCTGAATGTATATTTTTGTAGATGAGACCAGGCCCCCTACCTAAGTGGCTAGATAGTGCGAATACTTGGTCACTAAAGGTTAATGAAACAAAAATGACGTTGGTGGAACGAGTTAGTTGTCGTGAAGGAACGGTACCTATTAGAAGAGTGAACAAAGATAATCTTGCTAAACCAACTGGTCTCTCTCAAAACTCCGCTCAACCTGAACCAGGGATTCATGTAAGTTTTGGCGTAATTTATATCATATATGTTTCGTTATCATATCTTTAAATCCTTTATATATATATGTTTTTCTATCAGCGCGCCATCCTTCAAACTAGCTCGAGTCCAAACGAGATGGTATATTACGGGATTGGAGGATTTATTACTGTATGGAAACCACAAGTTAAAGCAAATCAGTATAGCGTAGGTCAATGTACGATACAAAATGGCCCCGATAGCATACGAATTGGATGGATGGTAAGACCACTTCTATTATTATTAGTGACCAAACTAGTCGAGCATGAATATATCCAAGCATCGCGTAGTCTATATATAATCTTATTAAGAATAAATAAATGTTATCCTCTTTAATTTCTAGTATATCCGATTGTCTTTCTCCATACTATTTGAATTTTTAAAGAATTGGTATTCGTATGACTAAAATCAATGTATTTTCTTTTAGGTCTAAAAGCAATGTATTTGGATATTGTATGTAGAAATGAGAATGAAGTCTATATAGTAGAGTTTATCCAATAATTTAAGAATGAAAGATCGAGTAATATATTTATTTTTGATTTATAACTCGTTAGTTTGCCTTACAACCAAATAAAATATCTACCCTTCGCATATATACTATACTATATACTTTATATGTCGACTTCCGTTCTCCATTTTATCTGAATGTTGACATATTGTATGTTTTTTTTGTAAACAGGTGAATCCAACTATGTACAATAATGATGAACCTTATATGTTTATATATACTAACGTAAGTCCACAAGTGATATCTATTAGAATATTGTATTATGTTATATTTTGAATGTATTTAGTTGTGTAAGGAAAGTATAGCTAAGTACATTCAAATCATAACATTTGACGTCCAATTCAGAGACAAATCGCATTGAAAACCTTACTTTTTAGCCACATAATCTCTTTGTTCTTTTTCATTTCTTAATATTTGTTTTGGTACAAAAACTCCATATACCTCCCAAAAAAGTAATTTATTCTCCATTCTATCACATATTCAAACCAAAATTTTCAGAAGTGAGAGAAGCGGGGTTCTTAGATTGGTAGATTTTATGTTCTAATGTTTTTCTTTTATGTTGTTGAGTAGGCTGGTGGAACCCACTGTTACAATGTCGATTGCCCTGGCTTTGTACTACTTTCACCAGATAAGCTACCGTTTGGCAGAATGAACAAATATTCTAGGCTATGGAAAGAACCAGTGGGAATAGGCTTTCTCATCTACCGCGTAAGTGTGTAGTGTTAATATATGTACACTTAACATTTTGATCTTATTTGCACATTCGGTAGAGTCAGACTCAATATTAAAATATGCCAATTTTCACGTCAAATATTGCGGAAAAACATAATTAGACATTAATGACAAATTTTGGAATTACATGCATCCACAATTTCACATTTCACATATAATTGTTTTTCTTAAATCCTCGTATAATTGTTATGAGCCAAATATATTCCGAAGCATGTGTTTCTTTTCTTTCTAACATGTGGCTTGAATGCTAATGATGGACAGGATCAAGCTACTGGGAATTGGTGGCTTGGTGTAGGAGAAGATTTGACTCGAGTAGGGTTTTGGCCAGAAAATATATTCACAAGTTTAGGAACTCATGGAAGCTATATTGCTTGCGGAGGTGAAACATATAATCAACCAGGTCAACAAGAACCTGATCCACCTATGGGGTCCGGTATATTTCCACAGTTTAGCATCAAAGCAAGTGGAGCCGTCACTAACTTCGTCACGGTGAATGAGAAATTTCAAACCGTGGATGTTGTTGATCATACTGAGACATACCTCGATGATCGACATGAATATAATGTAATTGATGGACACGTGATCAAAGGCTTGGGCCGTGTAGTTTTCTATGGTGGTAATGGTAGCTAAGCTTCAAATTTCAAACCGTGATTAACAATGGATTTTGAGAATAATATAAACGTTTGGATCAACTACTACAATTAAGATCTCATTACATACTCGTCCTACCGCAGCTTTACGAATTCTCGTACTCTCTTCATTTCTTTTGATTAATCACGGCATCACGCTTTGTTTGCATCTCTCCCACATATTATTCAACTTAAACATAAACAATTAAAAGAACAGAGCGGGTGCAGAATCATTTCAATTTCAGTCTACAAATGCATGCAATGCAACAAGTAAAAATGATGATTTACGCTTTAGATTATGGCAGCAACAGCTTGTTATAAACAAAATGGGGAAGCCAGTCAGTATTTCGAGTTTCCGACATACCCTTGCTAATTTCTTCTGGTGTCGAACAAGAACGTCTGGACTCTGGGTTATTCATCTACCACCAAAAGAAATAATGCAGAGAAAAATTACAAGATTTGCTCCAGAGACAGGGAAGAAACGAAACTAGTGAAGGAAACTGAGTTGCCAACTAATCGTCAGCATTCCATTTGACAAATGCGATCAAACAACTTGTGTCAACAGAGGCTTGCCGCTGAAGTGAGCCTCTAAGTTGCCAAGAACGAGATTAGCCATGTCTGTGCGAGTCTCCACAGTTCCGCTTCCAACATGAGGCAAGAGTACTGCATTGTCAAGTTTGAACAGCTCTTCTGGAACATGAGGCTCGTTTTCAAAGACATCGACCCCAGCCCCACCTAATCGGCCCTCAGCAAGTGCAGATACCAGCTCTGGTTCATCCACATGAGGGCCTCTTCCAATGTTGATCAACACACCTTTTGGACCTAAAGCATCAATAACTTCACGGTTGACAATATGTCGTGTTTCCTCAGTTAAAGCACAAGCAACGACCAGTATATCACAATTGGATGCCAGTTCAACAACACTGGGATAGTATGTGTACTTTGAGTCTGCCTTTTTTGTTCTAGAGAAGTAAGCAATAGGACAGTCAAAAGCTTCAGCTCTTTTTGCAATTGCGACACCAATTCTCCCCAAGCCAATAATACCCACTGTTTTTCCACTGAACTGAAATAATGAAGCAAAAACAGTCAAAATATGTTATAGCTTGCCATTAATACTAGGTATACTAATCAGGATTTCTGAAACTAAGGCGGTCACATTGCATGTTTGCCATAGAAAGAATGACACACGGAAAAACACAACCATGAAGCATAATAGTTGAATTGAAGTTAGGAGAGGTCTAGCAAGTAACAACACAGCCACAGAAGGCACAGCACAATGACGACCATCACACCGCATTACAGCAAAGCCACCTGAACTCCACGATATTTCATTCACAATATTTTAACTAAAAAGACATGAGTTCTATCAGATATCACCCCCTTACGATAACTACCGAGGTTTGATAGCCATTGTAGAATTACAATATATGTATTTTTGCTTTTATTCATTTCGAATTCTTCCTGTGTTGAACTATAAGAAAAGCCCCAAGCTTCTCTTTTTCTAATTATGGTGCTGAGCATTAAAAAGTTGAAAGGTTCACAATCTGTCTTTGAGACAGGCCAGAAGAGCTCAAAACTAGAGTACAAGGTCTTTCGAAGATACATGCCTCGATTATTCGAGAATAAGATGGTTCCGGCAACTAGTCCAGAGAATCCAACAAGTGCATACAATGTCCAAACCATTTATTAGGGTGCATACAATAGTTTTCGTTTTTTAGAGGGGGGGGGGGGGGGGATGACAATTGACAAGTAAATGGTTACACAGAGGTGTGAAGTTAATTAGGGTGAAATCAATGCCACACTAATAACTTCATGTAATACGGAGTACTTAAAATATTAATGTTAGCTTAAGTTACATCATAATTTTTTACCATGAACCCGAAAATTGACTCTCTCTCTAAAAGGTAACTGCCATCACATGGGTTGGTCCATGGCAATTAATTATTAATTGAAGTTTACCCTCTGAAACAGCCAAAGTAATAACTAACAGCATATTAAAGCTCAGAGACTTCAGCAGGAAGAACACTATAAAAAGCTCCCCAACATCATGTTAAGCAAACAACCACAGGAGTACACCACAAATTCAAGCCCCAAACTTTAAAACACATCCTGCAACTCTCTAAAACATGGAAGCCAAGGCATCAACCTTCCTAAGTTGCCTATTGATTTTCGTTCTAGCTGCTGCATACCTCCAAACAGGTTTGGCAGCATTTGCACAAGAGCCTGCCAGCGGCCCAGCCCCCCAGGACCGAATTTTGGCAAAGGAAGACATTCAAGAATGCTACACAACTCTCTACGTGAAAGCCCCTGCATGTCTAACAGAGATCTTGAAGTCCTTCGCCACAGGTCGTTTGGGCCTGGGCCCCATCTGCTGTGAAGCAATTTATAGCATCGGTGAGAAATGCTGGAAAGGTATACTCCCAGTCCAGCCCATCATCCCTCCCTTCATCCAGACACAGTGTGCTGGTTCTGGTCATGGCTCCCCCCAACCAAGCAAGATTTATTAGCAATCTTTCAAGTTCGATTTCAGGGTTATGCTAAAGCCAAAGCTTCAGTATTAAACATCGCAAGAAAGACTACTATATCCTAGTTCTTTTCTCATAATAATTCTATTAGATGATTCTTCAATCTAGATTAGCTGCTTAGATTTTTTTTTTTTTTTTTAATATTAATGAGCAGGCGGTAACTTGCAGTTGTTTTGATTATTCATTGAATTGAAAACTTGAAAATAAAGTTAAAGTTATCCATGTCTCCCAGGATGTTCATATGTCAACCTTTTGCTTATTCTAGTTAGAAGCTCTATGCCTCTCTGAAATCCAGCATTCCAGATTTAGTGTAGAGGCATCAAATATAATCATACCAAGGAACAGGAAATCCACAAATGCTTGAATGCAGGATGATTTCAGGATTATAGAGTTTGCGGATACCACGTAAATTCTTGAATTCATTTTATACACCAACCCCATGATTAAAAACTAATGCTTCAAGGATCCTGTTACAGCAGAAGAGGTTTTGCTTGCAAATTCCAACAGCAAAGATCTAATGACCTGTGGCTCTAAGCACAAGAACCAGCCAAAGCTGCACCAACGTAATACAAAGACAATGCAAAGCACCCACTTTCCCACTAAACTCTAAATCCACAAACAATCCCTTTCTTTAGTTCTTTTCCCCAAAATACTTGTCAAATTTAACTTCAATTCATCCCAATTAATCACATGAGACATAAAATTTTAGATGAACCCTGAAAAAAGCCACTTTGTGTCTAAGTAACTAAACTATTTTGCCGGACTCACTATAAGTTATCAAATTTCCCCAAAGACACAAACAGGTGACGATCATTAACATTTTATAGAACTCGGATCCATAGCTAACGCCTAGAACGAGCTATTCAATCAAAATCAGTTACAACAAAACAATCCCTGAATGCAAATCTCCAATCGACAAGCTTTTACTCCCAAAGTCCAGACCTACTAATGATAAGGATGAATGAGTAACCCGAATCAAATGCCACCACAAGAAATAGAAGGAGCAGCCCTGTCACCTAGAAACTTACATTAAGTCGACAAACCACAACGACAACAATAACCCTTAGTCCGAAAATGATTCGGGGTTGACTAACATGAAGAATCCTAACTCTTTCCCACCACAAACTCAGAAACACAGATTCAAATTCTCATCAGTCATCAGTTAGCTTGAACAATCAAGACATAGTCAACTTCAAACATCATCAGTTTTAAACTTTATCTAGAAACCAATCAGCCAAACCATCAAACAAAAGTTCAGATTAACAGAACATGCAAAACAAATCATTCAGAAACTCTACTCTCATCATGTTTCTGCTCTATTTTCTTTGTATCTTCTTTAGGAAGATATTCTTATTTTGAGATGATTCTTCAAAAATCAATCAAATTCAACTTACAAAAATAATTGGCATACATCAATAAACAAATTCACATATCATTAAACATAATTTAACTCATCAAATTGCACAAATTTGATTACATAAAAAGAAAAAGATTAAGAATTATACCCTAGTAGTCAAATTGAAATCCCCTTTCTTCCAAGACCCACTTCTAACGTAACGATCACACTGAGGAATCCTCCTTAAAACAGCCAACATAAGGCCAATTGCCAAGTCAGCAACATCATCAGTAAGAACATCAGGAGTATTAGTCACCTTAATCCCCTTATCCATACATTTTCCCAGGTCAATCTTATCAAGCCCAACACTGAAACTGGAAACTATCTCCAAATTCGGCAGCGCGTCGATAAGTGCAGAGTCGGCACCCGCAGAAGCGTTACCTACGACGGCGCGTATGGCGCGTGCGTGCTGGGAAAGGAACTGGGTTCGGTCTGGGTATGTCCAAAAGCGGTAAAGATTGTATCTTTTTGAGAGTTGCTCTTCTAAGTATGTGTTCATTGGACACGCCATTAACACTCCCATGCTCTCCATTTTTTTTGGGTGGTGATCAGAAATTTTGGTTTGGTGGTTGGTGATGATGGATTTTGTATGTGGGGTTTGATGAAATGGGGATATGAAAGTGTCGTGTATGATAAGTTTTTTTGGACACTCTTAGAGTGTGGTGTCACCGTGTCAGTGTGTTTCACTGGGAAGTTGGAGCTTTTCGAAGCAGAGTTATTGATCTGATCTGAATTGTAGCGATATTGATTAGAATCACTTTTGTGTCGTATGTTTATTGGATTTAAACTGAGCTAATCGTCTCCTAGAATTGATCGGACACGACTTTACTTGTAATGTACTCCCTCCATAAAAAAAATATTTAACGTTTTCGAATTACAGGGTGAGGGTTTGATTTGCGTTTTTGATGAAAAATACATGTCAAAAAATTATGAAACGTATGTCGTTGAATTCGTATCGAAAAATACATTCATGTAGGTATAGTTTCATAATTTTTACTAATATATCACATGAAATATTGACGAATAAATGTGATATCTCGAAATGTGAGAAAGTCATGTATAATTTTATGGAGGGAGTATTACATTACCATGTACTATGGTTTTGTGACATTATGATAGTAAGTCTAGTAGACTAATATCAAAGCTTGGCGGGGGTTCAACTCGTGGAGGTTGGTTCAGCTGCTTAGATAGATGGTTTTTTAGGTTTTTATTCCAGTAATGGCCTAATGGATGCTGACATAGTGAAAAAATGTGGTTAATATAGTTTATTACTCATATTTTGCAAGTATTCTTATTTAAGATTTGGGTTATTTAAAAAAAATATGTGGAGTCATGTTATATTTAGGGCCTGTTTGGTATCGTTTTCTGTTTTCAGTTTTTAGTTTTTTTGAAAATCAAAGTCCCGTTTTTGAAAACCAGAAAAAGTGGTTTTCAGTTTTCATTTTCTATATGACTATTATAGAACCAAACAATTTAAAGTTAATTTTGTAACTTATTTAACTAAATTTTTTACGCAAAAAAAAAAAAAAAAAAAAAAAAAAAAAAAAAAAAAAAAACTGAAAATGGCAGTGATACCGAACGGGCCCTTACATTTTGATATCATCAATTGGAACTCAAATAATGACACGGAAGAAGCATTAAATCGTCGATTAAGAATTAAGATATGTGAAATGTTGGATGCTTCCCAACGCAAACATATTTTCTCACTTCTATTTTGGAACCTAATTTAATTTCCCTATTGCCTGATTTTCTTAATTGGAGAGAACAAAACCCTTAAGCCACACCACAAAATGTATCCCTTAAATGGTTAACATACTCTAAAACTTTTTCTTTCGAGGTCTATTTGAAATGGATTGAATTTGGATTAAGTTATCTAGAGCTTTTTAAATGTTATGTGCATTGGCCACACCACAAAACCTATTTTATACGTAATAAACATTTTACAAATCAACTTTCTAAAAGAAGAAGAAGTAAAAAAAAAAAAAAAAAAGAGAAAGGATCAACACCATGTTTGAAAGCTTTAGAAATTGAAGCTTTCTAAACCAAAAAAAATGGTGACAGTCCATTATCCCTTTTCCGTCCTTTTGAGAAAGAAAGATTGTACATTTATTAAATTTAAAGGTTGTATATATCAACAAAGAAAATGGCAAATCGACCGAAACCTCTTATTCATTAGAATGACGAGAGGCGCATATAACCGTTACATCCGCCATACAAATGAAATTATCATGCACCGACTAAACCCTTCAAGCATACGAAGTACATAATTAACAACCCAAAGTAAGGACATTGCAATAAACGGTTAATAACCATGCCAATTGACATTATTCTTGGAAAATGTTAATTCCACCGTCCACATAGACTACTCCATGCAACCATGTGTCTAGCGCGTCGTGAGTCTCACACGCCAAACACATGGCTATGTGGAGCAGTCCATATAGACCGTGGAAATATACGTAGCCTAATTTTTATCATATATGCAATCAAATTATTAAACAAAGAGCATGATTTGGCCAAATCCAAATATTCCCATTATCCTTAATAAGACATTAATATTATTCTACCGACTCCTCCTCCAAAAATAAATCAAAGAAAAACATCCTTGTAAATCCCTTTCATGACACCTTGTTAACACACACTTTCTCAAACATGCACCCCACGTTCATCCACACCCTCTCAACTCAAAAATAGTAAACGTATCACAAAACAATCAATCTCACTAACATTTCTCCCAAAAAAAACTTGAGCTTGAATTTATCCCCTAAAAATCAAACACTTTGGTTCTTTTCTTTCTTTGTTGTTGGTAGGATCAAACAAAGTCAATTTTAAGATCTCTCTTGACAACCCCATTTCCCTTATTTTTTTTTTTTCCCCTTCCCCTTCTATCTCTCTCAATGTAATAATATGACACAAAAACAACAATCCTAACACATTATTTCTTAACACTTTGTGTCATGCTATAATATTCAAATTTGTTCTAGTTCTACATCGATATGGTCCGCGCGGCATTGGAGCAAGAACAGGAGAGTTACAAGGCGAGGTTATATCATTTTCGAGGCATGAAGGAGGGTAGTGGGAGTAGCAATGGCCGTAAACACGGCCATACGCAGAGCATGGTTCTCGAAAGCACAAGCACCGAGGAGCTGGCCGTTGAGGACACTAGGTGCACCAAGAGCCAAGCTTCTAAGACCGACAAGCCCATGCCTAAGCAGAGAATTGGCTCGGCCTTGGATAAGGACCAAGGTCCCGGCCCACGGTCTAGGTTAGGGATCGCTGGTGGTGCTGATAGAGATTCTCTTCATAAAGGTAAGATTTTTTTATTTCCTTATTTAAGACTTATTCCTACATACACACATACATACGCGTAATATATAATCAGCTAGCTAGTCACGATGATATATAGATGTTGCTCGATAAATAAATATTAATGTATACAATGTTCGTAATATAATCAACTAGTCGAAGCAGCCAATACGATCATTTACCGTGTAACAATAGATGTTGGTCGAATAGTCTATAGATAATGTATACAATGTGCGTAATATAACGAGTTAGTCAAACCAGCTAATACAATCATTTAACATGCATCATGTTGCTCGATGTGAAAGTGTATATAATATATATATATATATATATATATATATATATATATATATATATATATATATATATATATATATATATATATATGCATGATACAATGATTTATCGATTTTATTGAGATGGATGATTGGGAAACTCTAGGATGTTTAATAGTTTTATGTTTTACTAAATGGTTTTTTAGATATGGAAATGATGAAGGAAAGATTTGCAAAGTTGCTTCTAGGAGAAGACATGTCTGGTGGAGGAAAGGGTGTTTCATCTGCTTTGGCATTGTCAAACGCAATCACGAATTTAGCAGGTACGGTACAAAATGATGTAACATGCATTTTATGCCTTAAGTATTAGCTATATTTCATGAATTTATGTTCTTGTTACGGTTAAGATTACGCGTCTGAAAAAGGTTGAAATTCAATGCAGCATCGGTATTTGGTGAACAGAGGAAATTAGAACCAATGGCGCCTGATAATCGAGCCAGATGGAAAAAAGAAATCGACTGGTTATTATCTGTTACAGATCACATTGTTGAATTTGTCCCTTCACAGCAAAAATCCGCAAATGGAACGAGTATGGAGGTAATCACATACTCTTTAACTGTCAAAATTTTCACTCTTTTTCGCGCTAGGTTCACTGTTTTCTGGCTTCTGTGACCTGCATAACATGTATGCTCTTGGGTCTTATGACAGATAATGACGACGAAACAAAGAACAGATCTTCAGATGAACATCCCAGCCCTTAAAAAGCTTGACGCTATGCTGATAGTAAGCATTTTGATGTTTTCTGTTTCACTTTGAACTGAATGTTTTTTTGTCAGGGGTATTTAACTGCCTGTATTATCTATGCAGGACTGTCTAGACAATTTCAAGGATCAAAATGAGTTCTATTACGTAGCTAAGGATGCGGATGAAGCAGAAAAGGGAACTAAGAGGGATGACAAATGGTGGTTACCTACTGTCAAGGTTCCTACAGATGGTTTGTCGGATGTCACTAAGAAATGGTTGCAATTTCAGAAGGATTCCGTCAACCAAGTGCTTAAGGCCGCAATGGCTATAAACGCGCAAGTCTTGTCAGAGATGGAGATCCCTGAAAACTACATTGAATCCTTGCCAAAGGTTTGTATTCTAAAAGACTCTAAGACAGTACAGTTGTTGATTTGTGAACCTTGTAGTATCAATGTCTTAGTTTTTAGCTGATACATGACTCGTTTTCTTGGTAGAATGGGAGAGCTAGCCTTGGAGATGCAATCTATAAAAGCATCACAGTAGAATACTTTGATCCTGAACAGTTTCTTTATTCAATGGACTTGTCATCGGAGCACAAGATTCTCGACCTGAAGAACAGAATCGAGGCATCTGTTGTGATTTGGAGACGAAAAATGACCAACAAAGACGCAAAGTCTCCTTGGGGCTCAGGTGTGAGCTTGGAGAAGAGGGAACTCTTTGAAGAGAGAGCAGAAACAATTTTGCTAATACTCAAACAACGATTCCCCGGAATTTCTCAATCTTCACTAGACATTAGCAAGATCCAATTCAACAGGGTATGATCATGTCCTGTTGCTGTTTTCTTTGCTATTCTTCATAATCTGTGCTCCTCTTCAGCATTACCTCAGTACCGATATTTTCTTGAAATATTGACGAAAGAAAAAGCTATTGCTGTGAAGCCGTCTTATAGAAAGCTTGAGTGAAACATTTCATGTTATAGTAAAAGCTGAAACTACGAGTATCCATGGAAAATGAACAGAATTTTATGTTATGGTTTTGCAGGATATTGGTCATGCACTTTTGGAGAGCTACTCGAGAATCCTAGAGAGTTTAGCACATACGGTTCTATCACGAATTGAAGACGTCCTATATGCTGATTCCCTTACGCAAAATCCATCTCTTGCGCAAAGTAAAAGAAACCCTTTAATTGATGTCAAGATCACATCAATGAAGTTTCCGAATGCTGATGAAGAGATAGAGAAGCTAAATGCTGCAGGAACACCTACATCAATGACACTCTCAGACTTCATGGGTTGGAATATGGACAACAGTGACGCAGAAGGAAAGCCGAAGGAGGCAGCAGGAAATGAGGAGCTTCTAAAAGAAGGTGAGCTGAAGCAAGGAGCAAAACCCCCACATGTTGTGATCCCTAAAAAGGTCTCCTATCTTGAGAACTTAGGAGGTTTACGGAGCCCAACATCTCGCCATTAACAACAGGCAGCAGTTTAACTTAGATTCCGAAAACTTTGTAACTTCATTAACAGAGAGATACAAGGGAGAAATCGAGAAAGAGAGAGCGAGAGAGAAACAACTTTGGAAAGAGCATACAGAAAGCCCTGTGTAGGGAGATACATACATGCTCAAACCCACCTGTATGTAACTCTTTCAACTTTTTTTTGTTCTACTCTTTACTTCCCTTATTTTGTGAATGGGGAAGTTTATGCATTGGGTTTGAAGCAATTTCAACCAGCATTGCTCAGCTTTTGTACAAATGCCCTCTTAGACTTTATAAACCAATTCAGATTTTCGATTTTGATGATCGTCATACAAACATAAACTCGTAATCAATGTAGCTCAATCAAGCAATCCGAAACAGTACAGAACACGAATCATATTTCGAAAAAGCTAGAAACCAGATGCTCTTAGAATTTGTCATTGAACATAATTTCGGTTTCCACAATTCTGAGGGAATACAAGGGAAGAATTGTTTGAAAGCACTAACATATACTTACAAGTCAAAATGTCACATATCTGAAATCATACAAGGAGCTTAGATCTTGCCACGGGGTCCGAGCTTAGGAGGGAGTTGAGGGCCCTTCTTGATGGGCAGAACATCTGGAGGAGCAGTTGCGCTGACGTATGTGAGCAAGGAACCTCCACCCAAGATCAAAAACTTGAGCAACAAGCCTCTCTTGGTGAAAGGAGCTGCAAATGTCTCAAAGAATTTGCTCTGCAATATGTACATCATTCATCAAAATTTTATCCTAGTGTATGTAGAGCACAAATTAGGGCTTAAGCCAATTCACTAATGAGACATAATTGCTCCTACAAATGTGCAGACTAGTGAAGGACTAACACTAAATAAAATTTAACGCACCATTTAAACGCTATGTCAGCTAACTCAAACGGTAAACTTATTGAAGTGTGGATGATTATAATAATATGGTTGCGTAACATGTAAGTTGAGTCACGAAACATGCTCCATTAATCTATAAAGCAAATATTATTGTACACCTAAAGCAAAGTTTAAAAAAAAAAAAAAAAAAACCTGAAGAGGGTTGTAAGGTGAAGGTGCATCTGATCCATAAAGATCCCATTGACCAGTGGTGTTTGCAATATCCTCCAAATCAAAGTAGACACTCTTGTCACCGTACTTGGCAACGACTGCGCCACTTCTACACACATCAATGATAAAAAGCGTCATCAGATAATCTCGAACTTATAATTATATAATCAGGCATCCAGACATGGGAAATTGCATTATGCATTATTCATTTCACGTAAAAGTGTGACATTATATATACTAAGCTTAAGTATAAAAAGTAAAAAGTCGCGTATAAATAACAGTCGAATGTTAAAGGTCTAATGTTACGGCGTTACCTGGTGTTGTTGAGCTTGACGCTAACGCGAGACGGCTTGATGTGGAGTTTAGTCCCGGTGATGGAGCTTCCGGCAAGGCCCTTGATGGTTGTGGGCTGCACAGCGGCCAAGGTTGCTAGAGATGCCATGCTGTATTACTACTATGACTTATTTTTTTGCACCAAACAAAAGATTTTCTATTTTTTGACCTGCCTTTGCAAATTTGTAGATGGCCATTTTCTTATTTTTTGTGGAACTAAATGAATGTAAGGTTAGCCACGTGGCGCAATAGTCTACTTCCGATAGATTTGGTGTCCTCTTATGTTGTGACATGTGGACTTATGGGTGGATAAGCCTATCTGTTCTGATTCTCTTAACTTATTGGTTTTGTTCGTTTGTTTTCCTCTCGTCTAGTCAAGTAGTGAGCCTTTGTTCAATTTGATATTTAGAGCATTTTACTAAAAGTTATCCATGGGCTACGCAACTAATCCGTACTATTGACTTTACTAGAAATGCTTTCAATTTTAGTGTCCATCGACAGAACATTTTTCTGTGTTCAGCATTTTTTTAAAAAGTATTCAATCAGTACAAAAAACTTAACATTTCTTAGATTTCTCAATTACCGACATGTTGTAAGTTCAAGTATGAAGTTTGTGCACAAATCGAGTTCGAATAGCGAAAATCATTCCCACGAGTTATAATCTAATCGAACATTGCAATGTACACATATTTATGTCAAATAATCGACTTAACTCGACTCGATTATGTCTAACCTTTGTAGAAATTTGTAGCCTTCAAGATTGGATCATATTATGTGTCCACAACACAAAGTCCATCCCAAAAATACCCAAAATTAGGCCTAGCCCATTTCTAACACACAATCCAATTGGTCTCACAATCCCAAAAAAAAAAAAAAAAAAATCAGCTTCTTCCTCACACTTCCTCTCTCCTCACCCAAAACAAAAAGATCACCTCATCCTCAATTCTCTTCTATCCCAAAAGAAAGATGTCTCTCACATTCTCTCTCCTCAAACCCCCACTCCCCTCATCCAAACTCACCACCACCTTCCTCCATGGCTCCCGCTCTCTCCCCACCACCTTCTCCACCCTCTCCCTCTCCTCCACCGCCCCACCACCGTCCTCCTCCACCTCCGCCGCCCCACTCACCGTCAAAGCAATGAGGTCTATGCAAGGCAAAGTTGTCTGCGCCACCAGCGACAAGACGGTTAATGTTGAAGTTACCCGCCTCGCGCCCCACCCGAAATACAAGCGGAGGGTCCGGAAGAAGAAGAAGTTCCAAGCCCATGACCCGGATAATATCTTCAAGGTTGGTGATTGGGTCCAGCTTGAGAAATGTCGGCCCATTAGTAAGACTAAGACCTTCCTTGCTGTCCGCCCGGCTGCTAGGAAGAGTGTGTCTGACGCTACGGCGGGGGATGGTGAGCTTGGCCTCCCTCTTCAGTCTGAGCAGAAGGATGAGGATAAGGCTGTGACCCAAATGAGTTAGCTTTAATGTGAATTTTCTAGCTTTTTTTTTTATTTTATAATTTTTGGGTTTAGTATATGAGGTGTTTGTGGAAATGCCTGAATGAAAAATTGTACTGTAACTGGCAATTCTGTCTATTTGCTGTGTACTCTCACTGTTTTTACATTTATTGAGAAGTTTGGGTTGTCAATTTTTTGCAATGTTTTTGCCCTGGTTTGTTTAAATGATGTGTTGTTTTTGTTTCGGAATTTGGTTTAATTTAATGTAATTCAAATCAAATCAGCTCAGTTCAACTCAATTCGCTATTTAGTAGCTTTTGTGTGGCATTGAGACATTAGGAGAAATGCGAGTGTGAGTTTGCTTCATAACCAAAATACAATGCAGACCAGGACATCATGAAGCATCTCTGCAGATTGGAGTATGCATCACCTGTAGTGTACCGTATGTTTTTTCGCGTAGCTGAGATGTTCATTAGACGTCTGTCTGATAAGCGACAACACCTGTACTCTTTGCGTAAAACATTTTCGGCTCAGAGTTTCTTCTGTCAAACAACCCTTGCTTGATCATAGTGACTTTTGTCACTGTTGAGTATTAATACAGTACAGGTGTTTACTCTAAAAATGCTATGCTGCTTCTTTTCACTTAGTCTGATAATCAATCCCCTCAGTCTGATACTGAATTTCTCTATGAAGAAGCATCGTCAGCTGCAAGCTCGAGAAAATTGAACCCTGTTGTAAGCAGTTGTGCCTTCCTGCAAGTTCATCTGCTATTCAGAGTTCTCTTGCACCAAAACAGGCCAAATGTCGAGAGATGTACTGGTTTGCTAAAGGTTAGGAAGCTGTTTAGGAGGCGATGTATAACACAGACAGCCAGCAATCAAGTGAGCTCGTGTTTCCAAATTCGTTAGTTGAACTGACAGATGAACATTATACAAAATCCTGAGACATGGTGTACTCCTATAATTGATGCCTCATATATATCATATATATATGTCTCCCTTGTCCAGCACCTAGTAAAACAGGCACCTTGCCAAGTTCTAAAGATCTACAAAACTTGGGGAGACGACACTGAATACAGCTAAAAATAGAGACATCAGAAATTCTATCACTTTCAGAGCTACACTACCTGATTACAGTTAAAAGACTCCGTGTTATCCGTCCTCACATTCCAAGCTTCTCTTTAAATTTCCTAGTATGTATGATATGAGCGAGCTGACAGGTTCCATGGACTCTGCAGTGAGCTTTGCTGTGGGTGAACCATTTGTGACTACTTGTATAGCTACAGTTAGCAAACATCCACCCTCTGTATTCTTTTCGTCTTGCTTAGAAGTGAGAACAAGGGACCTAGACTCCATGCCATCAGGGAGGATTGAGAACCCAGACGGCAAAAGTGCAACATTGCCAGAGTCGCAGCCAGTCATGACTGAATGTATGCTGGACGTGTCCACAGGAGCATAGATGACCATGGATTCATAGATGTTGGTGCTGCTGTCTTGTAGTACCCACGTCAAGCTTTCCTTTGATTTTAGTGTCTGGATTTTAGAGGGTTATGCATGTGATTAGTTAGAAGAAATATGTTTGTCAAGTTCCTGTGTCTCTCTAAGGATAAACTCACCTGAATGTTCACTGCATTGCCGCGGTCCTGCCCCTTGGATAAGTTTGCAATGGATTGTACCTGACCTCCTTTTACCATTACATCCCACTGCATTGAAACGGTAACAGTTGTCTGGAAATATTAGGGTGCGCTCATCCATTAGGAACAGGGGGGGGGGGGGAGACCAAGTTCATTCCAAAAGAAAGTTGACCTCATGGCGGTGTGCATCATCTCTTAGGAAATCAAAGAGCACAGTGGGGGATACAGGAAGCCACACCGAAGAAACAGCACACAGAATTACTCCAATAGGTTCACCCGGATCATTCAAGTTTTTTCGCGATGCCACCCTAACATCTTCACCTGATTTAGTAGTTACCTTTGTCCACGAGTTGAAGCTGGATGCTCCAACTGCCCTGCAGAAACTACATGTCATTCTCTGGGCCAATTTTAGTATGCTCTTCCTCCCAGCTAATGTAGCAACACCTGATTCAAATGCTGATATTAGTTTTTTTTGTTTTTTTGCTGCAAAATATTATGAAAGACAGATGTGAAAGAGACCAAATATTCAATGATTCAAGGATAGTTTAGACTTGTACCACTTGAATCCTTTGTAGGAACATTAGTAGCCACAACGAACACTAGGCGTTCACATTGAAGTTGCAAAGTAGCCATCCAATGCCTGGCTCCAAAGGCTAGGCCGCTATTGACTATCGTTCTGTACAGTGAGTGAACTGTGCTTTTTTGACACTCCAAATGCTCTACCCATGTTACCTGATTAAAAAGAACACATTAGAATACTCAGTTGCTTCTCAGAGCTGTGACTTTCGAAATCACATGAAATCACAGGTTATCCAATATGAAGTCTAAACCTTGCAATGGCCATTGGATTTATCTTCTATGATGCAACCAGAAGGCCTCTTTCTACATTTCATCAGAGACGCATCTATGTTCTCTTCTAACCTGTCAATGGAAACATCAACAATTGCCCACTGCTCAGGGCTCAGTTGCTTACAGTATCTCACAAAGTAGACCTCTCTCGTGTGAACCATCGGTGTAAGCATTTGTAGTTCTGCGTACATCTGCAGAGGATTCACTTAATAAGCAACATAACATATGTCTCAAAACCACACATTATTGTTTAGAAGCATCATCTTTTCATCTCAGTGGTTTATTTCCTTCTCTTTTGATGTCATCTCAGTAGTTAGTAGGAGTAACCAGTATCTATTATGAATTCTTAGTTAACATTATGTATTCACAGAAACTTGGACGCAAAATGACACGAGCACGACATATATACATACTCCTGAAGTATAATTTAACATGCAGCTGTCTTCAATTACAGAGCTGCAGTGTCAGAAAGGGCTTTTGGCACTAAGTTGAGTTTGGTAGTGTAAGAAAGTTTAGTTAGTTAAACAAAGTACTAGTCTACATGAGAATGATTATGTTTAGGCTGCTACTTTCAGAAAAAATAAAAAGTTAAGCAAAAAATTGCATTCATGACAGTGATGTGGAGACATAATTACATATGATTTCTTTCTAAAGTTGTAGTCAATGGTTCATGATTAGAAATTTCACTGTCAATACTTCAATTACTACTACTTACCAACTGAGTTGCCTCGTTTCTGTTAGCACCTTCACCATTGCTGATAACATCTACAACAGCTGCCTTCGAAATTAAGGGTGGAAACATCTCCGTCCATTGATTCTGTCGAAAATTACTTATCATTAGTTCGTCACAAACCATATGATAGAGGATGAATATGGACTATAGTGGTGAATGTAATTCGTTTGCTGATATAATATAGACAACATTACGAGCATAGTTTGACAGCATCTTGTGTCATCTTACCACATCCATGAAGCATTGGACTAGCCTAGGAAGATCCACAAAGACAACTCTGCTCTCCCTAGACACTTCTATTGATTTCTTAGGCCGTACACCTTCTGAGGTCTCAGTACTGAACTCTCTGAGATACTCATCATAGTTAAGTATCTCTCGACCTGTCTCGACACTTCTGATCCACAATGGTTCACCTGCAGATGCCATTTTCTGCAGCTCTTCTAATGCTTGATTAACATTGTCCATGATCTTTGCCCTGTCGACTCCAAAGACTCCAGTGTACAACTCTAGGGAGCTTTTAGTCTCTTGATCATTTGAAGTAGAGCAAGCAGCAGTTTGGAAGACTGTTCCTGGTGGATATCTGTTAACTATACCTCTAAGTTTCTCGACCTATACAAGTAAACAAACAAAGACGTTCTAGTATGAATGTCTCTACCATAGCAATTCAAGTTCATGATCGTTATACTCGACTTCAAAAATTTAATCTACCTCGACTTTAAGTCTAGCATTTTCGATCTTTAGTTGTTGATCATCAGCTACCATTGCAGAATCCCCAGTAGAGGCAGAGAATCCACATTTAGGGCAAGAAGACTTTTGTATATTCTCCCTTAAGGACTTGTATTCTTCTTTAAGCTTGTCCAACTCAGTCTTCAATAGCGAATTTTCATGGCGCTCTTGTATAGCCTAATGTCGAAAAAACATGATCATAGTTGTCCGAATTAAAGTACTAGATGAAGGTTACATTCCCTACAAATAGAAGGATACCTTAATCTGAGTTCGACGATTTTGGAACCAGAACTTGACTTGCCTAGGATGAAGGCCTAATTGCTTGCTAAGTTGTTGTCTTTGCTTCTCATCTGGATGGGGGGACTCTTTAAACAACCTGCATTTTATCTCATAATATCAGATTGAATATCCTTGATATATTTCAGCATAAAATTATCAACAATTGTATCAACCATAATAAGTTGGTACGTCACTGAAGATCATTTGTTGATTTCATTAAGTAGCAAGACAATTTTGAAATTGATGATTGATTACATTTGCAAATCCGTCTTAGACTAGTTCTTCATTCCACAACTCGTAGTAGACACCTAACTAGCACGATACTTTAAGCATTCTTCTAGACTCTTACGGATGACCATTATGTAAAGACAAGTTTTTAAATTACATTTAAATTGAAACGGTAAAAACTCCGGCGAATTTCTTACCTCGCACTTGAAGTACTAACAAGTAACAACACAAATTAATACACACCCTCTAAAAAGTACTCCAAATTAAAATTGTCACTCACGTGTAAGCAATAAGACAATATGGGTCTAGAAAATTGATGGAACCAGGCAGAATCCATGGACAATAACTTTCAATGAGTGGACGCATAAAGAGATAAAAGACAATAAAGATAAAGAGCAAAAAAACATAGGGTATCTACTCTAGCTCGATTCTCGAATTATAGGACTCTTTTCAACTCTTTTCTCTTTATTGTATTTAATTTGTAATTAAATAATATTATACCTAAAAATCAACCCTAATCCAAATTATTAAAGCTTAATTTTTACTTAAAACGATTTGAACATAAGGAATCTAGCTTCTAAATTAAAAGATGAGCTAAGAGTTAAGACAAGCATTGCACACTTTTGTAGTTTTGCATGTCATTTGAAAAGTTTTAAGCATCTAACCTTTGTGTAAGCTTATTACATTTCAACTCTTGTAGATCATATATGCCTATGTGTTATGGGTTATCACATTTCATCGTAAATGCTTTTTTCATTACGGGAAAATTTATAAATTAATTTTAATACGGATGGTACAATAGAATTATGGTGATGGGGTCGATCGATTATTAATTTGAAACAAGCCAAATAGAAACAACACTACCCAACACTCAACAATTAATACAAGGAAATGCCAAATTACCCATCTCAAAATTGTGTGGTCATTCATCACATATTCTCAAACTTTAGTTCGCATAATTGGCATCATAATAGGGAAAAGAAAAAAAGAGAAAAGATAACAAAATAAATCCGCTTTTGTCACAACAAAATAGTCAATTGAAAAAGATCACACCACCGGCCATGCACAAAGACCCACATTTCCTTAATGAACACATATGTACGTCATTTTCGCCATTACTTCTGACTTCCTAATCACCTGAACTCCAAATTAGAGGTGATACACCACTTACGTAGTCGAGTTATACTTCAGTAAAATCGTAAATTATTAATTTCTCATCTGATCTTTAAATTTTTACGCTTATATATATATATATATATATATATATATATATATATATATATATATATATATATATATATATATATATATATCTTTTAAACTTGTTAACGTGTTTCTCATATTCAAATCAAAACCGTTAATAATAATAATTCAAACCACGAGAAGAAATACGATGTAAAGTTTGAGGCTTACGCTTCCATTTCACGGATTTGTTCAGTAGTATGACGATGATACTTCTTCCGCTTCTTCTTCTTCCCCTTGTCATCTCCACCACCACCACCGTCGTCGTCATCCTCGTCATCATCCACATTAGTCAACATGAAGTCAGCATCCTCCGACCTCGACCGGGCCGGGCCAGAATTCTCGCTGCTAATCTCCACCGTGTCCTCCGGCCGCAAAATTCCTCCACCACCGCTCCCTTCATCTCCCTCCTCCACGTCGCCACTCTTCGCCGCCGATTCCCCCGCCTCCGCCGCTCCTCCCCTAAATATCCCAGCCTACAAAAAGAGAAAAGAAAAACATAGTCACTTCGATAAAAACTAACAACTTGTCGGTTATTTACGTTTGGTTTGAATTCTGTACGTAAAAAAACCTAGTACGTCCCTCCGTTTTTTTCACGTTCTTTTCTCAAATGTAACGTAAAGAACCTGGATAAACGGAGGGAGTACGAAAAATGGAAGAGTTAAAAAGAGAAAAAAGAGAGAGGGAGAGTACGTACGAGGGAGAGGGAGAGAGCGGGGGAAGCGAAGAAGTCCTTAGGAAAAGGAGGATTGGGAGGGTTGTTAGACATGTCGACGCCCATTTGCAGAAGGGAAGTGAAGTTAAGTTTGTGAGAGCAAGAAAAAAAAATGTGGCGTGTTAAGGAAGTGTTTAGAGAGAGGACGTGCAGATGAGATGAGAGAGATTGAGGGTGGGGGTGGGGTCCAGGGAGAGTTAAGGATACAAAAACAAATATCAGAGGAGAGAGAATGTGGGCTGGTAGAGGTTGACTGGTAGCAATTGAGGGAATGTAGCAGCTGAAGATTGAGAGAGGTGCTTGTTTCTATGAGATTCAAGGGTTTCCACATTTTGGCGTGGGTGCTCTCCCAACTAACCACTTTTTTTTTCTATTTTTTTTCCGAACGTTTATCGAGAAGTTAAAATCCGTTACTAATCGACCAAATTTGAAGTAATAAGGATTAACGGAATTATCGATAAACTTATTATTAGGAGTAACGAGTGTCTTAGACTTTTTGACTTTTCGTGTTATGAGAATGTGTTGATGATTTTTGACCTGTGCTTGGGTCCAGGGCGTGTGGGAGAAGTCGAAGGCCCTGGCGAACTTCAAGAACGGGGCCCCTAAAAGCCGATAACATGTGTTAATCAAATAGTGAAAACTATCGAATTCTAAAGCATTGACTCATTGTAATCCTAAAGAGTATTTTCGTTAAGTGTGCTAGAGTAAAAAAGTAAAGTCCACCGGCTTAAAAGATATTAGTTGTTGTACAGCGTAGACAAAAATCTTGTAAACGGGCACGAGGGGATTCGAACCCTAAGTTGTGTATCATTACCATAAGATGTGTATTTTACCACTAGACCAAAGTAGATTTAGTGATGTTTAGGCAATTTGTATAGTATATATTATGGATTTATGGGGCCGGCATAAGCCCAACTCGTCCAGCCTCCCCCACGCCTCTGTTCGGGTCTATTAATTGATAATTATTGTGTAACGTGTAATGTGTCAAAGTGTTGCGCGGAATGATTCATTTATTAGTTTAGACAATGGTTATTTGTATTTATAATTTAATTTTGTTTTTGGGTGATGTAGTTGGAGTCTTGTAGAGTGGTTAGTAGAGGGAGTGGTAAGAGTGATCTCAATTGCAAATGGTCTATTCACCCGTGGTCTCATGGATGTGGACTTGTGTCATAAAAAGAGGAAAGAAATTTTGGCTCTCAAGTTTACACCTACTTCCCCGCTATTTGAATTTGTTTTAATATGATTATAAGACTGTGTAATATCTAATGATTATAAGCTAAGGTGTTTAGACATGTATGTGTTAACTAGTTTGATGGCCCGTGCAACGCCTTTAAATTATAAAATTATGTAAACGAATTTTTTATCTCAAACCTAAAATCTCATTTCAAACACCCGTGTGATATTTGTAATGTAGTTAGATGGAAACTCACCTTTAAAAACCTAAAATCTCATTTCGAACACCCGTGTGATATTTGTAATTTAATTAGAGGAAAAGTCACATTTCAAAAGCCAAAGTCCCATTTTGAAACACCCGTGGGATATTTGATCAAATTGCCATAAATCAAGTATAATTACTATATTACATAACTATTTTCCATAAATCAAATAATAATCTTATTTTATTAGAATAATATTACCATGTACTTACCGTATCCTATTTTGGATAAACATTATTTACAATATGATAATATTATATGGCACGTGTCAGCGTGAGAATTGAGCGAGTTCAGGATTACATATATATTAGATTAATAATATTTTTCCTGTAATTTAGTTTACGCAGGGCCGACCCTGAGGGTAGGCCGGGGGTGCGACGACCTAGGGCCCACGACCAAAAGGGGCCCCATCTGATGAGCTATACAGTAGTTATAGTTATATAAATTAAGCAGCAATATATTATGTAATGATATTCATAGCATACTGGTAGTAGATGCTACATTCTTGTGTATGAGCTTGGGTTCGATTCCTGTTTCCCACACTTGCTGTTGTTTTTTTTTTTCTTTTTTCAGTTTACTATCACCTCTTTGTTCATTTTTCTTTGGCTAATTACTAAGGATTTCCTTGTTCCTTTTTCTTTGGCTAATTATAAATGATTTCCTTGTTTTTGTTCCTTTGTGTTTTTAATCACCATATTTCCTAGTCTTTCAATTCATAACCAAGTTTTAGTCCTATATTGACACGCTAAAGAATCATGCAACTCACTATACTTAATATAAAAATAATAATTTCCATCGAAATACAAATGCTATACTCCCTCCGGTCCAGATTAAACTTCCCATCCTCTTTTTTAAGGTTTTGACTTTGTTTTCCCCATTTCCAAAATATTACGTTTTTTGTCGAGTGAATATTATAGAGGCAAGATAAAGATGTTGGTTATAACTAGCTTTTAAATTTATTTGCTAAATGAATCATTAAGAATTATTTATTAGCTTTCCTTTTAAGGTGCGCAAAAGGTAGCGGGAAGTTTAATCTGGACCGAAGGGAGTACATTTTAATGACTCTAACGTAGTTGATTCCGCGATTTAACTTATTTAAAAGCGACTATACCCACACTCAAAAAAAAAAAAAAATTCGCTCCCAATCCTAAGAAAATTTTTACGAGAATTGCCGAAAATTTGAGCATTTAGGGGCCCATAATAGTAATTTCGCACTAGGGCCTCCAAAATGTCAGGAACGGCCCTGAGTTTACGATATGAGTTAGAAGTACATAAAGGAAAATTATGAGCAAATTTCGGATTTGGATGGTTAGTAATTTGGATTGAAAAACGAACATTTGAATTAAAAAAAGTAGTAGCTTTTAAAAGAAACTATTTTCACGAAAGTAATAATGTAGAAAGATCGAACCATAGTTTTATTTTCTTACAAGAGTCAATTTGAACTTATCGGTGACATGGACATTTATCTATATGTATGCAATTTTTATTTTTATTTTCTTCATTTGATTACAAGTTCGATTAATTTTAAAATGTTATCGTAAAACTGGACTCAATACATTCAACTAATAGTGTGGGGTTGAGTGACCCAATGACCCATAAGCAAAAAGGGCTATAGTCGTAGATGAGTGTCAATAACATTAATGCTTGACATTGCGAAATGGTAAAGAAACATGACATGAGAATAAAACAGAGTAAACATATAAGAGCCTGTTTGGTATCGTTTTCAGTTTTCAGTTTTCTGTTTTTTTGAAAATCAAAGTCCCGTTTTTTAAAACCAGAAAAAGTGGTTTTCAGTTTTCAGTTGTCAGTTTTCATTTTCTGTATGACTACTATAAGAACAAACAATTTGAAGTTAATTTTGTAACTCATTTAACTAAATATTTTACGCAAAAAAACCAAAAACTGAAAACGGCAGTGATACCGAAGAGCCCCTAAGCAAATAATTAGAATGAGTTTGTTTCTTCATGTGAAAGAAACTTTAGAGATTCTAAATACATATCGTACAAAACAAAGGTGAGCCATAAATAAAGGCTGTAAAAGTAACAGAAAGATTTACAAACTTAAAGAGGTAAAAAACAAATACAAAACCAAAAGGAAAAATGATCAGAAGAAAAAACATGAGCTACTTTCACCAAAATGGTGTTTGCTTATCAACTGATTAGATGAGTTCATAATTCCTGTTTTGAGAAACATCCAAAAGTAATAAATCCATACATAACAAAATAGTAATTGTTGCTATCCTCATGACATGTTAGAAAAAGTAACATTTTGATGTCTAAAAAGTGAAGACGACGTGTCGATGTATTCATGCCGTAGCCTTATGCCCTTATGCATGTGTTGAAAACATAATGTGACTGAGATGAAAGCCGTCTCGACAATAATATTGGTCATTTAGTACAATAAAACGAGTGCAAATCTTTTTACAAGTCATTTTGCTTTGCTCTGTCATATTCATCGACCATTGAGTAAATATAGAGCGTCGGTCTATCACAACATTCACGAGTAGGATTGCCACGAAAGTTTATGGGTCATTGGTAAATCACGTTTACATTGTACAGATTAGAGAATAAGAGTGTAACAACCGCATGAAAACTCTGTTAGTAAAAATGTACAGTAATAAAAGGGACATGTTTACCTTTCTCAGATTGTTTCTGCCATCGTATCCCTCAGTCTTGTGCACAATGATGCACCTAACAGCAGATTAAGCATCCTGACCTAACATGATAAAAAAGACACCGAAAACAATGGAACGAATGCATATGATTTATTCTGAAAGATTACATAACTTCAAATCAGATTAATCAAAATGACCAGGCGCAATCCAACGCGGAAATCTCAGAATTCACATTTTACAGGTAGAAGAGATATCTGATATACATACTGCACAGATCTATAGTCCTTTACTGTCAATCCTGAAGCACAATGCTAAACCTTTTCGCATAATGGAAAATATCCAAAATAGCTCATCAATTCACTAATGCAGAACTTAAAGCGACAATAGTCAACATGGTAAATCACTAAATCATACTCGATCTCAAAGGCCAAGAGGTAAGGTTGAGTATATCTGAATTCTCTACCCGGAGTCCCCGACTATGAAAGACCGACTTCAGAGAAGGTTGTAAGAAATGTTGATTCATTACAAAGAGGAAATCAGCTTCAACAGACAGTCATTAGTTGAAGCTTTTGAACATTAGATGAGATGTTAATTTTAGGCAAGCAGGTGAAAAGCTACCCACCAAACTTCATTATATGCCCCATAGTCATAGATGATGATTAACTTCATGATTTTTAAGAGGAGTTAATGAGGATTGAGATTTTAGACGACTACAATAAAAGTATGATGCAAAAGTTGCTCCAAATTAACAAAGTGAGAACTATTTCGAAAGGTGTTAATACTTAATACAATGATACGTCAGTTATTCATGAATGACCCACAAATTCAATTGCTCAATTATGAGCTCATCTAAATTGTGAATGATGAATGAATTTTTTCCACCTTCATTTGTCCCTTGGTAGTAATGGTAACTAATGATAATCATAACAAAAAGGACGATTTCCTTTCTACTTCAATAGTCAACACGCCCACCCTTAAAAAGGAAACAGAAAATTCAACTAAGATCTCCTAACTTTCGAGTTCTTAACCAGATAACCAGGTCTACACCTGCAAAGAACTCGAAACTTGCTCAAACTACGACAGGAAGACTCGATTAGTCGTGACTCGTGAGAACTAAGTCCATCATCACTGACACCATGTAACCAGAAAAGACTCTAACCAAATATTTTGTTTCAGAATTACCCTCTAATTTGTATTCCATATCACATGGCTGTTTTTCCCCTGCATACTAGTATATAGAAAGGTACAGATAAAATCAACATGGTTCATTGCGAAAGCAAGTCAACCCGATAAAAGAAACCAGTGGTTGTGCATATGCATAATTCGACCAGACCATAATGTTAAAGAAAACGTAAGATAATGAAAGAACCTACATTTAGCCATAGTGTTGACGCTTGTTCGTTTTAGTAAGCTGCATCCAAACCATAAACCTAAACAGTAATTTTCAAGAGTTCAATTTAGACCTGCAATACAAGAAATAACTTCAGCCAAGAAACTGTAATTTGATCTTAACTATTTCTCTTTTATGAAGTTTCGGTAGCAGTGATTCTGGAGTATCTTTTTTCAACATCTCATTATTAGCGATGTTAAGCATGGGAAGAGAACACCCACAAGTCTCAACTAACTGTCCTCCCTAGTTATATTCCATGAGTTGCTTCTAGGTCACAGCCTGATCTCACAATCCATACCGCTTGTGCTACCAACGCAATTGTGCAACTATACGACCATTAATGTGTCTACAATATATAAAAATAATACTACATGTACATCACATGCCAGAAGCATTTGTATGAACATGTATGATTAATGTTAACTGCACACGAGATCCCACATTCTTTTGGGCTGTTCCTAGGGGCCAGAAGTCTTTAAAGGTGTGATTCCAGTTGCTATCTGCTGATGGCACATTGTTAAAAAGCAGCAGTGATCAACTGTGCCTATAGTAAGAGGAAAATGAAAGATACCCAATAGCCCAATAGGACATTTTGCATAAAGAAAGAAGTGCGGATCATCACAATCCTCCTATACCTATACTCAAGGAACTAACTGAGCTTAGAGAAAAAAAAAATATTTTGATAAAAGAAGGAAGATATTTAAGGGAACCGTAGAATATCTTGTCTTAGACTAAAAATGGCAGCCCGGTGCACATTGGCGTTCTCGCAAAGCACAAGGGTGTACACGGGGCAAGACTTACCTTTTTTTTTTTAAATATCTTGAACTATCTTTCCAAAAAAATTATCTTGGACTCGCGCATTTAAGTTCATAGTCTTGTTATAAGAAGCCTACTTTGAGGAGGCCCAACTGTTTGTCTTAGCTACTGGCTACTCGCCTACTCTGCATCCATACCATTCCCTCCAATCCCCCCCCCCCCCCCCACACCCAAAAAAATAAGGAAGAATCGAATGAGTGAAAAGAAAGAAGAGATAAGACCCTTTCCTGCCGCACCAATGATATTTAAAATAATATAGGACACACCAACAAGGTAAACAGAAAGTAAAACCATTGCAACATAGGCACATAGCAATGTATGACTTCTGTGAACACTCGTTAGATGGCAGTGAGCAGCAGCAATTCGGAAATTGAGTTGATTAAACTGTAAACACTGCTACCTTTCCAAGAAAAAGCCCAGTACTCTGGTAGCACTCCTGTTATCTGAGTAATAACCAAGCACAGACTGCTGCTGCTGTTCCAGCCGATAACTACTTGCTCGCAGAAAACCTACTATTGATGTCAGAAAAAGATTCAGCAAACTTTTTGACATTCGCAATTTCTGCAGAAGAGTACCATGTTCCTGGACTTCACTTGTGTTCATCAAAATCTAATATCAATGTCTGGAAAATAAACTTCCCACATAATTTCTTCAGCAGAACAATAACCTTGTTGACATTTATATGTTCTTATATAGTTATATGAAGTATATGCAAATGAGAGTCAGCTTAATTTGTCCTAGTTCCTACACATTGTATGGCAAATTAGTTAAACATATCTTGCATGATATCAGGTCAAATATGAACCCTTACTCCCACTTAATGAAGCTGCCTCAACATAGAAACCTTAAAATTACGTATGTAAACAAAAAACATCCATTTGTTCTCATTCTGTCTGCTTACGACTATCATAGATTTCGTACATCATGAGAATCAAACTATCAGGGGGATCTTGGTGAGGACTAAATGTACTTGATCCATACTTGAGTTGAGTTGATGCCAGAGCATTATTTTGCATTTTCCCAAAACAAAACACAGTTACTAAAGGTTTGCTAATGGGGAGCGTGCATAGGTAAAACAGACACCAAAGCTTTTTAGCTCACTTCCTGCAAGTTTAGAGATTTTTGTCGGCAAACAATCTGCAACATCAGTTAACTCCAGTCCTAACAATTAATTTTCTGATTCCTATATCTGAAAGAACGCTTAGTCAGTTAGAAGTTTCCAGTTGGAAAAATGGTCACTCAAATTCTCCTTGCTGCCAGAGAGAAACCGTGATTCTAAGATGGTCACTTAAAGAATCTTACTAAAAGTGGTCACTCAAATTCTCAGATACGCAGTTCAAATTCATTCGTTTTTTCTAAATAATGGTGGACACGGGGGTATTACTTAAACAAATACTAAGCCATTTTACACAGCTAAAACGTAAAATTCAATGAAAGTACTGTCTTTGATGCAATCAACCAATGCCTGCTGAGAGGTAATACTTATTGTGCAGGACTGTTTCAAGGTCAAGCACAAGGGAAGGGCCTAAAACTTCACCTCAGTACTCGCTGCTTAAAAATACTAAGAGGATAATGTTCTACAGTTTTAGACATCCAATATAAACGGTTGGTTGAGTTAGCAAAGTCTGCGTTATAATCATCAGTCCACAAACAGGCAAACAGAAAAAAGGTTAGGTAAGAATTGAGAGAACAAATAAGCATGCTTCTTTTGAACAGATTCTGAGGACTTGAAGTAAATTTGCCATATAGTAATGTGACACTACCTGAAATTTAAGGAACGCTCTCCTTGAAGAGACAAATATATAGCATGAGAGGCGATAACTCGTTCAGCCCTACAAAAGACTTGTGTGGTCGTAGATGCACAGACAGAACACCTTTCAGATGAGCCACATCTGAGGTGTTGATCTGAGGTGTTGGCAATCAATGATAAGCAAAGGAATCAATTGTAAGTTTGTAAGCACTCTCTGAACTACAAAAAAAACATCATAAACATACTTATAAAAAAGTTTCAAGACATGTGCACAGGCAACAAGCAATCAAGGTTCGTATACCATTAACAACTCTTACCCGATAACAATCACAATTCAACAGCCAATCAATCAGAGTACCACTCAACTATTTACTGTATCTGAAATTCTGAAATCTTCCCCTAGCTGCAAAAGCTAAACCTAAACACGAGTCCCTCATACAGAACTAAACTGTTTCGCATTTGAACAACAATTATCCATACCAATCAAAAAATTATGTTCCTCCACTTTAATAACAAGTAGCTTGACTTCACAACCAAAAACATTTTAAACATGCCCTAAACCCATCATTTTCAATGTTAATCAACAATGCAGTATGTTCACGGAGTAGCACATACTCCCGCAATATGTAACAGAGCAATATTGTGGCAAACCGCTTATGAATCCGTATCACAACCTCACGCATTAATGCAAGGTAAAACACGAGCATGTAATCTCGGGTATACCTAGGAATTTTACAAAACAACAACACCAGCTTTACCCCGGTGCCTTAAAGGCTTCCGCCATAAGGCGAGGTAGAGGGGTCGGATGCACGCAAGTCTTACCCCTATTGAAGCATAGAGAGGTTGCGCACGGATTACCCAAAATGAAAATTGTTTCGAGAATCGCACCGACTGACTCCTCCTTCACAAAACAAGAAGCACAGACACATTGATGAGCCATTTGGCTTTAATCCATTATATCCCAAAGCCAAAGATCCAGCTTAAATTACACACTACTAGCAATAGAATTAAACTAATGTCCTCAATTTTAATACAAAAAGCAACAATCTTTGGCCCTAATTCATACATAGTCAAACAAATGAAAACCCTAAATTCTATTCTAAATTCGGTCTACTTTGGCGGGAAAATTCTATGGAAATTTCAGCGTTAAGCACATTCGTGGATTAAATAGTGATTGCATAAAAATGATGGGAAAAGAATAAGAAGAAGCTTACCATATGGGAGTGATATCGGATATTATCGTCGGCGATTTGCGCCGGCGCCGGCGAGTTACCCGCATCCCTTTGTCTGCAGGAGTTACACTGTAGTTGTGAATTTGGGTAAATGTTTGTGGTGAAAATTTAGACAAGTTTAAATTGAACTGTAATTGTTTTGATGAAAAATACTTTTGACTCAAACTTTAGGTAATTTTTTATGTTATTTAGTTAACCGGAGGATACCTAAATGGCTAGATTTGACGCAACTGACCATTTGATAGTTGTGAGTCGTGACCAAGTCTATTAACATAAGGTTTGCTAGCTCTATTACTATTTATTTATGCTGAGATACATCATTAGAGGGGGGAAAGAGAAAATGATGAGGCTCGAATGAAAATCCCAACGTTCCCACCTACTCTGAGACACTTTGAGAGCGGATACACAAAATAAATCATTATGTTAGGGGGAAAAATCCGCCAAAATTACATCTTCCGAATAAGTTAGGCCATTGACTCTTACATTTCATCCTCCTTTGATTCTCGAGCTACCAGCCTCATTTAGCTAACCTATATGGCTAACGCTACTTCATTTGACTCGTACAACTCCAACTTGAGATTTTTTGAAACGAACTTATCGCGCTTTTTAGTTTATCCAAATGGAAATCAAAATAAGTAGATTACGTTGGAATTAGTGAAAAAACAAATCAAATGGGGGACTATCGAGAAAAACACAAAAAAAAAAAAAAAACCCTAGCCCCTCTCTAAAAAATAATCTACTCTCTCTTCCTCTTGGCCTCTCTCCTCTTTGATTAGTTTGGGGCTGCCATCAGATCCTTTATGCTGTTGGTAAGCCCCTTATAATCGTAATATTGATTTATAGGTTTTATTTTGGTTTTGCAGAATAAAATTCTCACCATTGATTGATTTCATACCGTCTATATTTGGCTCCATTGTGTGGTACTTTGTGACTCCTTTGTGAGGTTTATTTGTCTCCATTGTGAGATCCTTGTGACTCCTTTGTGAGGTAATTTGGCTCCATTGTGATACCCGTTTTGGCTCCTTTGTGAGGTTTTATTGACTCCGTTGTGAGGTCTTATTGGCTCCTTCGTGAGGTTTGATCTCTTGATCAGCGGTGTTTTTTCCTATTTGTTCAAGACGAAAGTTGTTCGCAGATCGGTAATCCTCAATGAATTCAGCATCAAATATCGTTAACTACGTCAATTGCCTTTTCTTAGTCGAGTTACACAGATCTCTACTGCCGATGAAAGACGCAAAGACGTCGACGTGCGAGGGATCAATTTTGTTAATTAGTGAAGGATTGTGTCAATTAGATTTTTTTGATGATATTTGTATCGTTACAATTCTTGATGTAAGTGCCGTTTAACGACTATATTAATGAAATTCCGTTTTATTTCAAAAAAAAAAAAAAAAAAAAATCAAATGGGAACATTAAAAGAATACAAAAAATAAAATTCAGGATGAAATTGGTCAAAAATCAGAGTGGGCATTCTGAGCCACACAGTCTCAGTCTACTTTCAACTTCATTGTTACTCTCCTCTGCTCCCAATTTGGTTCTTCACACTTCAATCAACTGCCAGTTGCTTCAGAAATAAAAAGGGGTAAAAACTTTAACTTGTTCATCACCTTAATCTTGCTATTTCATAGTATTAACACTCTGATTTTATCTAAAGTTTGAAACTTTACTATTCAGAATTGTTAAATAAATGGCTTCAATTGTTGCAAACTTGTCTCTGCCCATTTTAATTAATGGGTCCAAATCCTCATTGCAACCCATCTCTAATTTCCCAGTTTTCGCAATCTCAGGTTAGCTTTTCATTTCTTGTTTATTTCCAATTTTTTTTTTTTTTTTTTTTTTTTTTAACAAATGAATTGGTTGTTAGATTATTTTGTTATTAGCTGCATATTGGGTTTTCATTGTTCTTAACTCAGCATTTTGGGAATGGGTTATATGCAGATTAGTGCCCATTAATTTAAGTTTTCGAGGTCGGTGTCGAATTAGACGGTGTAATTCTGCTGAATGGTCATGTAAATCTGTTAGGGGTATAGTCCAGATATTGGATAATCACCACATGAATTATTCTGCTGCATAAGGCGATATATTTTGGTCCGGTGTGTGGCAATAGTTTGTCATTGTTTGGTTGTGAGAGGAAAAGACATTCAATGTTAGTTTAATGAATTGTAAGTTGTAAGTCATATCAGTTGCCCCGGAATGAGGTAGGTTGGTTTTGCCACTAATTGAGAGGATCGACTTAAGTTTTATAGTGTTCGTTTGGATGTTTCGCGAAATCCTGGGATTTGGAAGTTCCTAGGAAGTGGAATATGGTAGTTATGTAGTGTTGTTTGTTAGCCAATTTTTTTGGAATTCTACTCTTTGTATAAAGTTTCTTACTTAAGAGGGCTACTTAGGTGGGACTTTGTAGAGGAAGTTCAACGTCCTCCGTTCATCGAAAATCCCAATGTATTCCAAGTCCCTAGAAAATGTTGATCTAAAAAAGGGGTTTTCCCAACCAGCTGAGAATCTTTTTTTTTTTTTTTTTTTTTTGGGCAGGGAATCTTTCAGGAAAAAACTTGTTACAATGTTACTTAATTTACGCTGATTAAAAGTTTGAGAGTAGTGCTAAAGATCTTAGCTTGACACTTCATAGGTTTGGACTTTGGTGTAGACTTCTTTCAGCTTGCCATCAAGTAGCATAGATTCCTGCATCATGGTCCCTTTCCCTGAGACTTCTTACCTGATTTTGTTCTTATAAACCGAGCTAGAATTTATATCTCAGTTATTCTGTGAGGTTTCAAGAGATTTTGTACTTCATCAGATGTTCCAATAATAAAGCCTGGTTAGTTTTCTAGAAACACGTGTTGTTTATAATCGTGATTTTGCTTCCTCGTATAAATTTCATTTGAAAGAGGAGTGGGCTGTCACTCTGTGAGTCAATGAGTCATCATTATCACTACAAACCTGAACATATATAGTGAAGTTAATATCAACTTCCTCTTAGTTTAGATAAGGCTAGCCAGATTGTGCTACAAAACTTTAAACTTATACTCTTTTTCTAGGCGTTTCAGGGCCTAGCTTACCTACGCAGACTATTATATATTCTAGGAAAAAGAAAAAGAAATCTGAAGTTGGAAATCTGTAGTATAGATGAATGTTTACTATGAAATTGATGTTGAATAACATAACCAAACACCTGTTACCGAAAAAACTTAGGAAGTACGTTGCAGGCATACATTCACATGCATTATGAGTAAAAAAGAAATAAATTGAGAAGTGGCAGCTCTGAAAATATAGCAAATTGCTTGGCTGCCTAAAAAACGCAAAGAGTATAGGAAATGATTGCGGAGCCGTGATTTCGCAAGTATCTACCCTGTGTGAATACTTTCTATAGCCGCCGAGGGTTGAGGAATAAATGGTCGTTGTATTGCTGATGGTGCATCTATAACGAGTGTCTTGGTCTTAATGTGTGTTTTTTCGGGTATATGAATAAAAAAAGATATGGTTGCATGAGGGGTTGATGAACATGATGATTTGATTGGATATCTGAAAACATTTGTCGGCATATCTAGTACCACTACTTGAGCATCTGTAAAATGGAACTGCATTGTTAGAATATCATCATATTAGTTCAGAGTGGGTAGTGGCCAGGGGGTACTAGTGGTAGCCTGGCGGACTGGTTAGTTCTGATGACATGGTTTAGTCCAATATTGTTGTACTTAAGTAGGTTAGATCACTGGTATTGGATGTCATTACTTTCACTTGCTACCCAAGTTCAAACCTTGTGGCAGCTATTTGGTTTTTCACTACCTTTTAAAACTTGTTCGCTATGATCTTTAACCTTGATGGCCTGCAAGACGGTTAGAGATGGCGATTCATAAGGCTTGGTTATTGTTGTTGTTGTTGTTGTAAGTAGGTTAGAACCAGCCATAAGGCATCTCCCTGATAGATTTTAGCTTATTTTCTACCATTGCTTTCTTGGTTGCTTAATACAGATGGAGCTTGAGTTATTGTTAGCAATTCCCAAATTATCTGGACAAAGGGACCTCTTTTTTTAGTGTTGAGATTGAGGTTGTTAGTGCTTGCTTAGATTATGAGTTTATGACAAAGTTGGGCGTGATCTTTCCTCCTAAGGGATGGATGCGTGCCAGAGTCTCTCCTTGACTTCATAAACCAAGGAAGGATGGATTTAAAAACCTTAAGCTTGTCTCAGGCAAACCATCCTAGTTGTTTTATCTTCAACCTTTTGGTTGTCTTCGTACATTATTTATGTACTGTCACCATTTATGCATAACTCAAAGTTGGACAACTTATAAACCTATCATCAGCGATTATAAATTGGCAATAGTGTTGGATCAAGTGAACAACTGATGGTTTTAATGTGTATCTCTGCAGCTTGTCTTTAATTCATACACCCTCCAATCCATCCAATTGTTCCCATTTTCTATTTTCGTCAATTTCATCCAATTGTTCCCACTTCCTTTTTAGGCAAAATTTCCTTCTCAAAAGGATGAAAACTCCGTCTGTCCTCTGCCCTTGCCTAGAAAATTGGTCCAATAGCAAATGGGAACAATTGGATGGGTCAGAACGAGTATGAATTATATAAATATTGATGGATGTTGGTCCATGAACAGTTTAAAAGAGTTTTTTCAGGGAAGACTCCAGTACAATTTAGTTCCCAATTCAAAAAGGCAAACATCTGTTGTGTGTTCAGCATTAAACTTTTGTTTGGCAGAATGACTTGTATCAGTGGTCAGACCCTGTGTCCGTGTGTTTTATCAAAATAGATATTTGTAAGATGTTCTCAAGTTAATGGTTTATCTTAATTTCAGGAAGACAATCTCGTGTATCAGTTGCAGTGAAAGCAGCAGGTGACAGCTCTGATTCTTCGACATCTCTTGTCGAATCTGTTCAGAATGTTGTGAGGACTCTTCTGCAACATTGTTCTTGAATCTTTCATTCATGTTTTTCTCTTGCTTGCTTCATTTCAGTCCTCTCCACTTGGTGATCAGTTAGCTTTGTTGCAACTTGAATTACAAAATTGACATGAAAAGACCGTCTGCTGTAAGCATAGGGCATGATTCTATTAATTGCTTCGTTTCTTGTTACAGTGGGAAAAACCTGAGGATCGAATTGCTGTAATTGGTCTTGGTTTGACGGGTATCATAGCACTCTGGGCTTCATCAAATTTTATTTCGGTAAGGGCCATACAACTTTTATGTACTTTGGTTGTTACAGGCATACAGCACATCCACGAGCATTGTATGTGTCGTGTTCTTTCTGGCTTGAAGTTTGCTAGTTCTCAAATATCTATTGTCTTACAATTTAAGGGTTATGAGTGTTGCTGCCGTGAGGTACTAGGGCCCTTGTTTATGCCAATGTCTGATATTGTGCTAATGTTTAAGAGTTGATTTGTTGAAATTTGGCTGCCACCAATGATCTTTGTTGCTTTGATTGCCAAATGTTGCTCAGACTCGGCTACTTGTTGGCAACAGCCATACATGTCTGGGACTCTGCGTATGAGACTTGACCATTTTTTGAATTCGTTTTCTTTTTCTGGATTTTTTTTGGGGTATTTTGCTTCAAGTGAAGTGGCAAGGATCCGTGCTCACGTCCGAGTATCTGGTTCCCGGTAGGACTTGAAGAAAAATGACAAGTCTGGGCAACGCGAATAACATGGGGTTATACAACAACAACCAAGCCTTATTCCCAAAATGATTTGGGGTCGGCTAACATGAATCGTCCTCCAGTAACTGTCTTGTGTGCCATAAAATTTCGAGAACGTTGTGAACCATTTAAGAATATTGAAACACTTTCAAAAGGAGTTTTAGAAAGTCATCAAAATAAATAAATGTTTGAAAATTAGTGAAAAACATATGAACTTTGAACACCAAGTGAGGAAAAGTTTCATTATTTCATTATTTCTGACTTCTTCTATCAGCTAGGGCTATAGGGAATTTCAACCTGTGTTTTCCTGTACTGATCATTCTTTCTGTTTTATCAACAGGCAATTGACAAGCTTCCTGTCATCCCAAGTTTCTTGGAATTCATTGGGATATTGTACTCTTCGGTATGCATAACCTGTTGTATAACTATTTATCCATACTTATGTATCAAACATGAACCAAGATATTTCTCCGAAACGATACAACCTTACTCTCTTCACATAATATCAGAAATTTAGCTAGTGAACTTTTTGACATGTTTCCCGGTGTTGTAGTTGTCCTTGCATGTTGCGCCACATATAAAAACTTCAGAATATTATCAAATTTGTTAGTGTGATTGCTACAATTTGCTAGTCATTCCCATCATTTCCTTGTGTTGAGAGAGGCATGATCAGAAATTAAATCGGAAATATCTTGCTGGCTGAGGCTCGGAAATGAGTGTTGGAAAATTTAGACTTCGCATCCCGATAGCAACAAACGTCAAAACACTTCCAATCTGATCAGTATTTTTCTATATATTTATGAAATGGATTTGTTTTGTCAAGCACTATCATGGAAGTGATGAAACTAGTCATTTTCCTTCTCTCAGATTTTCATTCTTCGCTTGTCATCGTCTTTTACATTTATGTATCCTGACGTCAGATTAATCTTTTTTCCAGTGGTTCGTTTACCGGTATCTCTTGTTCAAGCCTGATAGGTGAGAATTCTACTTCAATATCTTCCTTCGCAGTTGTCCATGTCCATATAGATCAAGTGATCAACATTATGCTGGCCACATTGTTATTACATTCTGATTTTCTTCATTATGACTGCCTGAAATATAAAAACCATCATTTTCTGTTTACAGAGAGGAGTTTCTCCGCAGTATCAACACGTCAATATCTAGCATCTTGGGCCAATGAAGGATGATTATGGTAATTTGTCTCCAGTTTTTTTTTATGTTTGAATCCTCCTGTTACTCATTGACAAACTTCTGCTGTATATTTATATCCCTAACATCAAATCTTTTAAGGTAAGAATTGCGCTTGAGAGTTATATATCCTCTATCAGATCTATCTCTGAAGTAACTTCTTACCATCGTACCTTCGAGTATGGGTCGAGTTTGGTTTGGCTTATGATATGGAGGAAGGGTAGGCTTGCAGAGATAGGGCGTGAAAACATTGGGTATGGTGTCTCATACAACAATAGATTATGTGAATCTAACCTTGAATACCCCTTAAGATGGGACAAGTGACCACTTAGACTGCCTCTAAATCCCGGTGTAGCCGTGTAGGTAGTAGTTATTCCAGAGCTAATGGTAGTGCACTAGTGCGTCAGTTGTTCAGGAATCAGATGTTGTTTCAACTCGAAAACCTTGTTTTTTCTACTAGTAGTGGTTCAGACACGCATCTTAAAAGGATTCTAACATCCTGGAAGGGTAATCTTTAGTCATTACATCAGCTAGAACTTGTCTGTCAATAAGATTCTCTACCCTTTTAAATAGTGCCACAACATCTACTGTTCATCATAGTGGAAATGTGTAAAGTGGAGCCTGGCTAGTTCCCGGAAACTCTTGTTAAACTTCTGCGCACTGGCCACTCCACATCGGATGCTGCTTCAGCTCTTCTGATGAGAGCGCAAACTGATCAAAGTTCTCCACAAAAAGGTTCTGCAAATCCTCCCCTGTGATGTTGTTCATCGCTGTTGAGTCTTGTATGACGTTAAAACCACTGATACAACATCTATTGTCTTCATTATTCAACGGAATCATGCTGCCATTGTAAGCGCAAGCTCTCTCCAATGATTGTGGTTCTTGTGCAGCAACACTATGGACATGTTCTGATTCAACATTATTTTCGCTATACAGAGCAGTCGAATTCTTCCGTTTCTTCTGTGACTGGTGTTGGGCTTCTTCTCTTTGGCTTCCAGTTTCATCGCCTTTTTCGTCTTTCTTATGCACCCTGCAAAAGACTATTTTTTGCCTGCTGGAGCTAAACACTATTGAATATATGAATAAAACTTTTACATCCAACCCTTACTCACAAAATACAGTAGAATTTTTTTTTTTACCTCGAGAATGGTCATCTATATACCTGATCTATCATCGAAGATTCAGGCTATTGATGACATGAAATTCGGTGACAACTTGGCATATTGGTCATTCAGAGCTCGCGTACGATAGTGTGCAACTAACTCTTACCCAAATTTCCTCTCATACATAGATTTAGAGTTCAGTATCATAGAATATATATATTTTTTTTAAACCTCGACCAAGAAAAAAAAAAAAGATGGTTTTTCACTTAGCTGAGTTGCTATAATTATTGATGACATAGGGAGAAATTGTTCTAAATGTAGAATTGTCGATTTGTTCTACCATAAGACGAGTGTTTGAAGTATATATATATATATATGGATCAGAGTACATGTGTGATGTAAAAATTCGACTCGTTTTACTTTATAGTATTTCTATTAATTGATCTACTATTCAATTCTACCATGTATTCTCACCAAAATTTCACAATCATGGTACAAATTAGTTTCAAAATAAATTTATAATAATCCTATCGATGATTCGAATTATTTGTATTTGTATAGTCAACTGAGACGAAGTATATATGCATAACTTAATTTGCATGCGGTTAAAAACTAATTAAGCTAATAAAGTGCGCGTAATAAAAATTATTAAAAGGTACGGTATATATGTAGACTTACATCAATATTAGCACCATGCATCACATAGTCTATGAATTCCTGCTCAACTGAATATTCATGCATGATCCACTTATTTTGTTGTTTCTTCCCCTTATTATTTTGTTGTTTCTGCCCTTTGAATTTGAAACTAAACAACCTTTTGGTACCAATTTGGGTCAACTTACCATTTGCGCTAATATAACATGGGTCAGGCCTCTGTCCGTGCCATGTCCCTTCTCCGGCTGTCCTTATAACCTTTTCATTCGAGTCCTTTTTCTTCTTCTTCAAGAAGGTGAAGAAGTACAACCCCGTTTCATCGGCCCCCGAAAATAGCTCGTCCGGCAACTTATCACTATAAAGATCGATGTCTCCTACTGGTTCTACGGGTTTCCCTGACAGTCTTCTTGGAAAATAACTAAGAAAAATGTCGTTTTCGTCGGGGATAAACTTGTAGCCAACAGGAATATTAGGGTGATTGTAATATGGGGGATAGTTATGGGGATCGTATGTGGTGCTAGTGATTGTCATAGGATTGGGACGTGCACGGGAGCTCGAATGCATGGTTAGCTTCTTGTTGGCATGGTTCAACTTCAAGCTAACAATGTACTTCCTCTAATTAAGGAAGACATTAAGTTTTGGATACGACTGTCTTATTTTAGGGTAAATTTATTATGCTCGTATATATACAAGTTCATCAATATAATTTCCAAAGATAGAAACTTAATGAATAATATTCCTAGTAGAAATAAGAATTTGAAAAAAGATAGAATTAGGATTTAGTTACTATAAGATTTTTCTTGTCTGAATATTAATTAAATAATTATTTGTTGTAGTAAATGTTATTCATGTATTTCTATAGATAAAATGAAAGCCATTTTCCTCAAAAATGAGAATTCTACAACAATTAGTCTCAACTTGATCGATTGTCTCTAACTTCAATGTCTAGCATACAAAATAATGTTCGTCGTTTTTGTAATGTACTAAAATGATCCAAGTGTGAGTAGCTATTGTACAACTTGAATGTAGCGTAAACCGCTTTTCCTTGCTTCGTATTTTGGTCGAAAAATTACTCGTTCAGAGAGAGTCTAGTTCCGGTGGAGCTAGGAGTTGATATCCTTTACAAACCATGGTTATCAATTTATTACGCGTGAAAATCCAATTGGAAAAGTAAAAGGATTAGACCATATCGAATTTTCCTAATCTTTTTTAATTGTTTTTTAAATAAAAACTTCCTAATCTTTAACAACGGTAACTTCATTCCTTTTCCTAAACCAAGAAATATTTCCGACTTAACATCAGATTTCATGTTGCTTGAGTATGAAGCTCATCAAACCGACCGTCTCCTAATCGATTCTATATAAAGTCTCGTACTTCAGCGCTCTCATAATCTCAATTCTCTGCTCCTCAATTTGTTTCTCGCTCTGAAAATCAAATAAATTCAGAGGAAAGTTTCAAGCAACCCTAGAATTTATTAGAAGCCCTAATTAGTAATCATGAGATCACCCATCAGCCAACGCCTCGTCGATGTCCGTGCACGTCTGCAAAACCTTAAATTCAAGATGATTACCGACAACGTTAATCGTCAACAGTACGCAAGACGCAGATCACCACCTTCTAGAGGCAGCACCACCTGTTCTGCTACCAAGAGAACAACAACCAAATCCCCGTCGTGTCAACCACCGTCACCTAGTCACTCTGCTGAATATTACCGTCACAAGCTGCAAGTACTCAGGAACAACCTTCAACAATCTTTGGATGATTTAAACCGCCTCCCATCTTGCAGTTGCCGCGATCACAGACACAGCAGCAGACATCAGGTTCTCAACTCTTGTTCTTCTTCTTTCCCGCCATCTTTTTATTCAAATAAGCGCGGGAAAATACCTACTACTGTCGAGGAGGGTGCTTACTCTTCCGTGGACTCGTCGTATTCGCCGTCATCATGGTCTCCTCATATCGTCGAGGAGGGTGTTTCTTCTTCTGCGGACACGTCATATTCGCCGTCATCATGGTCTCTATCAGTCGTGGATGAGAGTGGTTATTCTTCTGTGGGGTCGTCGTCTTCGCCTTATTCACCAAGAAGCGTTCTTTCATCAGTAGGATCGTCCTCATCGTATGAGACCTCTTATTATTCAATTAGCGGGTCATCATCAGACTCGCCGTCTTCGGACTCATCGGAAACTAGCACAACATCGTCAAGCGGCTCAAATGATGCACCTGCTGGGACGTAAGATTCATCCTCGATCGACCCATGGTTTTTGTTCGGAGGTGAGCGAGCACCCGTCAACCACTAACTCGTCTTTCTTTATTGACGACTATCCACCCTTGTCGTGTTCATCACGTTTACAACAACACTCACCAACTGATGATCGAGCCAACTTCTTCCGAACATCCTGTTCGTTCACCTGAAAAAAAGCACCACAAAACTCGCCTTCCTCTCCATCATGTTCGCCAAGATCATAAGTGATCATCTTAAGTCATCTGCTCATATTTCGTATACGATTTGGTTTTGCTGGATATAATATATATACTCCCTCCAGTTCTGAATGATTTTCTTATTTCCTTTTTGATATTTGTTATGTTATTTATGATCTTAATGGATTGTGACCTACCCACATTCATTTTTCACCACATCTTATTACCTATAAAAAAAAAAAACTTCATGTCAATTTCCATCGTGGAACATCAAAGTGAACGGGAGGGAGTATGATTTTTAATTAGTTTTGCTAGTGTTTATAGTGTGTGCAAAGTTTGTACCTAATTAAGTTGATCTGCTCGTCTAGCAAAGATGGGCCTTTATTGTACTTAATCAAGTTCAATTATATTTCATCACTTGCATGATATAATGATTTTCCAAATTAATTGTCCTCGACATTTCTTCTTTTGCATTTAGCTTAGACAGTACGTTTATTCCCTTCAAAAAAAAAAAAAAAAACAGTACGTTTATTCGATCATTGATTTCACAATTACAACCCTTGAAAAAAAATTAAACTTATTACTCGATTGGAAATTGTGCTCTCTAAAACACTAGCTAAGATAGCAACAACAAGCTAGACTTGCGAATAAATTGAAACTATTCGATGTTTCAATCCTATGACCTATGAAATGTCGAAAACTAACAACGAAAATTATACGATCGAAAACATTAGGTTATTCGATCAGCATAGTCTAGCCAGATAAAGGATTAAGCACCGTGCCAACAAACAGCACAGCCCCAGAAAAATCTTCCCTAATGACAAAGAGGAAAGGATGGTCAGCCACAAACTTAATCGGCTGTGGTGGATCACGAAAAAATCCACCCCCGGTGCACCCGATACTCGCCGAGACAGCCACAAATGGAGTGGTGCCTTCTTCGTCGGTTTCAACACGACACTTGCTAAATATGTTGTCAACAAAGATATTATCACCAGGTATAACCAAGTCAACTACTCCTTTAAGACCGCACAACTTCTCATCAAACGGCAATTTAAGGCCTACTAGCTCTTTCATCAAGGGAATTTCGGGAATGATACCTCGTCAATTCTTTTATATGTGAGCTTGACGTTTTCCTTGAAAAACATTGCATCCATCTTAATGTTGTCCATTAGCTTCGGCAATAATCCATTCTTTTCTTCCGGGAGAAAAACATACATGCATGGAAAAGCTTTTGTTTCTTTTTGTGCCGGAATTCGTATATTGTCCTCCATCTTTATACATCATCCTGAGAACTTGACATCCATCAAAGGTCCCGTAATCAAAACTTGCATACATACTCTTTCTTCATTAAGGGAACTTTAACCTTGTCACCATTGAGGAGGTAAAAGTACTTATCTTTCGTGTTTTCGAGCTTGAATGTCTCGTACCAATCTCCTTTGAAGTACAATGCGTTAGCTAATATCATCCTAGTTTGATTGTTGATGGCTTTTCTGTCTAGGATGTGTTTTACTAGGCCCTTTGACTGCTGCTCGACCCGCAGATTTGCTTCGCTTACAACTTCATCACCCTATAAAATAAATGTCTAGATGATTTATTTATAAGCATATAACATAGATGGATTATATGTAAAGAAGATGTTTGTTTAGTTCAATTGAGCTACATTTACTTGACGATCACATTTAATAATCAATCTATGCAAGGCATGAATCGACATGACTTTCAGTAAGTAAAAGATTAATATCGAACAGTACCTCATTTACGAAATCAACTGCCCTAGGTTGAGTTTTGTACACATCATGTAGAGTCCCTTCAAACGACGGCTTAAGATTGTATTGGTGATGAAGTGAGCCACAAGCCATTGGCAAAAGAGATATCGGGTGCACCCTCATCATCATCATCATTATCATCCTCATCATCATCATCGTTATTATTATCGTCCGATTTAGCGAGAACATCAAATAACTTAGTGGCGGCAGCATTGGCTTCCTCAAGGGATTGAAACCCTAAAAACCTAAGCAACTGGTCTAGGGTTTCTCCATTGGCTCCCACAGAAAGGATGCTAAGCACGGTGTCGATGGACACGGGCGAAAGCGCCAAGTTCTTAGGATCCTTAGTGGTTAAGCTTCTTTGTAGAACACGCTGCACAAATTGGAAGCTGAAGTTGTTGGAGAGGATGCCGTACTCATTGTTTTCCGGTGAGGAGATCTTGGCGTAGTGCCGGTATTCGGAAGGGGCCTTCTTCTCCCTCATAATCTGATCTGATGTGGACCGGGTCGTATGCCGCCGATGGACTTGCGCTTATGAGTTACCATGTCTGCCATCTCTGTTTCTGAGATTTTATCAAATTTTGATTGTGAAATTTTTTGAGAATGTGTTGCGAAAAACTGAGAATTAAAGATCGAATTTTATAAATACACAGTGAACAAAAATCTTAGACGTCCATGCGCTGGTTCGACCACTTGACCCGATAACCTTCTGCTAGGTTGAGTCGGGGGCTTAATAATCTTAAAATTAAACAAATTGGCAATATTTGCGGGAATGTCAAGAGAGCTCTCAAATAAACATTTCACCTTTTCCTCATTTTGGCCATGACTCCCTTTGTCTTGATACGTAACTTCTTTGACACAAAAACTGTTTACATTGAAATTTGGAATGAAAAGAGAAATTGTTGTGAAAATGACTTTTGGTCTATCATTTGGAATTCTACTTGTGCTCCAAAATTAAAAAAAAAATTCTGTGGCTTTTATTTTGGGAGAGGCTGCCGACTAATGCTCTTCTTGCCCAGCGTAACTTGACAATGTCAGGGACGTGTACTTTTTGCCCGCTGGTTGAAGAGACTAGTTTGCACATCCTCCGGGATTGTGTTAGAGCTCGGGAAGTTTGGAATCTTTTGTCCGACTCGGAGAATATTAGCTTTGAGGGTACGGAGTCTCGTACTTGGATTGGTGACAATATTGTCAATCATCCTAACCCAAATTGGTCATGTCGGTTTATCAATTTGTGTTGGCATCTTTGGAAGCGGAGAAATAATTGGGTCTTTAATTTAATTAATACCTCCGCCATTAGTGTCATTTCTATTGCCACAAAACAAAGTGTAATAACCCGTATTTTTGGGAAATTTTTTAGAATTTAAATATTATTTTGAGTATAATTAAAAGTTATTTTATAAAAAAAAAAAAGGGCCATTTCACAAATTATCATTACAAGAATTTAATTAAAATCTTCAGATTTTCTTTATATAAACTAAAATTTGTTGGGATTAATTTATTTTACAAGTTATTATTGCAAAAGAAATTTTAATTCAACTTTTCAGATTTTATAAATCAATTGAATTGGGATTCAAATGAATTGACTAACAACATTCCCAAAAGTTGAATGTTATTTCCTAAAACCATAAATTACATCTACCCAAACAATGTCATTAATCCTTACACACACCCCCTACTCCCAACTACTCAGTATAATTGAGAACTACTTACTCCTTTTCACTTCCCAATTCATTTTACGTAAAACACAGCAAAACAAAAACAAACAAACAAAAAAAAAAAAAAAAAAAAAGAGAAAGGGAGGAAGGAGAGACCATCGACCTCCCCTTCTACCACAACTCCGGCCACCCTCCGGCGAGCCCTCACCATCGCCGATACCACCTCACTTCCCTCAACACCCTAGTCGCCCAGCCGCGTCACCGTAGCGCCGTTCCCGGCCGCGTTTTCGCCCCGAAGATAATTTGTTTCACCCCCGTTTTCTGCCCGTTTTCCGGCCGTCTTCCGGCGATACTCCGGCCATAAACTTCACTCCAATCTCCTACTTCATTCCCTTGTCACCTAGCCTCAATTTGGTACACTTTCTTTCACTCAATCTCAAGTTTGATTTTCAATTATAAAGTGAATTTTAATTCGAATTTCTGGAAAATTATCATGTTTATATACAATTAAATGTTATATAATCGTTGTTTTATGTTGAACAATCATGTTTTATGATTTATATGAGTTGGGTAAATCGTTTGGGGATTATTTGAAGGATTTATGATGCTTTTAGTAAGAGTTTTGTATGAAAAATCCCTAAATCCGAAAATGGAAAAATGGTTATGTTTTTAATGAATTTCTTTGTGGTATAGGTTGTTTGATGATTATAAGTTGTTGTTTGAGATGTATATATGTTGGATGTTGCATTTGGGGTTTGATTGTGTGATTTTGTGAAGAATTGAATGTTGAACTAGTGTGTTGCGTTTATGGAGAATATAGTAGTGTTGGTTGTTATTTATGTGCCTTTTTTTGATGATTTTGGGATATAATTGGATTGATTTAGTTCTTGGACAGATTTGTTATTGCGTTATTAAGGTTTAAACTTGGTTGTTCGACATATATGGTGGGTTTTAAATTAGGTTGTATGTATGTGGATTGTTGGCTAAATTGGGAATGTTTAGGAGTAGTAAAATGGTTATTTAAAGGTGGAATTTGGGGTGTATTAGGGTCTGGTCGTGCTATGAAATGGGTGATTATGAAGTGATTAATGTGAGATTATAGTATATATATGTTCTTATTGGTATATAGTTGAAGTCGGGTGAATTTGGAATTGTTTAAAGGTCGTTTGGTTGTGTTTTGAAGCATGTGTATAGGTTATTGATCGATTGATGATATTTATACTAAAATGAAGAGTATGAGAGTTAGAAAGTTCTTAAAGGATAGTTGAGGTGTATGGATGTTTGTTGGTTAGAGTGCGAAGTTATAGCGTTCTTCCGATGTATGTGATTGTCCTTCTGGTTACGGTGCATAGTAGATGTCATGCATATCATAAGCATAATCATAAACACACTTTAGGAGCATAACTAATTGGAATGCATATCATATATTCATGTAGAGTCCAAGTTCATAGAGGAGCAATTTTAAGATTTGCCGAGCTATCGTAAGACTATTTTGCTGATCAAGGTAAGAAGATTTCTTATCTCCTTTAAAAGTATCAAATCACGATTTGTTAATCAAAAGTGATATATGATTGTTTGGCAATGAATGTGTTTTATAGAATGTTTGAGAACTTTGGAACTTATCGATGGATTTAATTAGAGCTTGTGTTGCATCTTTGCCAAACTATTTGAGAAATGTTTGAGGTGGTTATATAAGGAATTTCTTATTTGGCGTTAACTCTGTAGAGGGAGTTAACAGGAGTACAGGGTGACCGTAATGGTCTGTTTGATTATTTGTGCACAATGTATATATAGATGGGGTGGATTGATCCTCCACCCTGAACCTTTATCTCCTCCCCTTGGGAATAGGTTCTGAGGGGGATGCATGCATTCGGGAATACTGGTTTGAGGAGACGGCCCTGTACTGAAGGAAAACAGTTTGAACAATAAGTAAAGAAGTGTTGAATTACTAATTTGGAATGTTTGTATACTCTTTCGTTCTTTTGTTTTGTAGACATGTAAATTGGAGTAAAATTCTCTTATTACTTTAAAAGATTGAGAATGATAATTATATTTCAATTTTACTACATTTGTTTCGTTGAGCAATTTCAAAGATTTAAAGTTTCAATGTCTTATATAATTGAGTAAAACTTTCTATCAATGTTTTCTAGATAAGAGACTTCTTACTCAACCCTTTTGGTTGACGTTTTCTACTTTTTAGTCTTGCAGGCGTTTTCTACTTTTTAGTCTTGCAGGTTTGAGTTAGGAGTACAGCTGAAGAGTCAAGTGTAGTTTTTATTCGCTTCTGCAGTTGTAATTATATTTTATAAGATATTTTTGTACAGCTGTATCTCCGGCTTTGTATATTAGCTTGTAATATCTCCGAATTTTGGCAAGTTTTATATAATACATTCAGTTTTAAATTAGCCAAAATTTGGGGGTGTTACACAAAGCCTGGAAATTTCTTCTCTGACTGTTCTTCAACAGCCCCCCCACCCTCATCTCACTCCCTTAGCTTCCCCCTCCTAACCTGATACCTCCCTTTGCTTATACTATGCTAGTTAATGCGTCATTTTCTCTTTTTACAGTGAAGGTGAAGATGGACTCTAGTTTCTTCAAGGAGAAGATCCAGCTCAAGTATGTAAAGATTGCCAAGCTCGTCTTCCCGAAATTTGCATTCGAAAGCAATTTTTCTCTTTGTGATCATCTGAAAAAGCTTGGGTTGAAGTTACCGTTTGACAAGGATTGCAATGATTTCACAAGAATTGTGGAATCTCTTTCACCGAATGAAAATCTGCACGTGGATGATATAGCCCAAAAATGTCGTGTCGAAACCAACGAAGAAGGAACCATTGCCTTCGTTGTCACATATGGGTGTCTAATTGCCTGGGCTGTAGAACTTTAGAGGGGAGGAAAATGAGAGTAAATAATGGAGAAGTTTACTGCTGTTAAACTTACTCAATTAACTTAAACAATTCAGAATCCCTTAAATAGGCTACACACAGTATAAAATACTAGCATTAACAATATCCTAGAAACTAGGAACTAAACCCTTGACCATGCATAATCCCACGTCTAAACCCACTAAACCACTTCACTAACAATTAGGAATCACTAACTCATAATTAGGAAGCATTAAACTAATTTTGACTAATTAATTATTTTGGATCATAATCCAACACGGGCCGCCCTACATCGCCGGCCACCACCTCCGATTAACTTTGTTGCAGACCATCCATTCATTTTCGTGATCCGGGAAGATTTTTCCGGGGCCGTGCTTTTTGTTGGGACAATGCTCAATCCTCTATCCGGTTGACGCTCCCTATTTCGCATGGTAAACTAGTTTGGTTAATTATATTGCTTATCAAATAAATGCTTATCTTTTCGATACGATCCCAAGCAAAATGTAAAAATGATACTCCGTATTTACATTGTTGGGAGTAGTTTGAATTAGTTTTTCTAGACCTACAATATAGGGAATTAGTGACTAGGATGCGTTTGGTTCATGAGAGTGGAATGGAAATGGATTGGATACGGAAATGGAGTGGAATGTATGCAAGTATAATTCCTTATTAAAGTTCTTTGGTTCCATCAAAAAAATGAATCAATCCATTAGTAGGGTTAAAACATTAATTTATCATTTAAATTTGGAAAATTTGCCACATAGCACCTTTTATGTTTCCGAATTTAACAGCTAGCATATTTTATGTCCAATTCGACCAAGTAACACCTTTACTTTCCTCTTTTTTGACATATCATACCAAATTGCTCATTTTTGGGTAAAACTGAATTGACCCCGGCGTTGACCTAGTGTGCCGGTCACATGACACCTTTATCCCCCTTTTCTTTTCATTTCCCCCCAATTCAATCCCGACACCCAATTTATGTTCGTGATTAGGAAAGATGTCTCTAGATAGTGAGATTTTTTTTGCTGGTACAATGCTTAATCCTACAAAGTAAATTTGGTAGCTCTATGGAAAATCATAGTGCGCAACACTAGGTGGTACAAACACATTATTTCTAATTTTCTAGAATAAGTATGCGCTTTGTAATAACTAATGTCTTTCTATATAATTGTTTTTCTGTAGAACTTGTTGCATGAATGAATTGTTTTTCTATATAATTACGCTATCGTTCTACATGTTATCGCAAGAGAACAATGTCTGTCATTCTTTATATATGAAACAATACTTCACTAATTACATGTAACAAGTCTGATCTACCGATAACGTGAAAATTTAGTACTTACGGCCAAAATTATTTTAATATTTTTACAAAATAATAATAGAAATTTTATCACAAATAAAACAAAAACTTATTAGTCACGCACAAATAATGAGGTGTTAAAGAGTCTTGGAGAAGAAGAAAACGAAGGGAAATAAACATAAAAACATACAAAAACAACATTAGTCATAAATCATAATGGCAAAAGAGAAAATCACCTGTTATAAAATTAAGACCACCGTACCACCGTAAGAACCGCCGTCTAATAATAACACCGAAGTCAATGGAGTCAAGAATAGCAACGTTTTCTGGGTTGAAATCATCAAATTTGTTACACTTTGCTAGAGTATTGAGCACGACACCCACTTTCTCCCGCCTCCGCAACTTCACCTCCTCTTCTTTACTCCCCAATTCCACCAAGGTCACTTCTTCTTCCCTTTATTTCCCACTTTCTATCTTTCTTCGCAAGTTTCTTAATTATTGTATTGTTGTTTTTTTAAGTTATTTATTAGTTTATACTTTTCTTTTTTATTTGTTGTAAAATATGCAAATTTCTTTCTTGGGGTGCAAATTATTGTCCTGTTATTGTGACTATATGATGATTAATGAGTGATGTTGAGTAATTTGGGTAAATTTTTGTGGGTGTTTAAGTGAATTTTGATTATTAATTTTTACTGAACTTGTGGAGATTGAATTTGGGTTTGCATGTTTATCGTTTTTAACCGCAGTAATTTCTGGGTGCAATGTGATGGGTTTTGGTTGTAGGTGGTTTTGGAATGAATTTTACTGCTGTTTATGGCCGTTGTTGAGTGAAATTATTTTTACTGCTAGTAATTTTGAGAAGTATTGACTTGGGGAGGGGGGGGGGGGTGAATTAGTCGGTTCCAAGAGATTAAATGTGGGATTGATTAATTTGGTATGCCAGGAGATTGAATGTGGGAGTGATTAATTTGGTATGTTTAGTGTTTCTATATGTTGTATGTTTACGGCTTTTTATCGAAGAGGGGTAGTGAATCGTCGATTGTATATAGGGTTTGTGGTTCAACATTGTACGGAGTATGAGTTATTGGTGGGTGACATTGCAATAATGTTATTGGAATGTCAAACTGTTGTCGAAGATGGATAGTGATTGCTCAGGGTTACGTCTTTACAGGATGTAAGAATTGAATAATTCGTTAAAGTGTATGAATATCTCATTTTTGTCATTTAGATGGTTTAGGAAATCGGATCTAATTGGGTGTGCTATGGGAGTTGCTGATAGATTCATGGCTTTGACTAAATTGGAATAAAAGAGAAGAAAAGAGGTGCAAGAACTATAGGACTTTGATGTGTGGTTGTAGTCAGGAATACTTGTTGTTCTTTCGAGTATGTGACCTAGGATTTTTAAGTGTGATGTGCTGCTGAATTTTTGAGTCTCAACGTAGTGGCAACAGTTATGTAGGCTGTAGCTGAGAAGTGCCCTTTAGAGAGTTGTGCTTAGAAACTAGGACTTTGGCAAAATGGTTCAGCTTTGAGCTTAAGTCAATGTGGATCTGTTTTTCTTTGATCCTGTAATCCAGTGTGTTTAAATTAGTGGATTGGCCATAGTATAGAAACTGAAGGGAAATTGCGTGAATGTTTAAAGTGCAGGGAAATTGTAATGAGAATCACACTGGTCAGCAGCAGCGCCATTACACTACTAATGTGTCTAGCATAACTTGCAAAGATCTGAGCAAGAAACCCCATCAAGATTTCAGTTGCAATGTTGCAAGGAACATATTGCAAGAGAGGCTAAGCAGGACACCTCGGGAGAACGTTCTATGCTCCCCTGTCTCAACCACCGCCTTTCTGAACATGCTGGTACCTGGTTCCAAAGGCCAAACATTTGACCAGTTCCTTGATATACTTGCAGTCAGGAAAGAGGAGAAATTAGACAAGTCTGCCTTAAGGCTTCTGGATACTGTTAGGCCATGTATGATTGGCAATGGACCCAAGATCACAGTCACTAATGGTGTGTGGGTGGACCAACGGTATCCCTTAACAGAATCATATGAAGGGCAGCTTCGGAATATTCATAAAGCTGATGTGAAGACTGTTGATTTCCAGAATAAGGTATGGTCAATTGGTCACATGATATTTATTTGCACTTTTCCCCTGCCTCGAATGTTCGTCGTAGTAGTCGCAAACCTGAAGTAGCAACTCTTCCAACTCAATGAGGATATCATCTGATAATTCGGTTTGATGTGTAGGCTGATGAAGTGATGGAGGAAGTGAACCAATGGGCCAAAACAAAAACTAAAGGGATGATCAAAAGCATTCTTCCTGACATTTCCTATTACAATGACACAGTTATGATTCTGGCAAATACGTTGCACTTTAAATTGGAGAGTTCAGAAGAAACGTTCGACCCTAAAGAAGCACGACATCAGCTGTACTATTCTGGTAACTTTGAAGGAAGTGAGGTTCTGAGAATTCCTTACAAAGATGTCAAAAGTGTAACAGGCCAAGACGACAGGAGATTCTCAATGTACATCTTTGCTCCGCTTGACAAGGATGGTCTACTGCCATTTATTAAGGGAATGAAGTTGGATGCAAAAACATTTAAGAAGCAATTCAAGAGACAAGATGAAGAAATTTCAGAGATCTTTGTCCCGAAATTCAGTCTAGAAAGCGAACTTCCACTGTCCAGTGTCATGAAAGATTTGGGCTTGACACTTCCATTCAAGGCTGGCCAGAATGAACTTATGAGGTTTGTTGACTCTCCCCTTGCCGACCTCCTCTATGTGACAGACGTTACTCAGAAGTCTCGTATTGAAACTAATGAGGCAGGAACAACACTTGCTGTTTCAACTTATGCTACTCTTTGTGGACCTGCTCATCGATTGGCTGCATCCCCATCAAAGCAGAAGTTTGTGGCTGATAATCCGTTTGTTTTCATGATTAAGGAAGACTCCTCTGGTGATGTTGTTACTGTTGGCACAATGCTTAATTCCTCCTTGTCGGGTTGATCACAGTAGACCTAAGCTGAAGGAAAAATTTGCCTGAACAGTTGGTATAGAAAATTTGCCAAATAGTGATTTTGTAATCGGAATAGAAATGAGTACAGAATTCGGAAAAATTTGTCTGCATTAGCAAACAATTCTGACTAACTTGTACATGATTTGATCTCTCTCGATTCAAGGTGCCTGAACCATGAATGCTTGAAGTTGCAGAGTATGTCATCCTCCTTTTGGCATGTCTTTTCAAATTATCATTTGATTTAGTAAAGTTTCAACAGCATAATACTCGAAATGTTGGATTCGAGTCTTCTCAGTAGCTATATTGTTTCAGGACAAGTGATTTGAGGTCATAAGTGACCTATGATCTTTCTTTTTGAAATTATCTACAGTAATTTTTTGTTGGATAGAAAGTGAGCCTGAGAGGGACAGAGCACAGTCTAAACGCCGTGTTTCGGCTGCACCATGAGCTAGCTAGGCCAGTGGGCGTAGTATGAGTCTTTGAATTAGCGTCTTTTGATTCGGTTCCTTTCAATGTACAGTAACTCGTTTAGACCCTTTCTGATGCAGCCTTCTACATTTTACTCTGTTGCATTCCTTCAAAATGAGGATGATTGAAGACATCGTCGTGTATAGATCATAGTATCTTATGCTAGAAGCCTAGCAGTAGCAGCCAATTCATAGAAACCAGAATTTCTGACTAGTGTGGTTTGGAAAATTTTCTGCTTTTCAGGGAGTCCATTTCCATATTCATTAGCTATTGGTCCAAGTACACTTGGTCCAAACTCCCAAATCCCAATGGATCCATAACCCAGTCCCCCACTTCCATCATTTTGTCATCGTCTTCAATTCATTCATTAAGCTCACTTGTGCCGGTATGGTCTTGACCTAATTAAGATTGAACTGTCCCGTATGTCGTATGAGATAACTTATCTCTCCGATAGTCCGATTATACATGTCTTATGAACGTGTGGAGACATTTATCCAATAAAAGACGTAAAGACGTATAATTGCCTGATTGGAGATTGAAGTGATGTTTGCCCCCCCCCCAAAAAAAGGAAAAAGGAAAAGGTAAAGTATAAGAAATAGTTACAGAATACTTTGTCAGGTTTGGAGATTTAAGTGATGTTTCCCCCCCAAAAAAAAAAAAAAAGGAAAAGTAAAGTAATAGTTACGGAATACATGACACTTAGGGTTAAGGAAAAAGGAAAAGGTAAAGTATAAGAAATAGCACTTTCTCCTAGTAGTAGGGAATCCTAGTGTCTTTCTTTTTTGCTTACCGTTAAAAAAATTAGTTACGGAATACTTTGTCAGGCTTGGCCAACAATAATGGACTTTTAACAATTTAAATGGGCCCATTTTTTGTGCCATAGGTCTTAATGTTTTAAAGAAGGTAGGCTAGTAGGCCCTTTGGACTATCCATTTTGCTTTCCACAGAGCTAAGATAGATCCGTACAATCTATGCAATGTAGTATTTTTTTTTTCTTTTCTTTTCTTTGTTAAAGATGCAATGTTGTTAATTAAATGAACCATTTTGTTTGATGTCCGACGAATATTAAGGTTTCTCGGTGTTAAAAGGCAAAATGTGAAGTAACTGTAACGTGTAATCTTTTGGCGTTAAAGAAGGATTCTTCGAAGACCTTCTATTCTCCTCTTTCATTTTATTTGTCGTTATATATTGTCGACTCTATGAATGTAGTTCGATACGTTGAATTAAATATAGCAATGTTCATAAATGAGCAAGTATGCATTTGGTTACAAAGTTGGTGGAAAAATGGATTCGTTAAAGAAATTATACAACTGGAGATTTTAAAATCCAACAACCAAACAAAACGGAATCTAGCTCAACCGTTCTTAAATATCTTTCAGAACGGTTTTGGGTGAAATCGTTCGAAAAGGTTATAAGAACGGTTTCACCCGTTCTCTTAGCCTTTAAGTATAGTCGTCTGGTGAACGGTTTCTCAACCGTTCTGCTTAGGTTTAGAGGAACCGTTCTCTTAGCCTATTTTTGACGTAGTGTATGTGAGTTTGCAAATTAGATATGTCAAAAGTAAAACATGGAATGACATTGATGTGTAATACAAAACAATTCATCAAAACCATATGTCAAGATTGTCAAAATTAATATTTGGCTACACGACATTAATCAGGTAATTTTGATTCTTGAAGAAGAGGTGTAGCGAGAGAGATAGACATACATAAAATTAAAGTAAAACCATACTAACAATTTAACGGTTAAAAATCAAAATATTATAATAGTATATTATTATTTCTAGGATCCGTGCCACCATTGAGCTAATTCTTAAATATTGGATTCTATTAAACTAGATATTAATATTGGGTTTCATTATAAATGAATTAACAAGGTCAAATTTCGATTTTCTATATATATTTTTCCATGGTTGATGCTCCTACGAGAAAAGGACACTATCATTTTAAGATATACTTTGTAGTTTTTTTTTTTTTTGGAAGTAACATGCCAAGATATATGGTTAGAGGAGTTTTACTGGAATAGTGCGTAAATTAACACAAATATTATTTGATACAGTTTCTCTAGTTTACGATTAGCTAGTCTATACATTACTATATACTAGTACTACGGATAAATAAGTGCTTACGACACATTTTTTGAAGTTTTGATTCCGCATTCCACCATTAGTACTTTCCGCTGCACATTAAGTTTAAATTGTCGTCGGATCCAACCCAGTGACCCATACCCAAACCTGTATCAACCTGGCCCATTTGACATGTCTAAAATATCTCCAACGATTTGCGCCCAATAGGAGACGTGCACCACACGTCTAATTATGATAGTCATTGTTAATTAATTTCTTATATTGAATCCATGATCTGTGATCTATGATCTAAATCATCTAATTATCTAGGATGTAATAAATATTAAAGTCAATGAACGAGCCAACATGATTTTAAAGTAGCAAATGTTTCAGAAGCGTAAACAACACAAAATGTTAATAAACGACCAAAGAATCCTTCTATATTATTAAAGGAGGTTTTTTTTAAGTTTCCACAACGACCGATTGTTTTTAGAGTGTTTTTAGAGAGTTTAAACAATTAAATCTTATTAATTGAAATAATATTAATTAAATATAGGTATTTTTGTTGTAACTAAAGAGTAAATAAATAGTGACAACTTTGGTTTTAGCATAATCTACTTTTTATTATCATAGTATTACTTCTTTTGGAGTCAACTCACTCTTATCATGGTATTACATATTGGTTTTAAATTAAATTAATATAATTCACTGATGAACTTCTTCTAATTATATGATGAACTTATTCTAATTATATGACCCTATTGCAATCCTACTTAAATTAAATTTGTAACTCTTATAGTCCTATCTAAATTAATTTTGTATCACAGTTTTACCAATCTTAGGACCCATTGATCAGTTTTACCAACCTTAGGACCCATCGATGTTAAGTATTTAAGCAATTTTTTGAAACACATACTAGTAATAATCAAATCATAGAACATAATAATTATATCGCTACATATCGTAGAATCATCATGGCACCACGGTAACAAGAGATAATCATTAGTCTATTTTTCATTGTTAATTAAATAGTTTGAATTGTAAGTAATATGACTTTGAATTTTAGAAAGACGCCATAAATATCCACATTGCATGGTACAATATTGAAAATATCAAGACTTAACAAAGTGGATTCTTCATGGATGAGTACACTAGAATTTTTCATGCACAATTTAGTCTATCTATATTGTTGATTTTCATCCAACATAAAGATAAGAGTATAATTCAGATTTATTACATTTACCACAACAACAAGAACAATCAAGTCTTATTCCCAAAATAATTTGGGATCAGCTAACAATAGATATCATTATTAAAAGACCCGTGCAATGCACGGGCATTCATCCTAGTAGTTTATTATTAGCATGTAGTTTGCTTATTAATAAAGAAACATCATCATATATTCTGAAGCATTATTATTACTACATGAGATTCAAAAACTGTCTTGGATAAGCATCCGCAGAGCCCAGGTCGACAACCAAATAAACATACAACCTGACTCAGTTAATTGCCTGAATATGTGGATCAACGCTCTGCAGTCTTCGTTCTTAATCTTAATTGTTCTTTCCTTAAGTAGTTTTATTTATCTGTATACTGTACATAGTGGGTTGATAATTTATACGTATATATACTTCATTAATGTAATTTTGATGTCCCTTCGAATACAACTTTTCATTTGCGTGCTAATACAGTTCTTGCCTAGTAGACGAAATTAGATTGTAGTTCATTTTTGTTTTCTCATATAGTTAACGTTTGATTTACATATTTCAGAACTATATATTAGCTCCTGAGAATTTTCAACTATCCCATGAATCATGATATATAGACATATAATCATGCATGGACTCATGATAAAAGGACCGTTGATAAAAGGACGCGCGAAACCGATAAGGGCACTTGCCGTAGTTGGGTATATCACTCATTTATAGTTTTATTCTACTAACAATGACGAAGCAAATTAGGATTAAGACAGAATTGAAGTTTTCTTTTGTGTCCTTGTCCCTCTTGTCTCTTGAGATGTTCACCGAGTACGTTGGAGCATGAGCCCCAGCGAAATATTAAAAAAAAAAAAAAAAAAAAACGGAAATAAGAAAACTGATTAATCAAAAGAACCAATCAATTCAATACAAATGGAGGATGCTAGATATATTATAGTTTAATGTATAGGCGGGTTATATTAAGTATTTAAGACTTGAAGAAGCAACAATTTATGTACTCTTATCATAAAATAGAAGCCAAAAACTCTATCCATCTTATTACATCAGTAGCTTCTTTTGTAATTCTCTCCAAAACTTAAGGAAGAAAGGACAGCTTTGATGGATCCCATTGAAGGAGAGAAAATGCCGCTGAACCAAGATGAAGAAGAAGGGACCTCCAAAAGGACCAAGGGTGGCTTCATCACTATGCCATTCATCTTAGGTAGTAAACTTTTTAATCACTTTTCTTAGCTTATGCAACCCATCATGCATGTTCAGCGATTATTATCGACGTGTATATATATATATATATATATATATATATATATATATATATATGTACTATTTTCGTTCTTTTCATTTATAATGTTTGCGTAAAAGGATACAAATGATGAAATTAACGGAGGGAGTTTTAGTCAATATATATAGTCATGGTCTGATAGCCATCTGACGAGCTTTTACGGTTTTGAGTTGAGTTTCAAATCTGTATGGAGAATTTCGGGTGTGAATTACATACGTGGAGTGTATAGACAATTAACTGCATGAATTGATGAATGTCTAAACTGAATATTTCAGACTATAAGATTAATTATACATACAATCTGTTAATAATGTTGGTTGCGTATGTATATGCAGCAAATGAAGCATTTGAGAGGGTGGCAAGTTTTGGGTTGACACCAAATATGATAGTGTATCTTATGAATGAATACAAGATGAGTGTAACAGAAGCTCAGAATTTACTCTACTTTTGGAACACTGCTAACAATTTTACTCCATTCGTTGGCGCAATTGTGGCTGATTCTTATATGGGTCGTTTTCGTACAATTGGTATTGGCTCCATCTTCAGTCTCTTGGTAATAATCCCTACTTCTCATTTCCCGGCTATCACCTCTTCTTTTTATTATTATGTCAATAATTTATAATTTCTCTTTAATTTGTATGTATTGTCTATATCATGCATGTCTGAAAAAAAAAAAAAAAAATTAGAAAGGTTATACTCCGATCCATAGTTTTCATCCACAATAATATAAATGAAGAGCCATGGTTTTTTTAGGGGAAAATATTACTAAATAAACTCAAAAATCTATCATTTATGCTAACTTATGCCTTGAAAATTTCCTTAAGCTTATAGTCTCACGTCAAAAAAATAAAATAAAGAAATAAATCCTTATAGTCTATAGTAGCAACTAGCAAATAAAAAAAAGGACTGCTTTTGTAAGTTTTGAGACTATTAATAGCCGTTTCAAAAAAAAGAGAAAAAACATCACATTTTCACACAAAATCACAAATAATTAGTTGAGGACATTCTCTAGCTATATTCACGATCAAGATTTTCTAGAGTTATTTTTCCTATATATAGTTAATTTTCTGGAGTTAACTCCAGGAAACTTCAGGAAAAATAACTGCAGAGCATCCGGATCTTATATCCACTAGTCATTACTGCGAGTAACGACTAAAGCTCACGTAGATGAAGCATATTAGTAAAAAAATTCTTCTTCCCAAGGTAACATTGCCGAATAAATAATTACTCATGGTGACAGCGTGGAATAGTGATTTTTACATTACTCATATTAATACGAGAAGTGTGAAAATTACCACATGAGGCCGAGAGCGTGAGACTTACGTTCTCGGGCCTCGAGGGTTAATCCTTACTTTTAGAAAAAAAAGATTATTCATTTTTATCCCGTCTGTGTCGTCTCTTCGCATTTGGGATTCATCATTCATCATTTCATCATGACAGCTAGCGATCTGAACCTCACTTTTAACTGGTTTCATCATATCAGTATCTAACACGTTGATAACTTGATATATAAAGCTAAGAATGTATGTCTCCATCAATCTTTATAATTATATGTGTGACCGAATAAATCGGAATATCCACCGACATTTTTGGAATTGATTAGGTTTGGTATGTGGTTGATATATTATGGTGTTCTACATACCTACAATAGAGAAACTCCAATCTAATCTCGGCCTACGGGTGTGCAAATTCAGGTTCGGATAGTTAAAATGTTCGAAAGTAAAAACGAACACACTCAAAGAGTAAATTAATATCGAGCATATATGTATGGCTTGGTCTACTGGTTTGGAGCGAGCTAGAGATGTCCTTTGCCATTGTATAAATCTTCTTCTCATCTCCACGCTTCAATTGATCAATTCTATGGGTTGAACTCTTAGAGTCTTAGCTCTGTTGATCGTATGAGCATGTGAGGTACAATTCAGGTGACTGGAACGTACACTTGAAAGTCTTTTAGTTAGTTAGCGGGTGGCGACCATGACACATACATGTAATTAAGTATATTTCTAGATAGATGCGTGGAGAAGAAGATTTATACTTTTGTGATTTAGGACTACTGCATGCGTATTACTAGAGGCTATAAATTAAAGGGCAGGTACATACTACAGTTGATTTAGATGTCATGTGTGGGTTAGGAACTTATGATGATTCAACTTTTGTGGATCGTGATGATTGGTACGGTGCATAGCATTTTTTCTAAGTGGAAATGCGTACTACGCAAGTCACTTGCCTAACCTTAATACCTTATAGGTAATTAATTACGTATGTGCTAGGGTAGAGCAGTAATCAGGAGAACAAGGACACTCAAATTCTACTTTTTTTTTTTTTTTTTTTGTCATCGTCATAATGCAATGTTTAGAGTACGCAAATAGACAATGAACTTAAAACATAAAACATAGAAAAGAGACACCGTATAATTTATGTTACACCGGAAAATGTATTTTCTGGAATAACAATTGGATCTAACCAATGTGTTTCTGGTTTGATATTGTTGAATATGAAGTTTGACCTTAACGAATTAGAAACAAACTCGAAAACTAAACCCTTTCTCTAGTAGCTCTTGGCATGTTCATGTCGTGAAACAAGTAATTGGTGCCTTCTTTTGCTACTTCTCTAGTAAATTCTGCCAAACATGCTTGTCTTAGCTTAGAGATCGATCAAAGTATACTAGAAATAAAATTTCTAACTTTGTACACTTTACTTGACGCAGGGAATGTTTGTTCTCTGGTTAACAACAGTTATCCCGAGCGCAAAACCTTCACCATGTGACGCCCTATCATCTAACTGTCAGACCCCGACAGCCGGGCAGTACGCCTTTCTACTCTTTGCTTTTGTACTCCTGGCAATCGGGGGTGGCGGTACCCGGCCATGTTCCCAGGCATTTGGTGCCGATCAGGTGCAACAAGGAGAGGGCAATCCCAAGAAAAAGAACAAGATCAACATGGAAATCTTCCTAAACTGGTACTACCTGTTTTCCTGTGTGTCAATCATTATTGCCTTGACAGTGATTGTGTACATTCAAGACCACTTAGGGTGGATGATCGGGTTTGGAGTCCCTCTCGCGCTCATGTTCTTGGCCACCATCTTCTTCTTCTTAGCTGCTCCATTTTATGTGATGGTAAAGGGTAATAAGAACTTGTTAATTGGGTTGGCGCAAGTAGTTGTTGCAGCTTTTCGGAACAGAAAATTGAACATGTCTGCTGATCAAGACCATGACGCGCAGTACTATCAGGGAAATAGTTCTGATGTATCTATTCCAAGTCATGAATTAAGGTAACAGATCAGTGACTTTGCGCATAAATGTACTGTCATTTTTTCAGCATAAATTTGACCTGTGTATCTGACTGTCTGTTAACTTCTGTGACAACATTATAGGTTTCTGAATAAAGCTTGTATCATTCAAGATACTGAGCAGGAAATCGACCCTGACGGACTGGTAAGAAATCCATGGAGGGTCTGCGGAGTGGAGGATGTTGAAGGGCTAAAAGCATTCATCAGAATCATACCAATTTGGTCAACAGGGATTATGATTTCTGTAAACACAAGCGGGACCCCTTTCGCGTTGCTGCTAACTAGAACTATGGATAGACATGTAGGCAGAAATTTTGAAATCCCTGCTGCTTCTTTTGGTACCTTCCTAATCTTCGTAATTGGAATTTGGATTCCTATTTATGATCGAGTACTGTTACCCCTGGCATCGAAAATCCGAGGCAAGCCAGTCACCCTGAGTGTCAAACTGAGGATTGGACTCGGCCTGTTTTTCTCATTCTTGTCTATCTTGACCTCTGGAATCGTGGAGAGTATCCGTAGGCAAAGGGCCATCGAGCAGGGGTTTGAAGACGACCCTCAAGCCGTGATCCACATGTCCGCATTGTGGACGATTCCACACTCAATCTTCGCAGGCATTGCAGAAGCATTCTTTGTGATCGGACAAACAGAATTGTTCTTCACTGAGCTGCCTAAGGGAATGCTAAGCATTGCGGGTTCAATTTTCGGCCTGGCGGGCACCTTTGGGAGTCTGATAGCCAGCGTTATATTGAACTCTATAGATGCTCTTACCAAGAGTGAAGGCAACGAAGGCTGGATTGCGACCAATGTGAACAAGGGTCACTACGACTACTACTACTATGTCTTGGCAGCTCTGAATTTGCTTAACCTACTGTACTATGTTCGTTGTAGCCGCTCTTATGGACCGACAAAATTGGACAAAATGACGAAGAAAGTCCTAGACAAAGACGCTGATTCAAGTTCGCCTTTGCTTAGAGATTCAGCCAATACTGATACAGGTAACGATCTAAAGACAGGCTAGAATTTGATGTATTATTTCGGCCACCCTAGACATTCAATAAAAATGCAAGTGTTAATTTGCAGTTGCTAGCATTTCTCCTTGTTATAACAGTGGTAACTGAAGTCTATGTCATTGACTGCTTGTCAGGCTCAGGTTCATGGGAGTCATGAAGAGAATGATAATGAATTTGCAGCAGCAGCAGCAGTAGTACAATTGTTAGTAGAGATGCAAGGATTTTCTCTTTAAGTTCAGTTCAGACTTCAGAGTTGTAAATACCAATAGTGAGAGTGTTGTTGCAAGCTAATCGATGAAATATGTACATATATATGTACTTGTCAATTATCAATTTTATTACTTTCAGACAAAATACTTATAGTCTTCAAGATGTCATTGGCGGATTACATGTCCGCTTTTGATTTTTTCGACTCGTGAATCATGAGAAAATAGAGAAGAAAAATTCCTACATCTCACATATTTGCTCACAAACCAAGCAATCAAAGTACAAACTACGAGATCTTAATGAGTTTTGAACTTAACAACTACACTACCAAACTTGCGATAATATGTCAATAAGCTAAGATTTTGGAATATACACCGATGATTCAGAAATCACTTTTTTTTTGGATAATTCATTTGAGATAAAATACGGAAATTGATTTTTCTCGATGGAGATCTTTAGCTTGTTTGATGCCCCTTCAATCATTAGAAAAGCGCGTGCGCATTTTCGAATAGGACGGACACGGAAGTCGGGGCGGACACCTTCGAGACTCGACACATGAAAAAGTTCAATCTTTGCCATCTTTTGCTTTGCGTAATTAACAACTTGATCACCGTCAAGTTCACATAGGCTCAGCTCATCTCTCTCTCTCTCTCTCTCTCTCTCCTCTTGCTTTGTCTTCCCCTTTGATCTCAAAAGCAATAAAAATTGATGCCGAAATTTGAATAATAACCCAATTCCCACCTTCTGTAAGTTCTCTCTCCTCTCTCTAATCCAATTAGATCGCCATAATAATATAATTGCGATATACCCAATTCAATTTGACTGATTTCAATACTATTTTTGATGATTTGGGTTTTGTTTATGTGATTATAGGGTTTTGGGTGATGCATTGTATGATCTGATCGGTTTCGGATCGCGTAAATTATACGCCGAGGATTAAAATATGGATTGGTTTGGTGGGAGAGTTAACTTGGGGAACTTGGATTTAGCAGGTGCAGTGAATAAGCTTCAAGAGAGTGTTAAAAATATTGAGAAGAATTTTGATAATGCTCTTGGTTTGGAGGATTCTTCCAATGAAGGTGTTCTTTTTCTCTCTTCTTTGTCTTTTTGTTTGTGTAAAGTTGTCATCTTTTTGTGTGTGGTTGAGCCAATTGTGTTTGCCAAATTTGAATTTTGATGAACTTGAGTGGAACTGTGTGTTAATTTGCGGGTTATGGCGTCGATAATGCTTAGTAGGGTAGCGCGATTTTGGTAAGTGTAGGTTGGTGTGTGGTGGAGTTAGCTGAAGGGGGGGTGGGGGAAGGGGGGGGTTGATGAGGGTTGAGACTTTAGAGGTAACTTAGCGAGGAATTTGTACAAGAGAGCGGAACAAAGATTGATTGGGACTCGGGATTGTTTTTGGGTGGGATTATAGGAGTGCCAATTTGTTGAGGAAGATGAATATGATGAATTGTAGGGAGTGTTTAGCATGAGCACTTGATTAAGTTTTGTTAGCGAGGAGGTGGTAGGAGAGATTTTAAATGACTGAATTATGGTTGCTAGTATGAGTCTTGAATTGAGGCGCCGAGGGGTGGGGGGGGGGGGGATTTATTCAGATTGCTTTTGACTAAGCCGTTCAACTCTGTAGCCTGTAGAGGTTAGGTTTCCTTCAATCTGGACCTTGGCATTCAGGAGAGTGTTTACAGGGTGGTTTTGTTCTAGAGTAGTGACTAGTGATGCAATCGCAACTTTACGATTAGAAATCGACAGTAGCGTTGGAGAATAGGGCAATGCTTTTGTTTATGATTAGGTTACAGGATTATTTCTTTGTTTGTCTTTAGAACTCACACAGTAGTAACTCAGATATGTCATCCAGCCTGGATACTTTTGTTAGCTGAAGTTAGCTTATTAAAACTCTCCAGTTATCTCGTGTTCTGGTTTCCGTCCCCAATGGAGCAAATTATTCATTATTCTCTGGCTTTGCAATATATGCTTCTTATCTTGTGAGGTAGTAGTCAGTCGAAGTTTTTCATTATTTGTTATCCGGATTCCTGAAATACCTCTCTTTGTTTTCAACATAGGGTTAAGAGTGCGTACATGCTACAAACTGAGTGAGACCTATATAGAAAAAGACACTGGGGATGACACCAAATATGCAAAAAAAGAGCAGTATGCTGAGTAATTGCTGCTGCAGTGTAGTAGTTCTGCTTTACTGTTGGGACTAGACTGTAGTGTTTGGGAAATGGCAATGCTTTTGTTTGTGAATATATTATGAAACGAAAAAAAGGAGGGACTTTTCTTTTCTGTTTAGAACTCCTGCAATCGTAATGCAACAAGGGTATTTTTCTTATTGTTTTGTGGTTGTTGAGTGACGTTTTCTTATTGAAACTCTTCAAACATATGAGTGCTCTGGTGATGCAGAGGTGGAAGGTTGAGTTTATTCTTCTCTGATTCTATTTTACTGTCTTGTTTCTATCAGCTTCTGGACAACGAACTTCTACTAGTAGGAATGCGTTGTTTGATCCTGTTATGGCATTTATGGGGCAAAAAGAAGAGGAAAATGAAGATGAATCAAAGGGAAACGAAGACCCACATGATGAGGAAGAAAGGGCAGAGAGTCAAGATGATTTGCCAGAAAAATCAGAAACCGTTAAGGGGCCGCTTTTTGTGGAGGAGCGGAAAGTTGATGAAGTTGTTCATGAAGAGAATCCTGCACCTGAAGTTTTGCCTCTTGATGGAGATCAGGAGCTGAAAGAACAAATTGATCAAGTGGAATCTGGAATTCTGGAGGAAGCTATTACTGTAGCAGAGGACTCTGGCGAAGCCAAATCTGATGTTCAGGAGCCTGATGCCTCACCTGAATCTATATCTCAAGAAGTTGCGACAATGGAGTCAACAGAAGAGTCCTACGTTGAGAAGCATGCTGATGTTGGATCTTCAGAACATCTAGAGTCATCCGAAAACAAGGTGCAGGCAGATCAGATGGACCAACAACATACTCATGATGTAATTACTAGGGAAGTGAACGAAGTGGTTGATGCGCAACAAAGCATGCAAGAAGCATCTGTAGGCTCCCCCTTATTAGTGGAACGGTCAAATGATGACAAGGCTGAAAATCAGATTGTTTCTGAAAGTAGTGATGCTGTTGCTGTAGCTGAAGCTGAAAGCCCTACTGAGTCACGAGGCACTTTCTTGCTGGCTGGAGTTCCTGGTGATGGTGTTACTGAGAATAGACTGATACCGTTGAAGAATCAAAAGTGTGTGATGAAGATGTAAACCATGGGAAGGAGGATAGACTTAGCTCCTCGCGCAATACTTCAAACTCTACTTATACAAGTCTTTGAGCTGGAAAAGCTGAAGAAGGAGATAAAAATGATGGAAGCTGCATTGCAAGGAGCTGCTCGACAAGCTCAAGTATGTCTGCGCTCAGTAATCTTATGAAAATAAACTCTGAAATTTTGATTCTTGCAAATCTTCAGAGCTGAACTATCTGTATTGTGGAGTATTGACTGACTAGCTGTTACAATTGTTTTGGTTTATTGTTGTTGTGCTTTCCAGACCAAAGCTGATGAGATTGGTAGGCTTATGCACGAAAACGAGCAATTACAGTCAGTAGTGGAAGATTTGAGGGTAAGTTGTTGTCTGTTTTACCTTCCTTTATTGAAACCTTTTCAATTCCGTCCTGTCAATAAGAGGGCTGTGAAAAAGGAAATAACAGTATAACTTGGCTACATAGATGATATATATCTTGGGGAAGAGAGGTATCTTAATTATCTGTTCCATCTCTGTCTGGATTCATTCCTCTGACCAACAAATGCCATCTTATTTCATTATATGTCTGGAACGGCACTCATGCTACATGTTGACTAGACTATGTTTACCTGCTATACAGGAGGCTTGCAATAGAAAGCTTTTCAAGGCGATGTCTACTCTTGCTCATCACTTGACCCTGCCATTGTGGTCTATGAGCGTTTTAAGAAACTAAAGGGGAGTATTTCTTTCTTATTTCCCTACCGCAGGCAGTTCTATTTTCCTCCCAGAGTTACTGTATGCACAAGCACTCGTGAGCCATAACCAATAAAAGAACAGTAGCTATGTTTCTTGTCAACATTATGGAGATGATTTCTCTTAATCCCTTACCCTATCTTTCTAGTAGATGCTGCTGGTTATGCACGCCGGTACATCACCATATAAGAGGACCACTATGATTGCCATGTTATGGATTTTCATTGAAGACTCTCGGCCGCCTTTCTCTGTAATTGGCTATTAGCTTGACAGATATCATGGATCTTATGAAGTGAATGGAAACAAGATATCAGAATTCAGTTGATGAACATTTTTTTGTGTACCAAAATTATGTGGGGTTCTTGTTTACCTAACTGGTGGATCGCTTTTCTTGCCATGGTTTTCTAATGTTAGGTGCTCACAGTGAAATGCATTCTTCTTGGCACTACTTGATGATGTCGTGTAATGTACAGTGGTACTGATGTGATGCTCTTTTCCTGTACTTTTTTTTTTGTTTGTGTCAAAGAACATAAATAAATAAAGGCATTGTTTCTATTTTATGATTCCAACTAGCTAGTTCTTAAAATCAAACTTGATGATAGGAACTTCTTTCTGTACGTTGGGAATGTGAACTTCACTTTTGAATTTCTTAGTGAACTTTGATTATGTTTGCAAAGTGTCTTTCTTCTCTAAGAAAAATGTTGATGTCTGTGACAGAGGAAATCCAATGACGCAGAAATTGAGTCTTTACGTGAAGAATACTATCAAAGGGTTGCAACTCTCGAACGTAAGGTATGGTTCATTTATTTCTTAGTCAAATAGGGCCGCTTCCAACTTCCTGTATAGTATATTCATCTGTCAAGCACATCAAGTTCTGTACGAGGAGCATTCTAGGTCCATTTTTACGGAATTGTCAACTGGGTGTATACTTAGGGTTTGTCCAAGAAAGTGTGTTTCATCTTGCATGACACTGGCCTGCTTCTATCAAGATCTCTCATTGGATGAGAGTTTACTACATGCCCGGCCCGCGCCCGGACTGTATATCTATATTGTTATACTCATTTTATAAAATTGTCAGTTTATCTTTGTTATAATATTGTTAACAACGCTATTATTTTTCATAAATTAGCTTACCACCATAATCACCATAAATTATATTATTTTCCATAAATTAGCTAATAATTTCCATATTATGTAATTACTTAGTGCTATCCAATTAATGACTGCCAAGTGTCTTTCTAGGAAAGACTTGGTTTCAAGTTTTAATATATAGTATTAGATTAGATTGCAGAGTATTTAATTTCTCTTCTTAATAGTTTGAATTGTTTCAACAGTACATCTTAGTATCTTGCTGGAAGCCTCTTCATCTTTCTAAAATTGTAATGCCTTTGCCTTTCAGGTATATGCTCTCACCAAGGAAACAGATACATTAAGACGGGAGCAGAACAAGAGAACTGATGCTGCTGCTCTTCTGAAGGAGAAAGATGAATTCATTACTCAAGTTATGGCAGAGGGTGAGAGCTTAACTTCGTTTTTTTTTTTTTTTTTTTTTTTTTTTTTTTTTTTTTGTGTTTCATTCAAACGTTTACAAAATGTGGTTTAGCTAAGAATCAGATTACAGTGAGCATACTGAGTACAGCCTGGGATAAATGTGCCCTTCGTTGATGCATGATATTATTTCTCTAAGGGGGGAAACAAACTCGAATGAAGAAGCTTTGATTTAGAATGGTGAGAGGGAATGCCTTCCTTTTGACTTTATCTCACAAAGCACTAGATGTGAGATTAGTCATAAGTTCGGATGAAATTTTTATTCTTGCCTTGTTTTGATGCTTTGTTGTATCTTTATAGAACTGCTAGTCTATATCTGACTGATTCCATCACAGGGGAAGAGCTCTCAAAGAAGCAAGCTGCTCAAGAAGCTCAAATCAGAAAATTAAGAGCTCAGGTACAAAATTGCTTTTTTCAACTCTTTATGGTGGAAACCTAAACTATTTCCGTGAGTATCTTTATGCATTTCCCCCCTGAAACACAGGTTAGAGAAATGGACGAAGAAATGAAGGCTTTGGTTGCCAAGTTACTGGTTACTAATCTGAAAGTAACTCGCTGAATGTGGATTTGAGCATTTGAAATTGCTGAGCTTTTTAGGTGTGGTGTATTTAAGACATGACTCTGTTTCTCAGAAGTTGTTTGTTTTTTGTGAGAAAATTTGATTTACCATTAAAGCAATAAAAGAGTTCCAAAGCAATTAAATTAACTTAAAAGAATTGCCCTTAGAAGCGCTTGCTGCCTTGGCCCACAAAGAAGCTAGACAAATAACTTAATCTCTAAAAACATTGGAATTACAATATCATGTCATAGTTGAACTGCAATCCTTTATTTTGACTTTTCCAAAACAATTAAAATCTTGGAGAGAAAATGGTTACTTCTAAAATATACAAAGCTTGTTCTGATGTTCACGACATTTAAACAAAAATATATAGGTCAGAAGATACTTCTACAAATTGCACTTTTATTGAAGTGCACGAGTAATATTTCTGGTGATCCTTTCGCGGTTTTATATTAGCCAAATCAAGTAACTTGGTGTGCTAGTATGGTCTTTTGTTTTCATTTGTTTCGATGTTGATGTGGGCTATTTGACCAGCTGGAAAAAGCACTTCTTGATGCTTGTGTTCTTATATCTTAAAAAAGGCTTGAATTTTAAGTTAGTATTTTTGAAGTTTGTAAACTGTTGTACAATTATCCTGGTGTCATGTATGTTTTTATTTATTTTTTATTTTTTATTTTTTTTGACGGTGTCACGTATGTTTATAATGTTATTTGTACTGATAACATGCTCCTGAATGTGTAGCTTGAGGAGAATAAAGTGGAGAATATAAAGAAAAACAAGGCAACAACTGAGAAGTTGCTGCAAGAGACAATAGAGAAGCACCAGGCTGAGCTTGCTGGGCAGAAGGAATATTTCACAAATGCTCTGAATGCAGCAAAGGAGGCTGAATCTTAGCAGAGGCACGTGCCAATAATGAGGCCCAAAGTGAGCTAGAGGATCATCTAAGGGAAGCTGAGGAACGTGAAGGAATGCTTGTCCAGGCACTTGAAGAATTAAGACAAACATTAACCAGACAAGAGCAACTGGTTATCTTTGCTTATTAAGCTTTATGATGCTCATCTACAGACTGATTATGTCGTTTTACCTTTTCCATCTAATTAGTGATTTAAAATATTGTTTGATAACATGTCATTGGCTGCAATCACAGGAAATCGTTAAGGAGGACATGTTACACAGAGATATTGAATACCTACAAAAGCGATATCAAGTGTGTTTGCTTATTTGTTGTGGACTACTAGTTTATGAGTCCCGGCCATTCTCTTTATTGAATATTGTTCTTTGGTGTCCAGGAAAGTGAGCTTCGGTGTGAGGAACTTGTTTCTCAACTTCCTGAATCCACTAGGTCCCTCCTTCGACTGATTGAAGCTATGCAGGTTGATTTTGTAATGATTAATAATCTTTCTCAAGTGTTTTCTTTATTCAGTTTTCTGTTTTTTCAGACGTCTCTGTTTGGGTTGCAGGAGACATCTGCTCGAAAGGCTGAAGCTTGGGCAGCTGTGGAGAGAACACTTCAATCTCGACTTCAGGTATCCGTTCACATTCATTGTTCAGTCTATACTTTAGTGCACCACCAACTTTTGCACTTTATTTATCGAGCCTTTGAAACAGGAAGCAGAAGGAAAAGCTGCAGCTGCTGAGGAAATAGATAGTTCCATGCATGAGCGCTTATCGCAAACGCTGTCTCGAATAAATGTTCTCGAAGCTCAGGTATTTCCTTGATTTGGAATGTAAACACTGGAATAGGCTTGGTTTAAAAAAGAATAATGGTTTGTAAATCTGAATTGTTATGAGGTGGTAGCTTATGCTGGTAGTTATTGTAGATTTCATGCCTGAGAGCAGAGCAGACGCAGCTAAATAAATCCCTCGAAAAGGAAAGACAGAGGGCTGCTGACAATCGGCAGGAGTACCTTGCAGCAAAGGAAGTAGCTGATACCCATGAAGGCCGTGTAGATCAGCTGGGAGATGAGCTCAAGGAACTAAAAAGAAAACACAAAAGCGAATGACAAGAATCTCTGGCAGATGCAAAAACATGTAGGTTCGACATCGTCGTGGGTTAGGAATATGTGCAGGTTGTCGCCAGTTCTCAGTTGCTGTTTATTAATATTTGGCTGGGTTGGACAGGTTAATAAATGATCATTTTGCACGATAATGTCCTAAAGCCGGTTAGCTCAATTTTGGAAGAGCATTGTGCAATGCACAAGATATGGGTTCGAGTCCCATATCGGCTATGAAATACAATAAGACTGGTCTATCAAAAGAAACCTTGTTCAATTTATATGCTGCAATATCTTTATCAAGGTTAAGCTTAACTGGTGAGAGAAAGTCCGACATGATATTGACGTTATTTTGCTTTTCTGCTATTTGCTGGAAATTCCAGTAACCTCAACTGCTTAAGCACAGTAGGCAAATGCAAAAGATTTAATCAACTATCTGATTTTTCTAAGCATCTAGTCTACGTAGGAATCGAACCTACACCCTCCGCCCATGAGACGGCGCTCTACCAATTGAGCTAATAGACTATAGGAGTACAAGATAGTGGACAAGACAAACTCTCTCAGCTGATCGAGGGACTTTGTTTGTTTACTGAACAATGGAACATCCTGACTCATGTCGTCTTATCCGCCTTAATATTGACATGGTTGCAGAGTTAAAGCCACCAAGACACCAGCTTTTGAGCACGCTCACTTCAAACCTTCAACTGTCAAGATCGCAGTCCCCAAAAGTTAAAAATTATATCTCTCAAACCTGAACTGATTTCATCTGTCTTGTTACCATGAAAGCCAAGTAGGTCTTTCTTAAATCACACACACCATTGAACAAAATCACACATGGCTAATAAAATCACAAACATTATTTGAATATTATTTGAATCACACACATTAACTCTATGAAGTGCTCTCTTGTGAAATGTTCATTCTAGAGTAGGGACCACAAAGGAGTAGGGACCACATTTGGATGGATTAAAATTATTTTAAGTGTGGTCCCTACTTCTCTATTGTAAAAAGGATCACCATGCTCCTTGTGCTCTCGAAAGCATGGTATAAGCATTGCATATTTCCAACCCCACAACATTAGCAACACCTATATACAAAAAAAAAAGGAAAAATTTCCAATGTACCCTGAGGTTTCCGAGTTTTTCTGGTATACCCCTCTGGTTTCTAAGTTGTCCAGCGTTCCCCTGAGGTTTGCAAAATGGTGTTTTTTTTTTTTTTTTTTTTTTTTTTCATTGATGGACTCTAACACCGTTAGTCAATTAGTTCATTTGACTTATTTAAGAAAAAATTAACATAATTAAAAAATGAGCTTCGATAGATTAATAGTGCCTATTGGACGAAATCGTCCAATAGGGGAGACTAGAAGACAAAATCCCCAAATCAATCCCCTTCTTCCTTTTTCTTCCTCCCCCGCAAAACTCCATAACCACCCACCTTCAACCTACCCCATCATCAATCTATCACCCATTCCGGCACAGCACACCATATGTTTTGCCAGTGGAGAAAACCAAAAGACATCTTATGATGGATGGGGTGATTGATTGGGCGTGGTGAACCCTTTTTGGGGTGTGGTGTTCTAAAGTGAGCGAAAAAATGGTTTAGGGTCCCACTTTTCGGCGCCGCCGAAAAGTGGGACCCTAAACCCTTTTTCCGTGCTCGTGGTCGTAGCGAAATGAAGGGGTTTGGCTGGACTCATTGCCATGACTGCCGAAGTGAGAGATGAGGATATGGTTATGGTGAAATGTGCAGAGCAAGGGAAGAAATGGGAAGAAGAAAAATGGTCGAAAATTGCAGAGAAGGGGAGTCGGGATGAGGGAGAAGATGAAGAAGAGTGATTTTTTTGTCCTTTAGTGGCCCTATTAGACGACTTGTCCAATATGCACTATTGGTTAAGAATTACCCTTAAAAAATAAACCATAAAACCAACCCAAATTTCCTTTCATTTTCTCTCTCCTCTCCCCCTTCCCCCACTTTGCCCCACTTTGCGCAGACACCAACGCACCATCACAGAGACCGCCACCATCACAGCGACCGCTCCCATCCGGTGCCCGTCTACCTCAACACCGCCCCAGTTTTGGTCGCGGAAGAGTGAAAAATGACCGAGAGAATGGTAACAAAAGGAGAAAATGGATGAGGGGAGAGGGGCGTTGGCGTGGGTGGGTACTTGCGGTGGCCTGAGGCGACCTAATGGTGGTGTTGCGGGTGGCTGGTGTCGTGGTGGGATGGCTGGCACAGTGGCCTGTTGGGGGTTGGCTAGGGAGGGGTGGGAAAAATAGGAGGAGAGAGAAAATGAGTATATTTTTTGGATAATTAGTGGGAAATTAGAATGTTATTAAAGGTTAATTATATAAATAATCTCAAATAAATAGAAGGAGTTAACGGTATTAGATTCCGTTAGTGAAAAACACAAAAGAATCACATTTTGCAAATCTAGGGGGTACATTGGACAGCTCGAAAACTAGAGAGATATACCGTATATCAGAAGAACTGGGAAACCTCAGGGGTATATTGAAAAATTTCCCAAAAAAAATCACCTTTGACCCTAAAAAAAATCACATTTACCATACTTATAGGCAATCTATTTCCTTATTAAACATATACTAGTATAGCGTACATGAAAGGGCTGAGTTTAATACCCATACTAAATTGCAAGGGGCTGATATATAGCATTGTTATGAATGCTATTTAATTACATTATTACGATGATAATAAAAATTTAGCCAGATTAATCGATGAGTGTAAATATAAATTAGATAGGATACAATACATTGGACCCAATATGGGTCATGGATACTAAAATTAAAGACAAGTTGGATTAATTTGATGGATAGGGGTTCATTTTCAATGGTTTCTTTCTAGTTTTCCCGAGATTCACACTTTAATTACCGTTATTTTTGAAATGATAATTATTCCGCAGCGGTTTTTAATGGTAAAAATTAGCCGGATGATATCCTCGATGATGTGGCGGTGATGTCACTGCTGAGGTGAATATGCTAAAAAGCTGTGAAATGTACCGATAATTGTATAATACTAATTTTTTTACCCGTGCAAAATTGCGGTAGGGCCAATTACATTACACCTTTTTCTTCTTATTCAAATTAAACTAAATTTTATAGATGTAAATTAATATAATATGATTTACTTTGTTTATATTTAATATAGGAGTATAAATTACGATGCAACTTTCATTGAATGGAATAAAACATGTCAATTATGCATATTCGTTATGACGGTTAGTAAATCAAATTATATTCAGCTCGACAGTATTTGTCCTTAGATTAGTTTTAAAAGATAGATCAATTGTCAAATCATGATTATAAATTCTGTTATTTATTGGGCAAATTCAAGAACATTCACACAAAAATTTCATCAAATTACGGGTGCAAATAGCAATCGATTAATCTTTCCATATATAAACCAACTTTCTTACCTATGTAAACCAACTTTCTTACCTGCTTTGTATGTAAACCAACTTTTTTACCTGCTCTGTGCAAGAGAGAAAATGTGAGATTTGGTTTAATTTTCGTTTATTTCTGAAATTGCTTCTCATTTCTGACAAAATTAACTCTTCTAACTGCATACTTTTCCTATGATATGATAATAATAATATATGATATTTTATTTCTTATTCTTTGAATTGTTGTATTCATATGATAGCACCATGTCCTATATAGTATAGAACTTCTATGTCGGTTAGCTAGTATCCTTGCCGACTTTCTCAAACTTTCTAGTTTCTACTTGACATTCTTAGGGGCTAAGTATTAGCTAGACAATACTAGAACATTTTTAAACATTTATCATTAATCTAGAATTTTCTAGATTATTCCAACAATATACTACTAACAATGACGAAGCAAATTAAAAAATTAAGACAGAATAATTGAAGTCTTTTTTTTTTGAGGGGAATTGAAGTTTTCTCTTGTATCCTTGTCCCTCTTGACATATTCACCGAATACGCTGGAGAACGAGCCCAACGAAATATTAGGGAAAAAAAAGAAAAAGAAAACGGAAACAAAGAGCTGACAATTGAAAGAACCAATCAATTCAATACAAATGGAGGATGCTAAGATATATTATAGTATACAGTAATGTAGAGGTGGGTTATATAGTCTTGATTGAAGAAGCAACGATGTACTCTACTAAAGATAGAAGTCAAAAACTCTATCCATCTTATTACATCAGTAGCTTCTTTTGTAATTCTTTCCAAAACTCAAGGAAGAAAGGACAGCTTTGATGGATCGCATTGAAGGAGAGAAAATGCCGCTGAATAACCAAGATGAAGAAGAAGGGACTTCCGAAAGGACCAAGGGTGGCTTCATCACTATGCCATTCATCTTAGGTACTCTTTATAATCACTTATCTTAGCTTATGCAACTCATGCATGTTCAAGGATTATCGACGTACGTATTACGTATATATGTACTCCTTTCGTTCTTTTCATTTGTAACGTTCGTGTAAGAGGATGCGAATGATGAAATTAACGGAGGGAGTTTAGTCAATATATATAGTCATGATGGTCTGATAGCCATGATCGTCTGACGAGCTTTTACGGTTTTGGATGAGTTTCAAATCTGTATGGAGAATTTCGGGTGTGAAACATACGTGCGTGGAGTGTATACACAATTAACTGCATGAATAATGACGCATGTCTAACCTGAATATTTCAGACAATAATATTAATTATACAATCTGTTAATAATGTTGGTTGCGTATGTATATATGCAGCAAATGAAGCATTTGAGAAGGTGGCTAGTTTTGGGTTGACACCAAACATGATAGTGTATCTTATGAATGAATACAAGATGAGTTTAACAAAAGCTCAGAATTTACTCTACTTTTGGAACACTGCTATCAATTTTACTCCATTAGTTGGCGCAATTGTGGCTGATTCTTATATGGGTCGTTTTCGTACAATTGGTATTGGCTCCATCTTCAGTCTCTTGGTAATAATCCCTACTTCTCATTTCCCGGCCATTACCTCTTCTTTTTATTATTATGTCAATAATTCATAATTTCTCTTTGATTTGTATGTATTGTCTATATCATGCATGTCTGCGAAAAAAAAAAAAGGTTATACTCCGATCCATAGTTTTCATCCACAAATTTACGCAATCGTGTAATCAACATTATTATTCATTAAAATTTATTAATTATAATATAAATGAAGAGCAATGGTTTTTTTAGGGAACAATTTTACTAAGTAAACTCATAAAACTATCATATATGCTAATTTATGGGAAAATTATTGCATACACCCGTACTCTCGTTTCTCAGGTTGTGTACTTTAACATAGAAATTGATGTACTTTTACCCTAATTTCATGTACTTTAAGTAAAATTTTGTGTATTCTTTATTAAAAGAGTGTAGATTTACTTATGAAACCATTTTCGTATAGTTTTGCTAATATTTATAGTATTTGGAAGTATAAATATGTAGAATAATACAAAGATGTACACTATCTTGAAGTACAAAGATGAAAATATCGATTATCAATTCATTAGAGTCTCTTAATGGATGAAAAATGCTTACATAGGTAGGTTGAAACCTTAAAATATCAATTCAAAGTCCTATTAATCTATCTTGGTTGTAAATGACTAAAACTATACATAAATTCACAAAAATACATAAAATATCCACTAAAATACATGAAAAACTTGCAAAAGTACATGAAAAACTCGCTAAAGTACATAAATACAAATTTGGGAGTACATAGTCTCGAAAATATGATATACATGCTGTAATTTATGGCTTGAAAGTTTCCTTTAGCTTATAGTTTCACGTCAAAAAAGTAAAAAAAAAAAAAATCCTTATAGTCTATAGTAGCAACTAGCAAATAAAAAAGAGACTGCTTTTGTAAATTTTGAGACTATTAATAGCCTTTTCAAAAAAAAAAAATCGCATTTTCATACCACAAATAATTAGTCGAGGACAATCTCTATAACCATGGATCAAGATTTTCTAGAGTTGCTTTTTCTGAAATTCTCTGGAGTTTCCATTTCAAGTAATTCTATGGAACTTCAGTTTAAATAAATCCAGAGGATCTAGATTCTATATCTAGTAATCAATATTGCGAGTAACGACTAGAGCTCAATGAAACATACTGCATATTAAAAAAAAAAAAAAAAAAAAAAAAACAAAGAACAAATATGGTGACATTATGGGATAGTAATTTTTACATTATTCATATTAATACAAGGAGTGTGAAAATTACCACCTGAGTCCGAGTCCGAGTGTGAGACTTACTTTGTCGAGCCTCGAGGCATAATCCTTACTTTTGGAAAAAAAAAAGAGTATTCATTTTTATCCCGCCTGGCCGTCTCTGTATTAACTGGTTTCATCTTATCAATATCGAATGACACGTTGACATATAAAGCTAAGAATTTTTTTTTTATACATCGGTAAGAACTAGTACGCAAGCGTACGAGGTTAGCTTACCCTCTTAGCCAGGGTATCACCTAACTTATCAGAAGTTAATATACATAAAAGGGGCGGGGGTGGGAGGCGGATATCCTAAGTTTGAAGGATGTTTAGACCCCATCTGGCTACCCAATCAGCCGCCTGATTTGCTTCACGATAGACATGAGAGATGGTATACTGACGGAAATGTTGCAGTAACTGGAGTGTGTCCCTGTTACGGAATTTCGGGTCGATCGGTCGGTACCATGAAACTAGTTCATGGGGAGAAACATAACACGCAGCGGGAATTTCGGGTCGATCAGTCGGTACCATGAAACTAGTTCATGGGGAGAAACATAACACGCAGCGGAATTTGTTCGAAACGTTTCTCAATCGTTCGTACAAGTTTCTTTTCTCAATCGTTCGTACATGGTTTCTCTCCTTGATTTCATCAATAATACATCCTATTTATACTAGTTACAAATCACCGTCTTAACCTACAAGTAATACAACTTTCCTAAATACAACCTACCATAAATGTACTTCGTACATATTAACAATATCTACGATATCACAATATATACGATATTACCATAACTTCGTATATGGTAATATATTGCTGATCATATTACTCCATAATATCTCTCGATATTATCTCGTAATATCATCACCTTCCGTTTTTCCTATTAGTCCCGAATCAAGGTGTCAATAATCCATGGACTGCGGAAACTCACGCGGTGGAGGCCGCCGCCATGGTGTTTGTCGCGCAGAGGGAGAAGGCGCATCTGTGTTGTGGCCACTGATAGTGTATGTCTGCTGCGGTGTTTGAGGTTGTGGAGGCTGGCTTTGGTGGTCGATTGCGACCCTTGTTTGCCACTCTTCGTATGCGGTGATGCTCTTAAACAACACTGTTAATATGTTAAAGGGTATAGAGCGGAAAATGCTGCCATTTGCCCTTTCCAAATGAACCAGAGGATGTAGCTTAGCCGTTGGAACTGATTTTTAGAAAGGTGTTAGTTGATGGTTCGAGAATAAAGAGACAATGTGTTTCTGGTTTGATATCATTGAATATGAAGTTTGACCTTAACGAATTAAAAACAGACTCGAAAACTGAACCCTTTCTCTAGTAGCTCTTGGCATGTTCATGTCGTGAAACAAGTAATTGGTGCCTTCTTTTGCTACTTCTCTGGTAAATTCTGCCAAACATGCTTGTCTTAGCTTACAGATCGATCAAAGTATACTAGAAATAAAATTTCTAACTTTGTACACTTTACTTGACGCAGGGAATGTTTGTTCTCTGGCTAACAACAGTTATCCCGAGCGCAAAACCTTCACCATGTGACGCCCTATCATCTAACTGTCAGTCCCCAACAGCCGGGCAGTACGCCTTCCTACTCTTTGCTTTCGTACTCCTAGCAATAGGGAGTGGCGGTATCCGGCCATGTTCCCAGCCATTTGGTGCCGATCAAGTGCAACAAGGAGAGGGCAATCCCAAGAAAAAGAACAAGATCAGCATGGAATTCTTCCTAAACTGGTACTACCAGTTTTCTTGTGTGTCAATCATCATTGCCTTGACAGTGATTTTGTACATTCAAGACCATTTAGGGTGGATGATCGGGTTTGGAGTCCCTCTCGCGCTCATGTTCTTGGCCACCCTCTTCTTCTTCTTAGCTGCTCCAATTTATGTGATGGTAAAGGGTAATAAGAACCTGTTGATTGGGTTGGTGCAAGTAGTTGTTGCAGCTTTTCGGAACAGAAAATTGAACATGTCTGCTGATCAAGGCCATGACGCGCAGTACTATCAGGGAAACAGTTCTGACATATCTATTCCAAGTGATGAATTAAGGTAATAGATCAGTGACTTTGCGTATAAATGTGATGTCATTTTTTCTGCATAAATTTGACCTGTGTGTCTGACTGTCTCTTAACTTCTGTGATAACATTACAGGTTTCTGAATAAAGCTTGTATCATTCAAGATACTGAGCAGGAAATCGACCCTGACGGACTGACAAGAAATCCATGGAGGGTCTGCAGAGTGGAGGATGTTGAAGGGCTAAAAGCATTCATCAGAATAATACCAATTTGGTCAGCAGGGATTATGATTTCTGTAAACACAAGCGGGACCCCTTTCGCGTTGCTGCTAACTAGAACTATGGATAGGCATGTGGGCAGAAATTTTGAGATTCCTGCTGCTTCTTTCGGTACCTTCCTAATCTTAGTAATTGGAATATGGATTCCTATTTATGATCGAGTACTGTTACCCCTGGCATCGAAAATCCGAGGCAAGCCAGTCACCCTGAGTGTCAAACTAAGGATTGGACTCGGCCTGTTTTTCTCATTCTTGTCTATCTTGACCTCTGGAATCGTGGAGAGTATCCGTAGGCAAAGAGCCATCGAGCAGGGGTTTGAAGACGACCCTCAAGCCATGATCCACATGTCCGCATTGTGGATGATTCCACACTCAATCTTCGCAGGCATTGGAGAAGCATTCTTTTCGATCGGACAAACAGAATTGTTCTTAACTATGCTGCCTAAGGGAATGTTAAGCATTGCGGGTTCAGTTTTCGGCCTGGCGGGCACCTTTGGGAGTCCGATAGCCAGCGTTATATTGAACTCTATAGATGCTCTTACCAAGAGTGAAGGCAACGAAGGCTGGATTGCGACCAATGTGAACAAGGGTCACTATGACTACTACTACTATGTCTTGGCAGCACTGAACTTGCTTAACCTACTGTACTATGTTTGTTGTAGCTGCGCTTATGGTCCGACACAATTGGAGGAAGTCCTAGACAAAGACGCTGATGCAAGTTCGCCTTTGCTTAGAGATTCAGCCCATACAGGTAACGATCTAAAGACAGACTAGAATTTGATATATTATTTCGGCCACCTTAGACATTCAATAAAAATACAAGTGTTAATGGTAACAATGGTAACTGAAGTCTATGTCATTGACTACTTGCCAGGCTCAGGTTGATAGGATTATGGGAGTGAAGAGAATGATAATGAATTTGCAGAAGGAGTAGTACAGTTGTTAGTAGTGATGCAAGGATTTTCTCTTTAAGTTCAGTTCAGAGTTCAGAATTGTAAATATCAATACTGAGAGTGTTGTTACAAGCTAATCGATGAAATTAAATATCTATTTGTCAACCATCAATTTCATTACTTTCAAGCAAAACCCTTACCGTCTCACAGATATCTTTGGCGGATTACATGTCCGCTTTTGATTAATCCGACTCGTTCGAATTATGAGAAAATAGAGAAGAAAAATTCCTACATCGCACATTGTCAGTCACAAACCAAGTAAATCAAAGTACACTACGAGATCTTATGAGTTTTGAACTTAACAACTACACTACCAAACTTGTGATAATATGTCAATAAGCTAAGATTTTGGAAGTGTCAAATACTATGTTACAAAATCCATTACTCCCTCCGTCCCAACTCAAACGGCCCATGTAAAAATCGATCCCATATTGGGAAGGGTGTACACACTACTCGGTTAATCAAAGTTCCAAAAAAATTGCATAGCAAGTTAGAGAAAACTCTAATCTAATTCGGTACATAATTTTTTTGAAACTTTGATTAACCGATTAGTGTGTACACCCTTCTCAACACGGGGGGTATTTTGGGGATGTAGTGTTTGAGCTGGGACGGAGGGTGTATATGTTAGAAATTCACCAATTAAATGCATTCAAATTATTTTTAAAAATTCTTAAATGAGTCAGACTCACTTTTTTTTTGGTAATTTATTTGAAATAAAATACGGAGCTAGTTGGAAATTGATTTTTTCTCGATGGAGATCTTTCAATGCTTATAACATGCTCCCGGGAGCACAAGGAGCATGATGGTCCTCCTCACAATAGAGGAGTAGGACCACACTTAAATAGATTTTAAATTATTTTAAGTGTGGTCTTCACTCCTCTATTGTGAGAAGGACCACCATGCTCATTGTGCTCCCGGGAGCATGATATAATTTGCGGAGATCTTTACCTTGTTTGATGCCCCTTAGCTTCGATAGAAAGACAACATTACCCAGCAAATGCAATCAACATTATTCATCCACTCAACATACGAAATTTATTCAATTATATACGACTATATATAATTGTTGGTGTGAGTTCGATTTGGGATAGACCGACAGCCTGTGCTCTCAACCTGCGCAGTCAACAAAGTGTCAAGGGGGCCCGGCTTTCACCAGGCGACGCCCCTCCGACGCTCAAGTTAGTACGAGTCTGATGGTATGGGGTGTCGCAACCAACTATCGCAAATAATAGCAATAAATTGGTCGTAAGATGTAATAACTAGAGATTAGATGATACCGGATTCAAGCAAATGAGGGGGTATTTATAGTGAGTAGGGAGAATCACTGGCACTCTCCCTTCATCCTGACCCTCTATTTCCTCAAGATCCAATGGATGAGATTAATCTGGACTCCATGGGTGTCACATGGGTTTTAACCAAGGCTTTTGGGCCTTCATCGTTTAGGGCTGTGGCCTCATTGGTAAAATGAACCCCAACAGAGCCCCTCGGAGTTGGGTTGCGCTCATCACTTGCTGCGTCTTGGCTTCATTGCTTCACCGAGCGTGACCCGACTGCGCATCCTCTAGCCGCCATTTATCATGGCTCAAGCGTTGGGCCATGATAAAGCTATGTGATGCCCATGTCTGTGCCTTCGGCATTAACCAGGCCATTGGGCTCGTATTTTTCGATTTTAATCGAAAACTTCGCCCCTTGCGAGCTTTATGGCCGTTGCAATCAACCTCGCCCCTCGTAGAAGGTAAGCCGACGCAACCAAGAATCGCCCCTAGGGCTGGGCGCGACCTCGGCGCGGTCGAACGTGGCCCCTCACGGAAGGTACCTAGACGCAACCAAGGATCGCCCCTATGAATGGGCGCGACCTCGGCGCGGTCAAGCTTCGCCCTTCATGGAAGGTAAGCAGGCGCAACCGAGGATCGCCCCTATGGATGGGCGCAACCGAGGATCGCCCCTATGGATGGGCGCGACCTCGGCGCGGTTAAACTTCGCCTCTCATGAAGAGGTAGTCCGTTGTCGCTGTTGCCTTAGGCGCGTCGCCGTAGGCCTGGTGCAAGCTTTGCCTGTCATGTGGAGCAAATAGACGCAACCAAGAGTCGCCCTCTCGGACTAGGCGCGCTCTTTGGCGCGATCAAACTTCGCCCCTAACAATCATTGATGGGAGAATTCCGATATCGCCTTCCAAATGCTTATGGGAAGCCGAAAAGACGTTCTTGGGAATTTAAAAAGCTACCTCGGGAAGGTAAAGGTTCCTTGGGAATATACACTGCGCTTTGGGAACTTAAAAAGGCAGCTGCCTTTTCAGTTGACAAGACGTCTCTGTCAGGCAATAATGGCAGTTCAATGATGACAGTTATGGGAATTCGTGTAAAACCCTCGATTTTACCCTTTTACCCTCACCTCATCGTCTCTATAAATTGGAAGTTACTCTCTTCCTAATTCATTTTCGCCTCCTCACTTTTCCAACACTTTTTTTCCCTTTGATTTTCTCTTTAAACTCCCTTTCTTTTCCTCCTTTCAATCTTTAAATTTCCCAATAGCCACATATTTTCTTGTTTTTTCAACCCGATTTCCTTTTTGTTCAGCGATACTCGCTCTTCTCCTCAGTATTTTCTTCATCTCCTCAATAAAACACAGTTTTCACACCTTGACTTGTGCTTTTTCTGTACCTCCGAGGATCTCTTTCGCTCTCCGATCAAGCTTCTACCGTTTTCAGGCAACACATTCAAGGTAACTTTCCTATCCCTTTATTTTTCAAGTTTAGTCGCAACCTTTACTTTTTGGGGTAACCTCTGGTTTGCCCTAACTTCCTTTTTCTTTCCTCTTTAGCCCTCTTTCGCATCCCCCGATGACGATCCGAGGTCTGAAACTGGATCCGCGTCACATGGCCAACGTGTGGGTGGATTGCCCGTGGCTTGAGAAGAACTACAAGCCCGAAAAACGCCCGCCGGCCGATCTGGGTTGGGAAGCGAAAGTGTTGTTGTCGCGACCGGGGACTTGGGATGGACGACCGATTCCTTTCGGCGTCCCCCTTGATCCTCGCCGAACGGCTCAGTTTGTTTCCTTGGACTCGGATTCGGAACTCTCAGGTTCGGATACCGAGACCGAGGAGTTTAACTGGCGGTGTCGTCACAACGTAACCGTAGCTTATTCACCCTCTGCGCAGATGTCGCAGCCCGACGCTTCTTTTTCTTCATCGGGTTCTCAAAGGGCAACCCGGCGCTTGACGGCCGAGGACACTTTCACCCCGGCGCAAGCGGTCCAATATGCTGTAGCCGCGCAGAACCCTACCCGTAAGTTGGCCAACACATATGACACGGCCCCAATTTGTGAGACATGGAGCAAGAAAATGACTCCCGCCAAACTCAAAGAATTATGCCGGGAATATGGTATTCTGTCTCCGCACGTTTTGACCGTGCCTCTACCGGGCTCGGTCTGTTCGAACCCACCACCTAAAAATTTCGCGGTGCACGAGTTGTCCATCGCGCTTGGACTCCACGTGCCCCTTGGTAGTTTTTTGGTGCGGGTTCTGAACCATTACAACTTGTGCCCTGCCCAGTTAACGCCTAACTCTTACCTCACAATAAATGGGTTTGTGATGGTTTGCCTTGCCGCGAAGATTCCGACTTCAATTAGGGTTTTCCTGTCGCTCTTCCGAGACTCTATCAACCAATTTGGGTATTACACCTTCGCTGCTCGGAGCGCAGGGGAAGACAAGATCATAGCGACTGGCCCAGAAAAGCTGCGAAAGAACAATGTAGCCTGGAAGAACAGGTTTTTCTGGGTTGATTTGGACAATACCGCCACCATCGCGGACGCTTTTACGTTTCCGCTAACCAGGGGTGATCCTCCCGTATCTACCAAAGACCAGGGGAACCTCCCTGACTTTTTGCGTGCTCGCCGCGCATATTTCGTTTAGGACAGGATACCTGCGATGGGGGACAGCGTGTGGTTGCCTACCTCTGATCAAGCGACGCACAATGCCTGGCTTATCTGGGCCAAGCTAATGGCTCCACTCGACGAGGACGAGTGCAGTAGGACCCCTGCCTTTTTTTTTTTTTTTTTACTTAAGTCTCTCTTTCCTTCACAGCGGAAGCAGTAAACCGTGTGGAATCGTACATCGAGAGCATCGCATCGGAGCCAAGGATGTTTAAGCTGAACAAACAGAGGGCGGGTGGCGATGACGTGGTGCCCATGCCGATCCAATCGCCGGCCTTTCCCGAGATCGGCGTCGGAGCCAACAAAAGCGCGGCCAAGCCCAAGGTCGCCACCAAAGACAAGCCTGCAGGTCAACCAAAGAGCTCTAAGCGCAAGAAGCCGGAGTCAACGGCTGCCTCGACCCCGCAGGCTATCGCGTCCTCACAGGCGCAGGACGACGCCCCTGCTTTGATTGCGACTCCTGTCCGTGCTATGGCTCCGCAGGCCACCTCGTACTCGGCGGCCAAGCCGAGAGCAAGGACTCCGACTTGGACGCCGCAGCCACAGCCACTGGGACACTTGGAAACATTAAGCGTCTTTTTCTCTCTCTCTCTGATGCTCCTGTGCGCCCTTTTCCTTACTCGTTTCTCTGCTGTCAGGTTGTGGAAAACACTCGGGCTGGAAAGAAGCCCGCCCACTACGCAGAAAGTTCCAAAGCGAAGCGTGCGCGTCTAGATGAGAGCGAGCGCACGATGGACGATGCAGAGTTTCAGGGCGTCAGCTCCGACCCTGGTATGTCGCTTTCGGTGCGCTCACATGGTCCCTTCTCCTTTTCTCAGTCTGACTTTTACTCTGCGCTAGGTTCAGAAGGTGCGCGGCGCGAGGTCATCTATTCCGATGACACTACCACCCAACCATCTGGGTTGCTCTCTGTGCGGGGTTTGTCGGCTGAGCTCAATCGTGCTGCGCTCAGCTTTCGACAATGGGCGCAGGCCTGGACTCCTTCAACCGCTTGGCTAGAATGGCGCCACTGCTCATTCGCTGAATGTAAGCCTTAATC